>JAWZYV010002175.1:600000-901186 GCA_038373885.1 Cheiracanthium punctorium
TAATAGAGAAATTCATTTTCTAACTCTTTACAGCATATATCACTTCTGAGTCGTTTGAAATAGCCCAATACCTCTAAAAAACGCTTTGATGAATTTCGGCCCATAGAGAGTAATGTATTTCGAATCTTTTGGGCGGTCCTGTAGATAAACTATTCAGTCGAATGGAACCGAAAGGGGAGGTGCACAACTAGATGTTACAACAATCTTAAATATAAAGTTTCAACATTCAACGCCTAACAGTTTTTGAGATATGCCAGTTTAATGAATTTCGGCCCATTGAGTGTAATGTATTTCGAATGTTTTGGGCAGTCCTGTAGATAAACTATCCAGTCGAATGGAACCAAAAGGGGAGGTGCACAACTAGATGTTACAACTATCCAAAATATGAAGTTTCGACATTCTACGCCTAATAGCTTTTGAGTTAGGCGAGTTTAATGAATTTCGGCCCATAGAGCGTAATGTATTTCGAATCTTTTGGGCGGTCCTGTACATAAACTATCCATTCGATTGCCACCAAAAGGGGAGGTGCACAACTAGATGTTACAACTATCCAAAATATGAAGTTTCGACATTCTACGCCTAATAGCTTTTGAGTTAGGCGAGTTTAATGAATTTCGGCCTATAGAGCGTAATGTATTTCGAATCTTTTGGGCGGTCCTGTACATAAACTATCCATTCGATTGCCACCAAATGGGGAGGTGCACAACTAGATCATAGAACAATCCTAAATATCAAATCTCAACATTCTACGACCAATAGTTTTTGAGATATGCGAGTTACATACATACGTACGTACGTACGTACGTACAGACGGCATGGAAAAACTGGCCACAGTAAACTCGCCACTGGTCAAAATGAGTTGCAGACGCGTTAATATGATCGTGCATGCTAGCCTACGATGAGATGCATCGAAAAAATTTTTAAAATTCAATTTCGAGGTAGTCAAAATCGGTTTTTATGTCGAAATTTGGCCCCCAAAATTTTTCGGGATCACATTACTTCCTTATACTACGTACAAGGAAGTAATATGAAGTTTCGACATTCTACGCCTAATAGCTTTAAATATACGCCTTTCGACATTATACGCCTAATAGCTTATTCATTAATGAATTTCGGCCCATAGAGCGTAATGTATTTCGAATCTTTTGGGCGGTCCTGTACATAAACTATCCATTCGATTGCCACCAAAAGGGGAGGTGCACAACTAGATCATAGAACAATCCTAAATATCAAATCTCAACATTCTACGACCAATAGTTTTTGAGATATGCGAGTTACATACATACGTACGTACGTACGTACGTACATACGTACGTACGTACAGACGGCATGGAAAAACTGGCCACAGCAGACTCGCCGCTGGTCAAAATGAGTTGCAGACGCGTTAATATGATCGTGCATGCTAGCCTACGATAGGATGCATCGAAAAAAAATTTAAAATTAAATTTAGAGGTAGTCAAAATCGGTTTTTTTGTCGAAATTTGGCCCCCAAAATTTTTCGGGATCACATTACTTCCTTATACTACGTACAAGGAAGTAAAAAGGAAAGAAAAAATAGATATATTTTAATTAGGTTTCAGCTGAGTTTACTTTCAAAATGTCCTTTATATTATTAATAAAATAAATTATTTTATGTTTTTGTTAGGTACATATTTAGATTACTACTATAAAAATTCATTGATATCTATACATAGATATAATACATATACATCCAAATATATATAATAACTAGCTGAAGTACCCGTTCTTCGCACGGGAATGAATGGACTTTTTGATATTACGATTTGTGGTGATTACTATTCATTGTAATAAACAGATATAGCAAAGTGGATATCGCGTTATATTGTGTCCAATAATCATGCATACCGAATTGCAAGGCAATCGTTTGTACGGTGCAGAAGGCCATGCGGCGTAGCGCAATCTAGTGGCGAGTTTTAGCAAAACGGATACGGCGGAAATATTTTTCGCATTCAGATATCGATGTATACGAATTTTCATGACAATCGGCTGGACAGTCCTGAAGTTCATGTGTTGACGCGACATCTAGTGGCAAGTTATAGGAAAATGGATAGGGCCAAACTCTTCCCCGTGTTCAAATATCTATGTATACCTATTTTCATAGCGATCATTTGCACAGTCAAGAAGTGATACACTGCAGGGCCATCTAGTGGTTCAATAAAGTAATGATTTGCTACAGCGCCGTCAAGTGGCGAGTTCTAGCAAAATGGATAACACCAAAATATTCTCATTGTTCAAATAGCTATGTATACTGATTTTCATAGCGACCGTTTGAATGGTCAAGAATTTGGCCTGCTGCAGCATCATCTAGTGCCGAGTTAAAATAATAATGCATTGCAGTGTCATCTAGTGGTGAGTAACATAAAAAGGAACGCAGTTAGAATATATTCTTCGTGCTCAAATGTGTAAGTATAAAAAATGTTATGCCGATCGGTCGAACGGTATAGAAGTTGATGCTTTTCAGCGCCATTTAGCGGCAAGTTACAGCAAAATGGATAGTGAAAAATATTTTCCGTGTTCTAATTTTCGCGTGTACCAAATTTCATCGAAATCGGTTGGACGATATTCGCATAGCAAACGGCTAAACGGAATAGAATTCGACGTTCTGCTGCGCCACCTGGTGGCAAGTTAGAGGTAAACGGATAGCATAAAAAGCTTCTCCATGATAAAAGACTTAGGTGAACCAAATTTCATGGTGTAACGGTGCTCAACGGTGCTGGAGTTTTTCAACCTCATACACTCATACCAACATTCATTTTTATCTATAACCAGTGTCATTACATATCCCAGTCTCAAATAAAATCCAGTTTCAAATCTAAGCCTCGCCAAAGTGCCAACATACGCCATTTTGCAAGCATTTTTTCAGGAAATCATTCGAAGCATTGACTTAGCAGCAATAATATATGGGAAATGGTTCGACCGCGAAAAAGTAAAGCAAGCCTTTATTTGAAAAGTTGAATCCCTTAATACAGCCGAATTTTTTAAAATTATCAACTATAACGTGTTTTATTCATCATTACTCCGATGTACTAAATGAGAAGATTTCAATTTTCTGAAATTTGGCGGAATTCCCCCAACTTAAATCAATGTACTCATTTGGCGAGAATTCTGGAGATAGATCAATTGAAATCCCTTAATAACTGCTTTATTTCTTCACGGGTCATTAAAATTTAACGCTGTATTCTAATAAAACCTTTGCACTTGTTTTCAAAAATCTATTTCCTTAAGCTCTCAATAAATTGCGCCAAGCCGAAATCTGTGCAAACCGCTAGAACTCACTTTCACAAAATCGGCATTTGAGCCATTTTATTTTTTCGCCAAACTAAAATAATTTACCTATTAGCCTCGGAAATCTTCAATTCTTATTGTTTTGCGTGTAAAGCATTACATTCCTGCTCTGATTTCCCATGCACACGATATTATAATTAAAAAAAAATAACCTTACGAATATAAACTAACAAAAAAAAATCATTATTATTCTTTTATTTTTACTTTGAAAATTTAAAACATTTTATTCGGCAAAATCGCCACACATGGCAACCACGATCCTTATTTCACACTTTTTTCACTACAGGGGTTACAATTACGGAAAGATTTTTGCGTCAAGAGCATAAAAAATCTCTTAAATTCCGGGAACGGGTGGACTTTCAAAGTTTTAAACTGGACTGTGAGTTATTCTATATTATTTTACATATCTGTACTAAATTTCAGGCCGATAGGTCCATTTTTGTGGATTTGTATACGAATCAAATCCACAAACAAACAAACAAACAAACAGAATTTCATTTTTATTTATAAGACTAGCTGAAGTACCCGTTCTTCGCACGGGAATGAATGGACTTTTTGATATTAATATTTGTTGTGATTACTATTTATTGTAATAAAGAGATATAGCAAAATGGATATCGCGTTAAATTGTGTTCAATAATCATGCATACTGAATTTCAAGGCAATCGTTTTTACGGTGCAGAAGGCGATGCGGCGTAGCACAATCTAGTGGCGAGTTTTAGCAAAACGGATACGGCAAAAATATTCTTCGCATTCAGATATCGATGTATAAGAATTTTCATGACGATCGGCTGAATAGTCTTGAAGTTCATGTGTTGACGCGACATCTAGTGTCAAGTTATAGGAAAACGGATCGTGCCAAACTCTTCCCCGTGTTCAAATATCTATGTATACCTATTTTCATAGCGATCATTCGCACAGTCAAGAAGTGATACACTGCAGGGCCATCTAGTGGTTAATTAAAGTAATGATTTGCTACAGCGCCGTCATGTGGCGAGTTATAGCAAAATGGATAACGCCAAAATATTCTCATTGTTCAAATAGCTATGTATACTGATTTTCATAGCCACCGTTTGAATGGTCAAAAATTTGGCCTGCTGCAGCGTCATCTAGTGGCGAGTTAAAATAATAATGCATTGCAGTGCCATCTAGTGGTGAGTAACATCAAAAGTAACGAAGTTAGAATATATTCTTCGTTCTCAAATGTGTAAGTATAAAAAATTTTATGCCGATCGGTCGAACGGTATAGAAGTTGATGCGTTGCAGCGCTATTTAGCGGTAAGTTACAGCAAATGGATAGTGAAAAATATTCTCCGTGTTCTAATATTCGCGTGTACCAAATTTCATCGAAATTGGTTGGACGATATTCGCATAGCAAACGGCTAAACGGAATAGAATTCGACGTTCTGCTGCGCCACCTAGTGAAAAGTTAGAGGAAAACGGATAGCATAAAAACCTTCTCCATGATAAAAGACTTGCGTGAACCAAATTTCATGGTGATCGGTGAAACGGTGCTGGAGTTTTTCAACCTCCTACACACATACCAACATTCATTTTTATCTATAACCAGTCTTATTATACGTATATACCAGTCTCAAGTAAAATCCAGTTTCAAATCTAAGCCTCGCCAAAGTGCCAGCATACGCCATTTTGCAAGAGTTTTTTCAGGGAATCATTCGAAGCATTGACTTAGCAGCAATCAAAATGGGAAATGGTTCGACCGCCAGGCATTTATTTGAAAAGTGGAATCCCTTAATACAGCCGCATTTTTTAAATTATCAACTATAACATGTTTTATTCATCGTTACCTCGATGTACTAAATGCGAAGATTTCAATTTTCTGAAATTTGGCGGATTTCCCCCAAGTTAAATCAATGTACTCAATTTTTGAGAATTCTGAAGCTACATCGCTTGAAATGCCCTAATAACTGCATCATTTCTGCACGGATAGTTAAAATTTAATGCTGTATTCTAAGAAAACCTATACACTTGTTTTCAAAAATGCTATTCCCTTAAGCTCTCTGTAAATTGCGCCAAAAAGCCTAAAACTGTGCAAACCGCTAGAACTCACTGTCTAAAAATCGGCCTATCAGCCATTTTTTTTTCGCCAAACTAAAAAAAATTACATATTAGTCTCGGATATCTTCGATCCTCATTGTTTTGCGTATAAAACATTTCATTCCTGCTCTCATTTCTTATGCGCACACGATATTATAATTAAAAAAATAACCTAAAAAAATAAACTAAAAAAATCATTATAATTCTTTTATTTTTACTTTAAGAATTTAAAACATTTTATTCTGCAAAATCGCCACACATGGCAACCAAGATGCTTATTTCATACACTTTTTTCACTACAGGGGTTACAATTACGTAAAGCTTCCTGCGTGGAGAACATAAAAAATCTCTTAAATTCCGGGAACGGGTGGACTTTCAAAGTTTTAAAGTGGACTAAAGTGGTAATTTATTCTATATTATTTTACATATCTGTGTAAAATTTCAGGCTGACAGGTCCATTTTTGTGGAATTGTATACTACCCAAATCAACAAATTGACAAACAGAATTTCATTTTTATTTATAAGATAACCTACACTTTTTTTAAAAAATACCCTCTCATTAAATTGCGCCAAGCGCTAGAATCATAGAAAATCTGACACACTTTCAGATTTTTAAATACGCACTAAAGTGCTATATATATAAAGAGTTATAATCCATGGGTCATCCCTATTTTCGTTCCTTCTTTCATTAAGTTGGAAAGTGTATCATTATTCATGAGTGTGATTAAACAAAATTAAAATTGATATTTCTAACATCCTTTCTTTCCAACTGAATGAAAATTTCAAAAACTTATACGCAGGTGTATTCATAACCCAAATAGCAGACGATTAAATTATGATAAATAGCGCCAAGCGTTAGAATCCTCCTCAAAATCGCGAGAATGCTGAAGATAGATCGCTTGAAATCCCTTAATAACTGCATTATTTTCGCACGGATCATTAAAATTTAACGCTGTATTCTAATAAAACCTTTGCACTTGTTTTCAAAAATCCGTTTCCTTAAGCTCTCAGTAAATTGCGCCAAGCCTGAAACTGTGCAAACCGCTAGAACTCACACTCTCGGCATTTGAGCCATTTTATTTTTTCGCCAAACTAAAAAATTTTAACATATTAGCCTCGGAAATCTTCCATTCTTATTGTTTTGCGTATAAAACATTTCATTCCTACTCCGATTTCCCATGCACACGATATTATAATTAAAAAAAATATAACCTAACGAATATAAACTAACAAAAAAAAAATCATTATTATTCTGTTATTTTTACTTTGAGAATTTAAAACATCTTATTCGGAAAAATCGCCACACATGGCAACCACGATCCTTATTTCACACTTTTTTCACTACAGGGGTTACAATTACGGAAAGATTTTTGCGTGGAGAACATAAAAATTCTCTTAAATTCCGGGAACGGGTGGACTTTCAAAGTTTTAAAGTGGACTATGATTTATTCTATATTATTATTCATATCTGTGCAAAATTTCAGGCCGATAGGTCCATTTTTGTGGATTTGTATACAACTCAAATCCACAAACAAACAAACAAACGAACAAACAAACAAACAAACAAACAAACAGAATTTCATTTTTATTTATAAGATTAAATGCGCAGAAAATAATATATTTTTATTTGACAAGCTGTAAATTTTCAATTATTGTTTCTTTATGATGAATGTAATTAATATTCTTCATAAAGATATAACTTTTATGAAGTATTTGTTCGCTCGAAGTAACGTTAACAGAATTGCATAATTCATGAGCAACTATAATAAGAACTTTTTATAAAGTAAATCATTAGAGTTAATAAAATGTTAATTTTACTTCCTCTGAAAAGGAGAAAGTATTTTGTAAAATAATAAGTACAAAAAGTTTTGCAACAAGCTCTGATCATTTAAATATATATACTCAGAAATTTGTTCAAAATATTTATTTCAGGTCAACTTAAAAAAACAATTACATGCTTTGCAATATCACAAAAAATAACTTCCACATCATCGAGTAAGGGTCTATAACGTGCCAATAATAGGGTACACATGTGTAGTAAAGCACTTACATTGATAATATTATAACTCGCAATTACATCAGTTGTGGTATAATTTTACCGTTATAGCATAAGATTTTTTTCTTCTTTAACGAACACAACTGGGTGGTTCTTTATAGACAAAGTGCTCTAATCACTCACGAAGAGGTCGCAAAGTATTCAGATATCCTTTAAATACTGTCAAAAATGCAGGTGACTTTTTTAAAATTCTTCAGTTTTGTTGTTTCTTGCTTTGTATTTAGCTAGAAGTCGGATGCTTGACAGTTTTAATTAGAATAAATTTTTATTTTTGTATTTTCATTTTCTAGTAAATACAAAACACTCTCGTAAAAGATCTGAAATCTGGGCTAATAATTAGGTCTGGCACAACCGTTAGGTTTTGGCACTTCACCGAAAACCACGTAATGGATGTAAGCCGAAATTTCCAAGTTCTTTGAAGCAACCCTAAATGTTAAGCTAAAGAAAAATAGTTAAAAAAATACTTCAACCTACACCGCAGATTGTAAATGTAGTCTAGGAGCTCTACTATAGGTAGTAGCTGAAGCCATGTGTTCCACAAAAAAGTGTGGTGTTTGTCTGATTTTTCAACCGTCGCATGATAAGTGATACTCTTAACGCTATAAAAAACACTTGTTCTTTCTAAATCCAAAAGTCCAGATAAGAAAATTATTTTTCGTTGATCCAAAAAATAATCCTCCCGAAAAAAAAAGAATATTTTTTTATCTCATTATTTAAATAAGAAGCCTTATACAAAATGCTTATTACGCAAAATGCATTTACAAGTAATAAATCTGTATTAGTACCATGTTTACTAAAAGGCTTTTTTTTTAAAAATTCATTTTTATGAATGCATAAAATGACTATCATCAGCCCCTTTAAAAAGGAGACAAGCGCCTGGCCTTGGATAGTTTACTTTTTATTTTTTTTCTAATGGGCAGGCACTGGCCACAAGCCTTTTTGCCATAACTACCCAAAGGAGTGGCCATTTTATTATGGGGGCACCCAGTGGGCGGCCACGTTACCCCCTATGAAGGGTACATAGACAACCACGCCCAGTCGGGGATCGAACCCCGGCCGCCGGGAGTTGAACACGAAACCGAAGTACGGTGCTTTACCCACCATAAAACTCGGCCGGCATAGTTTAATATTAAATGTAATGATTGCAATATTTTTTCAACTGTGTGATTTTGTGAAAACAAGACTTGTTATGAGAAAGAAAAATTTGAATTATGCAGAAATAATTTGAAATTTCAAGTTCGCCAATTAATTTTGGGCCAAAAAATTCAGATTTATATAGGAATTTACAGTAGTAGTGGTGTGTCGATTGAATTTTTACATAATGCAAGATTAAAAAAATTACGTTTTTTTATGAGCACAAATAGGCTATTTCTATTTTATGCAGAAATTTTTCTACCAAAATAATGTTTTCGTTTTACGATTGGTGTATTTGCTTGGTTGTCACTTCTTGCGATATATTTGAAAAAATAAATGACAAGAATACGTGGAAAATTTCGTGTCTTTCGCTGTCAAACTTCCTTGCTCTGAAACTCGCAATAAAAGTTTATGGGACATTTGCTGTTGAAGGTGTAGTGATATATATACAAAGAAAGATTTAAAATACAATTTATACAGCAAATTTTTAAACGAAAAACATTTTATTAAATTTTATTCATTTAATGCGTAAATGTTTGAAAGAATAAAAGCATGTAATCACACTGAACTAATCAGAAACAGATTTTCACAATTTTAATATTTTTATTACGATGTATAATATGTTAGTTAAGGTTTCTTTTTGCATTTTTCTTTGAAACTAGGCTTCTCTACTCACATATTAAAAATGCTCGACATTGTTTGATAATTTTGTTAGAATTTTATGTTTTTTATTCTTCCTCCTGAGATTACGTTTTCTTCGAAACACTTGAAGAGAGTTACAAAAACTACCAATAAATGTCATTGGTGATTGGAAAATACATTAAGTTTGCTTTTGATGTATTAGCCATTTAGTGCAAAATATTATCTCTAATAATCGTCTTTTGAATTCGATTTCTGAATCTAAATGATAGTACATGATTAAAGTTTGTTCTGACACCTTCTTTTCTTAGCATTAATATGCAGAAAGTGTGTCTTCATATTTTATGCTACCACCAAATAAAGAACATTTCCAAGAATCTTGTTTATGACTTTTACCTTTTATATTTTATCGTTATCAGATAGGAACGCCAACTTAATTTTGTTTAATTATCATTATGAAACGCAGAACAACATATCTGCACAAAAACACCATATTCAAGTAGGCCTGTACTTTTACTAACAGAAACATAATTTATTTCCCTATATTTGAAAAATCAATGTTATATGGTTCCATTGAACAATAAAAGAAGTGTATACAAGGTATTTATATGAAACTTTAATTTCCCGATTTTACCACAGTTCAGTGCTTTTTCAACAACTTAGATGCAAGCAACGATGCGTTTCAATTAAATTAAAAATGCTTTTTTAAACTCTCTCTTCAATGATCATCAAACATGTTTCCCATTACTTAAAAAAATGATTTTTAAAAATTATCGAGTACAAAATAACTTATAAGTTATATTTTCCATATTCTTGTCTCATCACAATCTTAATATTGACAAAAAATTAAATTATAAATTCTAAATTCATCGTAATTTACGAATGTTTTAAAAATTTCCAAATTCCATCGTAAAGGTTATGGTCCTTAAGGAGCATAAAAAACTGCATATAAAGACAAATCGTAACATTAAAATTTGCATTATTCATCTAGAATAATACTAGGATGAATCTAAATACTATCTTTGAAACTGGCAGAATTTTAAAATCATAATATGAAACCATTTTCCAATCCAAATGTTTTTTTGTATACCAGAAAATGACTTAAAACATTTTCAAAGAAATAAATGCATCGAAGATTACGCTTCAATACACACTCTAATAAAAGCTTTCGATATAAAAGATAAAAATTTTACTGACGAGAAAGAGATAATTTTAAAGAAATGATAAAAACTTATAAATAATGGATTTAAACATCAGAACTATAAATCTGGAATTAAGCGGTTTTATTGTTACTGTACTGAAGATATACTATTTTTCATATTGTAATGTTTAAAAGGAAAGTAACATTTTATTTCATGTAAAATCTAAAGTTATGGGAAAAAGAAATAATCATAGCACGCTGTAAAAAAAAAGCATTCAGTCACATTTCGCATTCACTCATATGCTGGAAAAATATTTGAACAAATATCTTCGTTAAATCCATGAATTGTTAAAGAATATATTTTTTGAATATATATATATATATATATATATATATATATATAGCATAAAAATTTTACTGTTGAGGGAAAAAAGAAACATGTTTTTCTCCTCTAGGTATATTAAAATTGCTCATTCCTTAGGGGAAAATAAGTATAAGTAAGCTCATTTTATGAAAAGAAAGTGGGAACAGATTAGAAATGTTGTTTTGATAATCACAAAAGAAATGTGTTTACTTTAATACTAATAGTTTACTTTAATATTAATATTTACTTTAAAATTAATAGTTGAACATTTTTATGAAATTGTTCACTAGGTTTTTATATTTACTACTTGCCAAAGACGTATATTTTTTCAAACTAACTTTCAGATTTATATTACACACAGTTTTTGCTTATTTGTTCGTTATGACTTATTTACAGCAAATTTAGAACGTCACTCTTCTTAAGATTCTATTGAGCTAGTTAATTATCAGATTTAGATAAATAACTTAGAAGGTGTGCTTGACAATCGTCATAAATTGCAAGCCATGGTTGAGAGAAGAGAAATACCGCTATCTATATAGCAACTGCAATTTTCTGCTTCGTCTTATCTCACGGTTGTCCTTTAAAAGTGTAGCACGATTAAATTGATCTTTTTTTCATTTTAAGATTAGTAAAATTAATTTTAAATTTTTTTTCTGTTGATGAATATTTTTAATTTATATCAGTTACAAAATAAATTTAAAGCAACATTTGTCTTTTAATAAAAAAGACATATAAGGAATTTAAATGATTTTAGAAGGAGATTTTTAAACTTACAAATACCTAAAAATCGATTATTGTAACAGTTTCAATGCCGAAAATTACGGAAATAGCAGAAACTGGCTGGCCGTAACGAATACAAAAATTTGTGCTGTAAAATAAAAAGGTTTGACGAAAAAAAAAAAAAAATACTTCATATTTTATGCTGTGATGCACGTTACGTCCAGGGCAAGCCGACATGTATTTTTATTTTAGCAAAGAAAGAGATGTTGATCAAGTATTTTAGAAATGAATCATATTTCTACTAGACTTATCATCTATACAAGAAAACAATAAATGCTTAATACATATCGTTTAAAGTAGCGGAATCAAACTACACAGTTAATTCATGTAGCAGGATTTATTTTTCTCACTGTTCTTTCAATCAAATTCAAAGTACACAATAGTATTTGAAGTCTACAGAACCTAAATAAAGACTAATTCATCCTTGAACTAAACTCAGTCCTGTAGAATCATGAAGTTAAAACCCTATTGCAATCATAAAAGACATACAGAAATTTTTCGCAATACTATCTAAAGATTGATTGTTCTACGGGATAGAATCTGGGAAAGTATAGGATGTATCCACAGTTGAATAGTTCAATAATTATTTGTCACTGATAAGAGGAAGACGCTATTTTTATTTTCAATAGCTCATTCCTGTATGAAGAATCTTGCAGTTCCTTCAAAAGACCGCTTTAGATGTATAACATTTTCCAGTCTGCTTCTGAGATCTAAATAACATAACTGGGCAATCATAAATGAATACACCGAAAAAGTATATAATATTTCTTGCTTTGTGAAAAGTTGTATATAATAGCATAACTGCCAACTTGCACGGTTTTTCTGGAAGATTTTTAACCACTATTTTTTTTCTGATGGATCGGTGTTAAAATAAATCCACTTTTTTAACTGATATAATAATATTTAGAAAAAAGTGGTGGTCGATCTTCCGAGAAAGCCGTACAAATTGGCAGACATGATAACAAATTTAGAAATATACCAGTTATTCTAATTTCTTTGAATTTCTATGATTCTAGTTAGAAAAACGGTAGTGTGTTTTGTAAACGGTAGGGTGTGTTATAAAAGCTAATAAAATACATAGAACTGTTAAAAATCAATTTATATTTTACAACCAGAACAGAAATCTTGAGTTGATAATGATAAACAATTCTTGTAAACGTTACAAAATATGTTATATTTTAGCCATTTCGTAAAGTTTACAGTATGATGTAACAAACTTATGCAATTCTTACAAGAAGTTAAAAATAAAGTGAAACAGGAAGTTCGTATTACTACCATTTGAGGTATATGTCTTTAAATATCTAATGTTTAAATTCGGAAGATTATCTATCAGTTTAAAATAGAAATCCGCCCTGTCCAACGGCTTGAAATTTTGTACTGGTATGTAATAAGGTGTACAAAAAGTCTTAGTTGACTTACATTCAGAAACTTTACAGGTAATACGCAGAGTAATAGAAAACCCTGGAAATCTACCCGTTTCTCGAGATTTAGTTGTTTTCGACTTCAGAAAGCTCCCCAAGAACGCTATTTCTTTTTTATTTTCGATTAAATCAAATTTGTTTTCTCGGAAGATGTTGATGTCGTTTTTACGTCGTGTGTTTAAACCTGCATTGGAAACAAAAGTAGGTTGACCGGTTTTCATGTAAAAATTACACCACGGGAGTAATAATTCAGCTAACTACTACATTCTGATTATCTGGGACCATCTCCTATAATGTTGTTTTCCACATAAAACATGAGCCAAAGAACTAATGATGTGGATTAACGTAGAAGTTATGTTGTTTTCCACATAAAACATGACCCAAAGTACTAATTGATGTGGATTAACGTAGAAGTTAGAAGGAAATGTACCCTAAATATTTCTTCGGTGATTGTGGCATAGAAATTTACATTCATTTAAATACAAACGTTGTTTGGATCAAAAAAAGCATGTCTGGTTCAGGTTGTCAGGAAAGTTATTTTCGGAGGTAAACAGTACATCATTGGTTGATGTGAAAAATTTAATGGAAACATAACAAAAATAGATTCTAATAAGATGTGTGTCCAACCCGAACTTAGGGACATCAGTTTTCAATGCTGCCAGTAACGATGCCAAACACCGAAATGGGTAGCCAAGACCAGACAGGCAAAAACAATTGTTTCAAGTCATGCAATAACCATGGGGAAGACGCAAAGCAGACACCTGTCTGCCATGGTTATCCAAGCCATGCTGTATCAGATTCAGGTCTGGCATTCGAGCTGGTCATTCTATTCACTCCATAGTATGACCCTCATGATAGTCTTGAAAAAGTACAGCTCGAGTAGTTCGCACATTATAATTCATCAGAATGAAGATATTCATTTTCAGTTTCTTTTGTGTGTTATGTCAAGCCTACAGACATCTGCCGACAGGAGGTGCCTTGTTCGGAGGACTTTTTAATGGGCTCTAACGCGCATTAACTTTACATATGGAGAAAAACCGCCAAAATTACAGACCAATAAGAAGGGCATGGGAACATGTGGATCAAACACCTCGTTCGATATCTCACACGAGAATTCCTCTATGGAACACATGCAAGTCAGTGTGACCACCTAGAGAGAACTCTACCCAAACCATGACACCACAACTTCTGTGACTGTGTGTGTCCGCGATGTTAGACTGGATGTACCTGGTGCGTTTGTCCCTGCAGCTCAGCAGACGCTCTTAATTGCTCTCTAGTGTGAACCGGGACTTGTCTCTGAAGTGTACAGAAGCTTATTGCTCTCTAGTCCAGGAAATGTGTTCTCTCGCGAACATAAAAGGACGTTTGTGAGTAGAGGGGGTAGAAGGACACTCACACAAGGTCGTCTTGCTTAGAGGTCTGTGTAGGCGTATTCTCACAAGCAGCTGGTATTTTTGTACGTGATGCGGCATAATAATCTGCAACAACCTGAAGCACAGTAGTCTTTCTCCTGATTTGGGTTAAAAGAGCAAAAAAATGATCTTCTGCAGGCACTGTAACTCATGGCCTGCTGAAATACGTCTTTTGGACACAGAAGCTTCAGGGTGAAATGGATACCATACTCTTTAGACCACGCTGTGAGACAAATTGAAGTGTTAAGCAGCATCAGCTTGCCAAAACTCTGTTTTAATCCGTCGACCAACCTCCACCGTAACGAAAGCGGTAGACGACTTGACCTAGACAATCGTAGATTCTTCTGAATATTTTCAAGGAAATAACCAACAAAAATTACTCGACAATCATTCGCAAAAGTTACAAAGGAAGTTATGAAACTTCGAGTTTGCTGGGTTTTCTTTTGCTCCTATATAAATATCCATTTATTAAGCTAAAACTTGTAGCTACAGCTTTTACACGAATTTTTTAAAGTAGTAGAATTACAACCATTCATATAAATCAGAAAGTTTATTGTTATTACCATTTTTAGAAGGATGAGCTTTAAAAAACGTGTAGTTCTTTAACTTTTTAAAGGGAGTGTAATTTCCTTTAACTTGCGTAAAGCACATTTCGAAAAACAATTTATACAAACTGATATTTATCCATTTTAAATTTAGGTATGCTACTGTGATGCAAATATTTCGTTACGAGGGAAAGAATTTGTCGCTTTTGAAAAATCTACTGCCATTGAATAAACTTCTTTTTCTTGTGTTAAAAAAGTACCTGCTTCATCTCGCATGAAAAACGAGTACTCATATAGCTTATTTATGAGCGTTGAAACATCATTTTAAAATTGCATTCAGTTGATATTTTAAATTTAGTTTGATCAGGATTTCGGTGAATATACCGAATTTGCTTCGTAAGAGGTTTTCTCGCTATGAAAAAAAACTAAACAGAGAAGAGGACGAATTGGTATTTTATATATGAAAACCGATAAATACTCTCCGTAAATATATAATGATTTGATTTACAGTGAGATCTGTGGTAGTTTATTCTTTAAATTCTCGAACAAAGGAAGCTCTTTTACGAGACAGTTTTGTTTCTAGAATGCGCTTAGCAAAAAAGTAAAATACCGCTTTTATTGGATCAAGTAAAAAGAAACAGATAGGATTTTTTTTTCTTAGAGATTTATGGTTTATGTTTGTAGATATTTAGAGATATTTAGTCTGCATTCTGCAAAACCAACGTATGTCGCATAAGTGCATAAGTCAAAATTAAAAATATCTGAACTATTCAATAGCATTAGTTTAATTTTTATTTTGAAACTAACAATGAAACGAAATATAGTTTCTGAAAATATTTTAAAAGAAATTGTCCATATTGCCGTAGCCTCAAAGATGGTGATCTTCCGCGGTGATATATCATTGCACCTTTCTATTGATTCCGTGTCATAAAATGCTGTGAAAGATATTGTTGACCGAGCAGTAGAATGTACTGTTGCCATGCAGCTACTGATAATCTGAGCGTATAAAAAATCCCTTCTGTTTGTCTGTCTGCTTGTGTAAACGTTTAATATTTGCCCTAAAACCACATGATCTTATAGGATTAAATCCTCTTATTGTATTCCTTTCTTGCTTTTCCCCCACACTGAGCAAACATATAATGAGCGCGAAAATACCAATTGCATTACCAGTTACCCTCCTGAATGTATTATGTGACTGAACTACACCAGGTAGGATTATACTAATTTTCTTTTCTTCTTTTTTAAACTATCTGAAGCATGTTTAAGAGGGTTTCGATTTCTACAAAAGTAAATTGAAATGCAGAAACGGTTGGCCATAATTAAAGTTGTGGCGTTTTAGAGCCAACACCTTCTAGATATAGAATGCCTAACAACTGAAGCTTTGACGTCATCACTAGAACTTCTTAAATGACGTCATCAAAGTTTTATTTTCACAAAGTTTATGTATTTTAAATTTGCCGTGAGTTTTCTCACTCATACAATTTTTTAATAATTCAAGATAGGAAAATTAATTTTACGACAAATGCCAATTTTTGATCATCACTAATTATATATGATACAGAAAGAGATCACAATGAATTACTTTGTATAAAAAGTACTTTAATTTTTATTTTTAATTTAATATAAAATTGTGATGACGACATTTATGAAGGTCTAGTGAGCACCTCTGAGCTTCAGTTGTTCAGCCTTGTATATCAACAAGGTGTTCTTAAAACTCGATTGTGAGAAAACTGCCTGGCCACACTAAACCAAATTTGCAGTAAATACTATTTAGACGATGTGGTTTTCATAAAAAAATAGTGCAGATTTTGGCCACCAGGGGCCAAAGTGATATTGTCTGGTCCATTTTTGCCGTAAAATAGGCATAGAAAGTATAGAAAGTTAGCATTTTCTGGTATATTGGCATCATTGACATGCGTGGTTTAATATGATTTCCTTGCAGATGTTCCAAAAAGTATATTCTCTGAACAGCATTCCCTACAGCAGAATGTAGTAGATCTTCATTGATTTCCTTCACGTACAATATTAATCGATCTTTCAAAGTTGTTAAATTATCCACATTTCCTTGGTATACCAAACTTTGCATTACCAACTCTACTCTCCATGAAAATCTCCATATTCTCACACTGCGTATGAGTCGTTGCTAAAATGTTTGATAAAATGCAAACTGCAAAGGGGAATGTAAAATGAGGTGTCTATATCAATATCAATTGTTGCTTGTAAAGTGTTAACTTTTGTACTTTCATACCCATTTACTCAAAAAAGGGACGTAAAGCGCCATTTTGGACCCTGGTGGCGAAAATCCAGTTACTTTTTTGTTTTTCCTTAATCAAACTCTCATGATCGAATTAGTATTTACTACAAATTTAGTTAAGTTTGGTCCAAGAGTTTTCTCACAATGGGGATCTAATCGCTTCCACTTTAATTAGGGCCACCCTGTATATATAGATGTGTGTGTGTTTACGTACGCATGTATGTATACATAAATGATTTGGGAATGTTTGAGAAATGTGTTTTCTAATTAACTGTTACGATCCTAAACGCGAGTCAGATTTCAACTGAACAAAGTAATATCCTTCCAATACAAATTCATCAGAGAGTATTGTTGTACGCATAAAAGATAACACGAAGCTACAACCATTAACATTTTTACATTCCAATGAACATACACACAGTTAAAATAATTTTTAACACTGAACGCCAATGAATTTTACTAGACTTTTATTCCTCAACATTTTTAAAAATTCATTTTCTTTTTAAATTACATTACAATGTAAGCATAAATGCGAAAAGTTCTATTTAAATTTACATAATAAACTTTCAAATCAGAAATTTTTATTGAATTATTGAATATTGAATATTGAATTATTGAATTATTTATTGAAAATTTTTATTCATTAATTTTATTTTTTGTTAGTGTGATTGTCAATTATATTTTAAAATGCTGCAGTTTCGCAGCTGTGCTGACGTATTTCCGATAGCATAAAGTATAAAATTTGGAATTTCACAAATTCGAATCCTGTCTAATGAAAGACGGCCATGAACACTCTGTGTTAAAAAGGCAAAGCTATACCTAAAGCTCAACATTTCAACCTTTACTCTGGATTGCTGATAACGTGACAAGGATGCAAAGCCCGATATTATCCTAATAATAATGATGCTTGAAACTGTCGAGAAAGGTGAAGCCTGATGCCCCATATTTTGAAGTATTCTTCTGAATAACATCATTAACTTCAAAGTTGTCTGCCGTAGCTCAACTTTCAATTTTCAGTATGAATAAAATAGGATCTGCTAATGAGTAAGTAGAGCCTGTTGTCATAAATAACGAGAAGAGCTTTTTTATCACAAAAAATATTGACGGCACATCATTAAAACATATACAATAATTATTTACAGAGTTGGAATTAAGAACAGTTAGATGGCGGGTTCCGAATTTTGGCTCATAGATCTACCACCAGAGGAAAGTTACCTCTGAACTTCTTACTCTCTGGAGCAGATACCTTCATTCTTGAGCTGCCCATTCAGGCTAGAGTTTGGAATCTCAACTGTCACTATAGTGCCTAATTCTGGAGAGCCCTTAAGCCGTTTGTGCCCTGATATTTCTGCGACTTTCTTCAACTTTTGCTGATACCAGCAATGATAGATAAATTTCTGATGTCAACTTCTTGAACAAGGGATGATTTCTTTTAAAATAATTATGAATAAAAATTTTCCATGGTAATTGAAATGTCAACATCCTTCTTAGTCATGTTAAGAAATTTTGTGGAGTTGAGGTTTAGTACTAGTGAATAAAGGCTAGGAAAAATAAATAACGTTTTCGACTGATAGCGAAAATTCCGTCACAAAATAGTGACGCTAAATGGGGTTAAAAAGCCGAGGGATTTATTCGTTCTATAACGACAGGATTTGCCATTATCAGATATCTATAGCTTTTTATCGAAGATTATACGAGACCGCGCAGATCAAAGATTGTGGGAGCGATTCAAGTATTGAGGGGTAAAGAAAAAAGTAGCATGAAACATATATCTATGAGCACTAATCATAAGTCTTTAATCATTGTTTTTAGACTCCAAAGAATGCTTTTTTTTAACTTTTATGATGGGCAATAATGCAATGCTGTTATAAACTTGAATCTCACTTTGTGATTTTATTTATTTATTTATTTATTTATTCAAGGGAATCTCTTGAAAGCATTTTAAACACTAACTATACATACATTTTAATTTATTACAATTACTTTGCGTGCAGTTATTTGTATGCTTATGCAAGAAACCCAATAACAATGCTCAGCGTAACGTCAAAGGAAAAGATTTAATGCAATCAACAGCTGTACTAAACGATTGTTCAGTTTCAAAGGATAAAATGGATATATCTGTGATTTAGTTTTTCCAACAAGTGAATAAAGGAAAAATAAAGTACATTTCTTCATGCGTACAAGTTAAACTTAAAAAATATTAATAATAAGTTGCCGAGATAACTCAGCAAAATGTGTCAATAACATGCTATGGTAACAAATATTTGTTTGTAACTGAATTTTCTTGCCTAAAAGTTAACGGAATCAATTATTGGTGTTCTTAAAAATATATTGACATAATGTGGCATGCTTTCAAAAACTGAAATATTAGAAAACATTCTGAAAACAGTCCGAAACCTATATTGCATGTCATAAGTAAATCGAGCAATTGATAAACAAACACTCAAGTGAAAAACTCAAGCAATAGATAAGCAAAAGTAAAGCACAAAAAGTAAATAAATAAATATATATGTATATATATATATATGTGTGTGTGTGTGTATATATAAATGAATCCTGGCGAATAGATTCCTGGATTTTCATCAGTGAAAACTTCTAAGAAAACCCCTAGCAAATAAAGTAATTTTATATTTCCAGAGCTAAATATATATAAAAATGCAGTTCAGAACCGCAAACATACTCAGCATTTATCAAAGAATAATGAAATTTTCACACCTAGAGTTAAAGAGTGTCAGGAGATCTACTGCTCAAATGAAAGTAATGGTTTGCAATGAAATTTCGAACTTAAAAAAAAAAAAAAAAGTCGGGTTCGATTTAATTTTTATTGGAGGTGTTACTTTAATCAGATTTTAAAAAAAGTTTCAATGCGCGCAACTGATTTAAATATTTGAAGACTTTAAACTTTTTTTTTGTTTAACGGAAGAAAATGTAGAAATATTATGATTAAAAATTATGAAGTATAAATAGTGTCCACAATATTCACACTTACTCACAAAAGAAATCTTTTATTACTAAAGTAGAAACTCTTTTAGACGTTTATGGATTAATCATTAAAAAATAAATAATTAAGTATGTATATGCGATTCGAGAATAAAAACATTAAAAAAATATTTTTCTTTCTTACTTCTTTTTCTTCTTATTATTAACATAATTTTGGAAATG
Organism: Cheiracanthium punctorium; assembly: GCA_038373885.1. NCBI lineage: Eukaryota > Metazoa > Arthropoda > Arachnida > Araneae > Cheiracanthiidae > Cheiracanthium > Cheiracanthium punctorium. The sequence goes on from JAWZYV010002175.1 coordinate 620,273, forward strand.
TTATTATTCCTATACTATTAAAATATATTATAAATTCCATGACATTTCAAATACTTATTTAACATTCAAATACCTCTAACGTTATTAACTAGTATTAATTGTGTAGTTAAACGTTTAAATAAATTCACTCTTTCTTCTCGTAAATTGATATTTTAGCGAAAAAATAACATTGTAATTTTCATCACAAGTAAAATGTTAATAATATCTTTTAAACAAAAGTGCGGAAAGTTATTTTAAGGAACATTTAATTTAAGTCTGAATTTTTATATGCATACGAAGAAAAAATATTCCGTTATGAAACTCATTACATTTTCTCTTACCTTGAATAGATGAGAAGGATTTTTTTGGAAGATTAAGTTAGAAAGGAAAACCGATTCAAACATTTTCTTTTATTTTTCTAAGAAATTCGAATTACATTTTTTAAAAAAATTTAGTGAATCATTTTCGAATGAACGTTAAAAAATAATGAAACAAAAGGTAGTTGGATCTTTATAATGAAATTTATTAAAAAAAAGAACTTTTTTATTCAAGAAATTTGCATTTAAAGATCAGTCGGAAAGACGCGCTGAGCTGTTTCCCTTAAAAACAGTTCAATTAAAAAATATTATTAAAATTTTAAAATATTAAAATTTACGACCTTAGGAACTGCAATCTCCAACGCTTTCACCCGCTAATATTCATTATTTCTGCATAAATGTATCACTATCAACCTTTTCTAAAGCTTAACTAGCCAAAAGTCAAAGACTGAATTTTTTCACCTATCACAGTTCGACAGTTAAATGGAAGAAAATGGTAAAATACACAGTTTATGAGAGTTTTTGTTTGTTTGTGTTATAGTAAGACTACAGTAGAGGTATTTGTCTATTGGAAGTTGGTGTGCCTTGGACGGTGCTCTTGCTTTAGGGCTACTAACGCGTATTTCGCGTTACATCGGGAGAAAACCAAACAAAATTCCAGACCTTTAGAATTTCAGCCTCTCAGTAATGAAAACTTTTCCACCTCATTTAAGGCATACGAAGTACTTATGGAATTAATAAATCAGAAAGAATGTACTTTTTGAATTTTTTGATATGAAATAAATAACACGTCTTTTAGAGGTTAACTCACATTGAGAGCTCTGAAGCGAAACTACTGGAAATACTACTTTCGGTCAATTTTATAATGGAGGAAACAATTGCATTTATAAAAAAATACGCTGCTTAAAATAATTAAAAGAGACTGTAAATCAATAACGAAATAACAGTTTTAATGAAATTATTTTTTGTAGAAAATGGACGATGAGAGTCACAGATGCAGATTTTACTTATTGTCAAACTTACTTATCTAACAGTTTGACAGTTATCAAACAGTTATCAAACTATTGTCAAACTTACTGTCCTTGTTGTCGAAAACGACGCTTTAACGGCAGCAATTGAAATTTGGCTTTCAACTTAACCCATTTATGCCTAGTGTCCCTTTTTTGGGACGGCATTTTCGCTATTAGTCGAAAACGTTATTTATTTTTCCTAGCCTTTATTCATGAGTCTTGAGCCTCAACTCTACAAAATATTTTAACATGGCCAAATAGAATGTTAATATTTCGATTTTTATGCATAATGATTTTAAAAGAAATCATCCCTTGTTCAAGAAGATGACATCAGAAATTTATCTATTATTTCTGTTATCAGTAAAAATCGAAGAAAGTCGCAAAAATATCCAGGCACAAATGGGTTAATGAAAGACACAGCAAAAAAATAAATGATCGACATTCAGCAACTGTGTTTTTTCGATCTGTGCTATGTCTCAACGAATACATCTAACTGATTCAGAAACTTGAAGAGAAATACAACTGGGATACATAAGAATGAGAGACGGCGCATTGTTCTACTACTAATAATGCAAAAATCTAAAGTAATTTTGGAAGAAAAAACAGATATAATTGCTGCAGAAAATAGAATCAAGATTTTACCACATGAAATTTTGCCGGTAATAGCTCAAGCATCAATAACCTTCCCAATGATCCTTAACTCTGAGCTGCCTATCCAGCTCAGGTTGGAACTCTGCTCTAGAAGAAAAAGTGTTGTTGATGAAATCAGAATCTAATCAGATACCACAGAAAATACTATACACAACCCCCCCAAAATAAGGAAAGGACACACTGTGAGAAAATACCATTAGTTCAAGAAGATCGGGCGAATCTTTTGTTCAGCGCAAACAACATGAAGGGGTAAAGTCAATTAAATTGAAGATCAACTCTAATAAGCATCATAAAAAAAATCCTGATGGTTACACGCTTAAACGCAAAGAGCGAAAAAGACGATGCATTGGAGAGCGAAAAAGAAAATTCAGGGTTTCGATCCGTTTGCATCGAAACCTACCGGTATTTCCGCAAAAGTGCTCTTTAAGTAGTCTTTTTTTCTGAGAATTCCCCTCCTCGCTTCATGTTCTCCAAAATACTGCTGACGTTCGATTCACGCATATTTCGCTCCGTTCTTGTGATCGAAAAACGCTCCTGAAGGAGAAGCGATCGTTTGAAAACTGCGCCAAAAATCGCTCGGATTCAAGCAATCGATCGAATTTCGCTCGTGTTGTTTAAGCATGTACTGAAAACGGGGGGCCGAGAAAACACAGAGAAAATATCTTTAAAATCCCAAATTATGAATTCGAACAGGAAACTGCATTAACATTCAAAAAGAATTTTGCTTTGCAATCGGACCAAAATCAATCCAATTATTATTTGCATTATCCCACCCAAGTCATGAAGATATATGAGAACGTTATTCCACATGTCCCCAATTTACTAAACTCATCCAATGAAATGCATATGAACCGTCTCTTTATGGGTTGCTCAAGCCATCATATTTCATCATTAGGTACATCACAGCGATACTCTGCTTCTACTGCCTAGAAGTAGGACACGATTACATTGGTTGTCTGAAAAACACAAATTTCCAACTTCCGTAAAATACTCTCAACAAGCTTCAACCAAGGATTCTAAGGAGGATATAAACTTTACGTGTAAAAACTTTCAGAAAAACTTGGAACATCGCACATCTTGCATATTACAAACAATGACTACCGCACCTCCAGAGTTAAGCAAAGTCATATATGAAGATCAAGGTAAGATATACTCAAAGTTACACAGATTAATCTACAACATAAAAATACGCCAACAATCTGCGCAATAAATTATCTTTTAAGCAACGATTACACAATAGCTTTACTGAAATACCTGTTTTGATAAAAATTTCACATTACTTGCAGTCAACAATTTGTCACTAAGCAACTGAAAAACCCAAAAAATTGCTTTAATTCTTACAGTTGCAGATAAATTTATTTAACGAAAAATATGTTTCATTAAAAAAAATGTTCCATGGTAAAAGCAAGCTTTGGTACTTTGAGAATTTTTATCGCAGCTTTTACTTTTGTTTTAATGAATTATTTATATTCTTTATTTTAAAAATAAGACTTAGCGTTAAAATAAAATTTATCTTTTGCAGTTGCTATTTACAATGTCTTTGTTTAAGTTTAGCATTTCTTTAAATGCAAAATTGCATTTTTCTGAAAAGTGAGAGCAAGAAATATTTTATTAATACACTTTTACGAGGAAAATTAAAATAATAGTTTTTTTAAAGGTTTTGTGTTCTCAAACGTTTATTTTAATAATGGAATAAAATCAAAATAATAAAAATGAATAAGTAAAAGTTAATCATTTTTAAGCCCCGCGGCTCTATGAATTTTCACCAATTAAAGTTCTTTCTTTTCCCCGTGTGTTGTCAGTTTTTTTTAAATTAACTTGCAATAAGCGGCCACTTATTATGCGCAATTCTGATTTCTTTACCCTATACATTAATGAAAAATATATGCCTGTTAGACGACGACCTAAAGTTTTTTTTTTCATATCGAAAATAAAACTTTTGTATGTGCATTTCAATGTGTAAAAAATATGTAATTTCAAGCCGTTTCAAAGGATATCGGAACGGTATTAAAACTTTATGTCTTTACTAAATGTCTATTCATGACGCTGTTTTGCCAAAAGCTATTTAAATAAAACTTTTTTGTAGAGTAGAAAAATTAGATGTAGGTTAGAAAAATCTTGACATAAAATTATAGTATTAGGTTGTAACGAAACTTTCCCGCCACCTCAAACATCGTCAGCACACAGTTCGCGTTGGCGTATTTGATCATATTTTGTCAAACGAATTTTGGCATTTTTAAGAAAGAGACTTACTTTATAACACTATGGTGCGAAATCTGTAAAAAATATAGTTATCATTAAGTACAAGGTGTCTTAAATGACACTATCACTCTAGAGGATTAGAACCATCATTTACTTCCAGTTGTGTTGCAAAAAGTCAGCTACAGAATATCAACGAATTAGGAGTACAGCTTTAAGCACTATTCTTGTATCATGTGACACTGTGCAGGTTTGATACCGAAAGTTCATAAACAGTTATCTAAGGAGTTAGAAGTGAGTTTTTCAGGCAGATTTGGCGGAAAACTTTCGTTACAACCTGATATATTGTTTCTCTTTTAATTTAGAGAACCTGTTGAGAGAGCTTTTCATAACAGAATGCGTGCTTTTGTTTTATAGTATTATGAAGTGTACTTTATTGTATTGGATTTAAAAATAAAATTGATGATGTGGATTAAAATTTTTATCTTGCAACGTCATTTATGCGCTTAAAAATCATATTCCACTTGTATGCAAGCCATTTTTCAAATTAAAAAAAATGTGCAGTAAATCATTAGCTCTAATTTCTCCCGAACAGAACTTCATAAAGTTAAATTTTATACTTAAAATGAAACTGAAATTATCTCTCTCTCAGAACTTTTGATTAAATGCTATATCAAGTTTTAATGTAATAATAATAATATTCACGAAAAGACATTTCAAATACGAAGTTCATTGCTTACAACAATTCTCAGCATTTTTTCATTCTACAAGAAAAAATGAAATGAAGTTTAATTTATAAAGGCTTGGCATGTGTTTTCATCCACCTAGTATATTTTGGACAGAATAATAAATTGTGTGGAAGAAAATAAATTGTAATGGAAGTAAGAAAATTTTATTATGTCAAAAAAGAGCATTTTATATATTATGTGCACTATTCTTGCACGTCTAAAGAAACAAAACTTTCCACAAAATTTTCTATTACCATATTGAATTTATAATAACATTATATAGAAAGTGTAGAAAACCAAAGAATGAAATTTTAAAACGGAATGCATTTTTTAGTGTATTTCATTCCTTATGATATTTCTTGTATCTCTCCAATGATCTATAAATTTTTTCCCTTTTAATTGGACGTTTAATGATAATAGTTTAAAATAGAGTATTTTGTGCAAAGAAAATCTAGATATACGGTATATATATTGATATACATACTAAAAATTAAAAACTTAAAGTGTCACATCTACTTTCAGTAACATGAAATTAAGCAAAAAATGATATAATACCGTATAAAATGTATGAACATAATACTTAACAGCCACTCCCTGTAATATATCGAAAATAGAAGTCTCGACTATTCAAAGCACATTTGATTTATTTTTACATTTGTACATGTTAGGCTTACAGTTTATAAAATATTTTCAATTGCCATATCACAATAAGCATATATTCCCAATAGAATATCCTATGAAATAATAACTCAGCTTATATAACAAACCTAGGTAAACACTTAATTGACTATATGAACAGCTCAAATCACAATGTTCCATGTCTACCCCTAAGAAATTATTTAAAACCCGACTTCGTGCCCATCCCTACTAGCAATTTTGCTCGGCCCGTCATCGGCTGGCTACGTGGCCAGTGGTAGCCCGAGCAAAATTGCTAGTAGGGATTATTTCATTCCAGTTCGCGGATCTGCTTCTCGCTTAAATGCAACTCGTGTTTACATAACGCAATTAGTAGTTTTTTATCCAAAATACAAATTTGTTTCAGTTGTTGAGATTATTAGAATGGGCTTCTCCGAGTTTTATTGCTAGTTATAATATAGAGAACCGTCAGTGTATCAAATCTGGTGTTTGAATTTTTATTTTAGTTGATAATCGGTTCATTGCATTGCATTGTATTGTGTTTTGAGGCTAATCTACACAATGGGTATCTGCCTGGATGGGAAAGTGTTTCTGGAAGAGTGCTTTTTAAGGGGTTCTAAAGCGTATTCACGTTACATCTAGAGAAAACCCTCCAAACCTCAAGACCGTTCTATCGACAGTCGTGCGTTAAGACGGAACAACGGACTTTCACACTTTTCAGCCATCTATCACATTCAGTATCTTATCCACTTGTCCTTAATAGGGCTGATGATAAGTTAAACATATAGCAATTTTTGTGATTTGATTTTATTCAGCGTTTATAAAGCACAGAGCCCAGTTCTCTCTCTCCCTTGAAAAGTGACAAACATGTTTCTTTCTGACGAAATCGCAAATAATGCTTCCAACCTTCATAAGCAATCTTTCACTCAAAGGATTTTTTTAAATTCTAGTTGAGAGCCTGTTCTTTGCAAGAGAGATTAGCTACCTTCTTACCAAAACACAAAGAAATCACAATACTTTTTATGAGGCATTTAAAGATAAAAAGGCTTCCTTGATTCAAAGGTAAATCACTAAAAAAATAAAGTATACTAAAGCTCGAGAATTCGAAGGTATTCTTGTAAATGTAATTTTTGTATCTTTGTTCAGTGATAATTTTCTTTTTTACCACTTGGGCCGATTTCGATAATTCTTTTTTTATTCGAAAGGGATACTTTATGTATGATTCCATATTAATTTGAACAAGTTCGGATTTTGTTTTCATTCAGAGGACAGGAATAAAGAAACATGTTTTTAAATTATTTCCAAAAGGCTTGCCAATAGAGAGATGGTACTTGTACATAAAACGTCTACAAGGTTTGTCACTTTCCGCGATTTTCCGCCAAGTCTGGCACCAAAAAATCTGTTCTCAAAACATAATTTAGCCTAGCAATATCGTCGATATTTGTCGAGAAAATGACAAACCTTACTACTTTACTAAGGGCATAATTTATCGATATGGTGAAATCCCAAATTGGTTTTCTCAAAAAAGGTATGCTTGTACAGTGATTTGATAATTTTGTTGAGCTTTTATTTAATTTTTGAGATTTAAAATGAGTCTTTTGTTATATGCGTTTTAACTTGCGCCCCTTCTTTTGATACGCTTTATCATCAAATGCAAAACGTACACTAAAACACTGCATTCAAACTCTCGTTTATATATAGGTTCCATTAGGAGTCGATGTAGGAACAAGCAAACAAAAATATCCTCCAGCAAAGCAATAAGGAAACTACATTTTTTTTCTGTATCATCATGCAAAAAAAAGGAACGGTTCTACACACATCAAAATTCAAGAAGATATGATGAAGAACACTACCTAAAAGGTTTCCCAAATAACCGTGTTTTATCGTTAATCAATACTTCCTATGTCGTTTTATATCTGCATGTCGTATAATAATGCTTAAATTAGCATTTTATATCATCTAGAGAGGAAGGAAGCTCTCGTTTCAGAGCTACTGATCCTGTAACAGATTTTTGAATGGATAATTGTTTAGTGCTTTTGAGATACATGTATCCAGTAGATTGAAGATGTTTTGATTTAAAAAATACGGTTTCACACACACATCCCGTTTGTTTTGCGTTTTAATTACGTACAAGAGAATAAGCGCCATGCTCGAAATTTTATTGATGTCAGTAACTTAAAATACTTGGCCATATACAGTCTGTAATTCGAAATAATTTCTGTATCTAACAGTTCCGTGAACTAAAGCAGCCAAAACAATTTACAGAAAAAAAATGGTGTTTTTCGAGTTTTCGAAGATTAAACATTGGTAAAAGACTTTCAGATGCATTCTGAAACTTCTTGTTTTCCCTTAGACTCGAAGTTCAGGGAAGCACAATCCAGTTAGAAGGTCAAATTCAAAGTATCCCCCCTGAAAAGAAAGTCTGAAAAGAGTATTGGTTTTTAATTACCATACAGACATGATGATATAAAAAATATTTTTTTATGCTAATGCTCCCTGTTTTTATAAGTTTTTATAATGTTCCCTGTGCTCCATGTTTTATACACAATTATAATGCTTCTATATTGTGTTTCTTGGATTGCAGGGTAATCTAAATATACATTAAAAAGTCTACTGGATGACATGCCCAGGGCATGTAAAATTTTCAGCCGGACATGTATATTATTGTTTTTTCTTGGCACTGATTAGGTTTGTGATTGCAACATTTACATTCACATCAGTTCGTTTTAGCAATATGATAATTTTTCCTTATAGATTCGAGTTCCTTTCAGCTCTGTAACAGCCAACTGTATTCCCCCAATTTTTTAAGTTTCTGTAATTAAAATTAACTGACAGTGATTTCTTTTTATTTTTTTTCCATCATGCATTTTTTGTTATACTAAGTTTACTATACATATTTTAGAGATTGTTGTCATAGTAAATCGAAATTTTCCATGCAGTTCATAGCAAGAAAAAAAATAGAAATAAATAAATAAATAAAATTTAAAAAAACTGGAAAATTTAATTATAATTCACCATTATTGAAGGTGCTGATAGCAGTTAACTTCACAATCTTACATATGATAATTTTGCAGCAAAGACAACTTTGTAGGTGGGTTTCATTCTGAGTTTTGTGTCATGTCCACCACCGCGCATCTCCATTAGATGGGGCAAGATCCGAGAATACCAAAATCTGTAAACTTCACTCCCAGTTTTTATATATTATATATATTTTTAAAGTGATCATTTAAAATGACAAGTAAAGGTTTAAGCTATATTCTAATAAAAAGTTTAGGTTCATAAATAGTTTCAAATTTTCAGAAATGATTTATAATTCAAATCCGCGGAATTTTGCCCCCACATACCCTAATCAAAAAAGAAATCTAATTTTTGTAATAATGTTCAAATACAGTTTGCTTGTAATTAATTATTCGTGAATTTAAAAATTAATGCTTGTTCATAATTAATTGTTTTTAGCATAGATCGGAACGTTTTGTATTGAAATAAAATACATAAATTTAGCTGAGTACCAATTATTCGCACAACGCATGAGAGTAGGCAGTAACTATTTTTGTTCAAATCGCACCTGTTTCTCATGGAAAATAATGTATTATAATAACTCAGTTGAATTTAAAAACAACAAGTTTCTGAAAATCTTCTTAGCCAAGAAGAAAACATTTCATTAATGAAAAGAATTTCCATCATGCTGGAATTCGTTTCGTAAGTAGAAATATTTAATAATGCCATATCTATTTATTCATTTATTAATCAGGAAGCGTTTTTTCTAGTATTTCATTGGACGTTAAGCTTGAGTGATTCTTTTGAATCGAATGCAGTAACTGAGTAAATGTTTTAAATTATATTTAATATTTCATCTCTCTTCAACTTGAAATTTTCAAAAATGATACCCACCATCTCCAATTTTCATTAAATTTTATTCACTTACAGGACTTGTGATGCTGATTATGCTACTGTAAATTACATTTGAGATCGATCAAAGAATTCAAGAACTATGATCTTTTAAAATTGGTCGTCAGCCAATTTAACGAGCATTTTGAACTGCCCATAAATAGCTGTAACATCTTTCCAAATTATCATCGAACTTTATCTCAATTTATCTCTAAGACAATAAGCTTTATATTAAGCTGCGTTACGTATGAACACTTCAATAACTTGAACAAGTTAATTATTTTTTCCATATGTTTATTTTTCACTTTTTACTTGAGAAATCGATTAACTCTGTACGCTGATTTCTTGCATTGGCATATCTTTAATTTTAACAAAATTTCCCACAAAGGCAGTTTAAATGTTGTTCTAATAGTTAAAAAAAAGAAGAAAATTGGATGACCCACTAAGAAATATCTTTCGCGGCCATTTAGCCATTTTAAAGTGTGTATCAAAATATCTGGCTCTCAATTTTAAAATGAAGGCGAAATTACTTTTTATCAAATGTACTCGAATTCTGCAGTTTAATAAAACAGTTATAAGATTCTGTTTTGTATTTTTTTTTTGTATTTCAGTCACTGGTAAGTGTATTTTATTATTTTTGAAAAAAAAAATATCTAGGAATTTCTAGCGATATTGATTCGCAAACAATATTCATTAACTTGCTCAAAAAATAATAATAATACATTGAGTTTCTAAACAAAACAACTTATTCTATCGATACAAAGTATTAAAATTAAAGATAGTAAAATTAAATATTAATTGTGAAAGAAACATCGTTTTAGAAATTTGAACACCAGTTTGAATTTTAAAGAAATCTTAATCTACATAAATTAGATTAAATCCAATACTTGGGAGTTAATGGTTACTTTTATAATAACAAAATTTTTAACAAAAAAAAATTTCCGACATGGGATTGCAATTATGCATAGTTTTCGAGTGCAACAATGTTTTACTTCCTATCATTTACACGTTATTTCTCAACTGCATATTTGCATCAAGTATTTTCTATTCATTTTCTTAATCAACCGAGAAAAGCATTTCTTTCCAATAAAGCCATGTCATCTTGAAGACAATATGTTGATTTCAATGCTTTGACTGTTTTTGGAAATTCGATTCATATTGAAATGAATACATAATCTAAGTATAAACTTACAAAAAGGCCTTTCAAAGAATTATTTTATGAAGTTTACTATCTAATAATTTATAGTATAATAAAAAATTATTTTATTATAGTATAATATTTATAGTATAATATAAAACATAACATTTATAGTATAATATAACATTTATAGTATAATATAAAATTATATTATTATATTGAATTCAATTCACTGGACTGCATCTTATTGCTATACAAATGATTAAAATCAGCGAAGAATAGAACTGAATTGGATTTTCAAGAAGTGATTCATTAACTCCAGTTAAAAATTTATTTAGATGGCATGATTAGATCTATTGTACTTTAGAATTTAGACGGTAGTAAGATATTGGCCTTCTTGCTTCAAAGCGACGGGAATATCTCTAGCATGCTTTCCCCTTTTCAGTGATTTTTCAGATGAAACTCCTCTTTGTACAACAATAGTTGACGGATTACTCCTTCCTTTCCACGAAGAAACTTCTTGACTATAGTGATTCCGATTAAATGTGCATTCCCCTTTTTTTGAGTTTGATGTGCAACTGGAATAGTGGATGGATGTTGACATCAATAAAAGAGGGGAAAAACATTAATTGGTCGAAATGGAAACAAAGCCCAACCTTTAAAATCTTCTGTGGCTTGATTGAAAAATCTGCCGCCGTCTTCAAAGGGTTGAACAAAAGAAGTAGAGTTGAGTTCAGCATTTTGAGAGAGTGAACTAATTATTTTACATTGGAACGTACACATTATTCAAGATTAGCTTTGACTTTTCTCATCTAACTTTGTAGCTCTGTAATATAAGATTTAATTTTTCCTTGTGTGTATGAACATTTATTTTAACCTAAAACTCACTGCGGTAAAGTAACAGTAATGCGATTAAATGATACTGCGTACTCAAACATCATTACCCTTCTTACAGAGGGCTTTGATCTTGAAAACCCACACTGCAGTGTTCCGCTACAGATATTTTAAAAATCTATTCATTTTGAAATGGAGCATGCAAGCAATCAACAAGTTGAAGCTACTTTTTTAATCACCATGGACCCTCTTTAATAAACAGAGACAATTAAAAGCCTGCAAGTTCGTAAACTCTCAGTTTTATGATTTATAAAACTGATGGAAGGATAATGATTTATTATCAGAGAGAAAATGTAAATGTACTCCTGGTTTTAGATATATTTATATAAATAGAATACTGCTTTTGTATGTTCTGTGGAACTTCTCGAGAGCGACCACATTCCGTCCCGCGAAAAATCGGTCGTGAAAAGAAATGGTCTCTCAAAGATATATAAGCCTTTGATAACCAAAAATGCTAAAAAATATATTGTTTGTGTTGATATCTATAAACATGCATTCTAATGCACATTGAAACATACAGTGAAAGTTTAAAAATACAGTTTGGAATGTGATCTGTAATGCAGTGCTTTGCATGTATCTGCAATATACAGTGATATGTGACAAAGGAAGGAAGATGGCTTTGCGAAGGATGGCAAACTGTTTGGGGTCAGAAAAATTGAAAAATGTGTGACATCATTTATGGACGGTCTCAAATTGAGTTTGATGAAATTGGCTAACAAGTTTGATCTAAAACAGAAACCTCGTTCACATCCTTCTGATGAAATTTGTTCGTTAATAATTATTGGAAAATATTGAAATTCATATCGGATTCTCAAATGCTGACATCGATGTCGTTTTCCTACATCTTTTTCACCGATGATTCGATTTTTTTTAAATGTGACATCGGTGTTATGATACTTGATTTATATCGGTGTTTTCTGACGTATCGATGCATCACGTAGCGCCACTACTAAACAAGACAACAGATGCTCATTATCGACAAGCATATTCGAAAAAAAAAATTCTCGAAATTGATTTTTAATTTTTCATTAAAAAATGATCCTTACTTAAAAACGCCCTTACTGCATTACGTATCGGTTGTACTTGAAAACTGTAAAAGTTAAGTTTTCTAAATAGCCTGATAATAGCTTTTCCATTTGCGTGGCATAAAAATGGCGTGGCATATCGATCGAGAATTTTTTATGCTATAGTAAAGCATAATTCCGTACCACCTCTTGATTATATAGTATTACTTTATTCAGCATTGCTAAGTTTCCGTGTGATCCGTCCATATGCTTCATTAAATCAGCATTTATTAAAACTAGTTTATATGAATAAATTAGGAAAGAAAAAAAAAGAAAAAGAATACCAAGCAAATTAATTCCGCGTTTTTGCAATTTCACACTTTTCTATATATCCGCCTCAGTTAAGAGTACGAGTTAATTAAATCTGTGCATACATATAATTAGAATGAAGATATATAAATATACTATATTAACTAAAAACATTTTAAGTATTTTAAATGCATTGCGTGAACTTTAATTTTTAGTACAGCTCAAATTATTTTCCTTTTTTTCTCCAAGAAGCGTTTCACTTTTACATTTATTTTAAAAAAAACCTTAACAAACTTTTTTTTTTCTGCAATTTTTATGTTTAATTAAAATGTTCTTTTCAACGGAGATTGACTTTAGTTTCTCAGGTTGTTTGTTCTAGTTAGAAACGGATAACTATTCATATAAATAAGCAGCACATCAGTTAAGTTCTTTTCTCTTGTGGATTTTTATATTACACCTTGGAAATATTAAAATTTTGTTTGCTCAAGCATCAAAAACGTGTTTTAACCCTGCTGTTCTGTTCGGGTCTATTTGACCCGTAGCGTTTTTAATTTGCTTATAAAAAAAGACAAAGAAGAAATATTCGCTAGTCCTTTTCTGACTTTGAGGGTAAGATATTCATCACCCGAAAAGGGTTTCCTTTTATTTATATATTATCTATACATATTTTTTAGAAAGTGATTGTATCAACCTTTCAAGTATATTAGGAAATTTGGAGTGTTTAGGCTGATTAATTTTTACCAACTATGCGAAAAATTCCAGAGCTGGGGGTAATTCCGTACCACTTCTTGATTATACAGTATTACTCAGCTCTGGAATTTTTCGCATAGTTGGTAAAAATTAATCAGCCTAAACACTCCAACTTGCCTAATATTATCTATACATTTTTTGAAATTGTATCAATGTATCGTACGGGTCTATATGACCCGTTTCAATTTTCTATGTTGAACATGGGAAATACGTTACTTATAGGCTAAATAATAAGAAAATGACATTCTATGACGCCGTGAAACGGGTTTCTCGTTGTTCATTCAAGGTTATAATTATGAGAAGGAGCATGGAGGAGGCGCATCACGTGACAAAATGTATCCAATAGTTCGCTAGAGCGGGTTGAAAGGACATGTCTTCTATTATGAGAACACTAACCGAATTCACATTCTGAGATCACTTCAATGACATTTGAATTTGTACTAATGCGAAAAAAATAATGGCAGATTGAGAGCGTAGATATCTGAGCGATGCAGAAATAGCAGAACTTATGAAATTATCGGATAGCGAAAAAGAAGAGGTATCTGACGAAGAAAATCATACAAGGGAGGAAAGTGAAACATCCGATGACGATGACAATATTGTGACGAATTGTGTTCTTCACACGCAGTATATTAAATCTAAAGATCAAAATATAAGCTGGACACTGAATACGCCTCAAAATTCTGGTCGCCTGGATTCAGCTAATGCTATAAAAGTAACTCCAGGTGTAACAAGGTACTCAACATCAAGAATAACAGATCCGAAAAGTGCTTTTGAAACTGTGTTCAATTTTGCAATTCAAAATGAAGTCATCAAAATGACAAATATTGAAAATGAAATGATGTATATGAAGTATATGAAGGAAAAATGAAAAATTTTGACAGCACAACTTTCGAAGCTTACATTGGATTGCTTTTATTAGCTGGGGTGTACAAATCATACAAAGAATCTACGGAAAGTTTGTGGGATCAGGAAACTGGACGAATTATATTTCGTGCAACCATGTCACTTGAACAGTTTTATACCATTTCCGGAGTTATTCGTTTTGAAAATAAATCAACCGTCAAGAAAGAAGACGTGCAGATAAAATTGCTGCAGTTCGGGAAAAATGGATAGAAACTCTGCCATAACTATATTACCCATCTGAAAATGTTACAGTAGACGAACAATTAGTTTCTTTTCGAGGACTATGCCCATTGAAACAATACATGCCAAGTAAACCTTCGAAATATGGAACTAAAATACGGACTTTATGTTACAGTGAAGCTTCATATTTTCTAAAGGCACAGATTTATACAGGAAAAGATCCGGGTTCAAAACCAGAAAAAATCGGGAATGCGAGTGATTTGACTTATGAACTAAGAGGGCACAATGTCACATTTGATAACTTCTTCACTTCTTACAACTTAGGACAACTTCTTTTGAAACGTAACATAATTACACTGCAAATTCCCAGCACACATTTGGAACACATTTATTGGAAAAAAGTGTTCCAGTTACCTAAAAGTGTTCTGAAATGCGTTCCGAATGTGATTCTTTATAAAGGAAGTGTTCCGAAAGTGTTCTGAAAATGTTCTGAAAGTGTTATGCTTAGGATATTTGTTAATCTAAACTTAGGAATACATTTGAGAACAGATTGGGAACACCTTAAGAATAGATTGGGAACACATATTAGGAGCACATTTGAGTACAGATTGGGAACACTGGTGAAATCATTGCTTTCTTTGTTACAACGTTATTGTTATGAGCGAGTAGCCTGAACGGTATAGCATTGGCCTCGAGATCGGGAGGTCCGGGGTTCGAATCCCGCTGCCGGTAAGTGAGAAAAAATAAAATCCAAGTCCACAAATTAATTCTAAAATTCAATAACAAATGACAGCATTAAATTATAGGAATTAACTAAAATTCAATAATTCATTAAAATCAGTTCCAAACTCTAAAAAATTCTAAGTCCAATTCCAAAACTAAAAAGTAGTTCTTAAACATAACACCAGATTGCAGCACTAAAAATGCAATAACAAATGGCAGCATTAAAATTAATTAATTAATAATTAAATAAAATAACTAAAATGTCCCAATCGAAATATAGCAGACTCCAAATCCAGAAAAAATACAACTCAACCATCCAGGATGGAAACAACTTAACTCCACCCCTTACGCCAATTGCGGCCGCGCCCCTTGATGACGTCACTTCCGCCGCACCTGCTCTTACTTTTTAGAAAGTGTTCTCAAATCTAATCCTAAAAGCATTCCTTAAAGTGTGCTAAAAAGGATGACAAAATAAGTGTCCTAAAAAGTATTCTGAAATGGGTTCCAAACAGTGTTCTCAAATGTGTTCCAAAAAGTGTTCTCAAAAAGGGGACAAAATAAGTCTTCCAAAAAGTGCTCTGAAATGGGTTCCAAAAAGTGTTCTACAATGTGTTCCCAAAAAGTGTTCTCAAAAAGGGGACAAATAAGTGTTCCGAAGTGTGTTCCAAAAAGTGTTCTGAAATGAGTTCCAAAAAGTGCTCTGAAATGTGCTTTTAAAAGTGTTCTCAAAAAGGGGACAAAATAAGTGTTCCAAAAAGTGTTCTAAAATGTGTTCAAAGATTTGCAGTGTATGCTTAGTACTGTGAGAAAAAACAAACCAGAACTTCATGGTCAAATGAGAAATAAAGAGTTGCACAGTTCAACTTCCACTTTACAGATGATACAACTGTTGTGAACTATATTGCAAAAAAGAAGAAGAATATTGTACTTATGAGCACAATGCATCACGATGAAATAATGAGTGTCAGACCAGACAAAAAATCAGAAATGATATTGGATTACAATGCCACTAAAGGAGCTGTGGATATGCTTAATCAACTTTTGAATACATACACATGTAAAAGGAAAACCAACCGTTGGCCCATGATCATATTTTATAATATTTTAGACTGTTCAGCGTACAATGCATTTATTCTCTGGACACCAACAAACACAAAATGGAATGAAAAGAAATTGACGAAAAGACGGTTATTTCTGGAAGAATTGGGAAAATCATTAATGACTCCATATATTCAGGCAAGACAGAATCTCCCTATAAATGAAGAGTCACGCAATATAGTGAAAAGAATAAAATGTGAGGGGCAGAATGATTTACCATTAACGTCCAGAAAGAGGCAGAATGAGTTACCATTAAAGTCCGTAGTTAAACGTGTCTGATGTAGATTCTGTCCTCTCAGCAATGACAATGAAACAAATGTAGTGTGCAAAAGATGTAGCAACACATATGTAAGCTACATGCATGTAATTTTTGTACAAACTGCCATTGAAACGAGGTAAGATTTAAAAATTAATAAATATTACCTTTCATTTATATACTCATGGTTTTGTGCTTATTGTGTCATTTTTCAAATATATATCATGCTTTTCTTCTTTTGAAGCAAGTATTTACCTTAAGCATAATATAATTTTATAATTTTGTAAAAATTAAGCACTTGTAGCTATTATCCGATGTTCGGGTCATATTGACCCGAACGTTACATGTGCATAGTAAATGTGAACAGAACAGCAGGGTTAATTTTGCGTCAATTATGTTCCTATACGTTACCTAATAATTCTATCGCAAATCTATAAGAATGTACTTTAAGTAAACAAGTACTTTCACATTAAGTGTAATTTAAACAAAACATAGTTAATTTCTATAAGCAATAAGAAAGATAAATCAAGATAAACGCATTGATTTCAATGTATTTCCCAACACATGAATTACTGCTTAACGGATTATCAACCTGTTTACTCCATTCACCAGAAAGACACTATGGTAGAGATTCCCTTTCTTTGCTCATCATTGATTCTCGTGTCACAGAGTAACAGCTACCTGCGCATTTTTGCAATCATAACAGTGACAAGCTTCTTTTTTACAACTGAAGAAAAGCGAACATTTTCCACCACTTAAAACGATCGCTTTGCTATGTAAAATTTTTGTGTGTTATTTTACAAAGATTTAAATAATTTCAGATTTCGTGTTCACCTTTTTTGTTTGGTTAACTACTCATTAAGCAATAGTGCCTACGCAAGTAAGACTGAGTTACGCCCGTAGTTTAAAAGCACATACATGTTGTCTGAACGTCTTAAAACGTTCAGAAAGCGTTTTCCGAACGTTAATGGACGTTTAGAGAACCTATGCGTGTTGTATGGGAAACGTTCCATCGACGTTCACAGAACTTTCAAAGAACGTGCATTGAACGTCTTTTGAACTAGCTGTGCTACTACCCATAAAGCACGCATAGGTTCTCAGAACGTCTATTAACGTTCAAAGAACGTTTGCTGAACGTTTAAAGACATCCAGAAAACCTGTGTGTGCTGTATGGGTAGGAATATTCTGACTAGATCGCCGGTTTACAGCAAACTCTCTGTCACAGGCTTTAATGGTATTTGACAATGACTGGGCAGGAGCTAATCACGCATACTATCTAAGTCGAGAAACTCAAGCTTGCTGCAGAGTTAGTTAAAAGAAATGCGCATGCTCAGTTAAGACTTTTCCTCGAAAAATCAGCTTCCTCGCATCCATCCCTTCCAAGAGATAGATGGCTCTCCCCTTCTTAACTGATGGAGATATGTGAGGCGGGAACGCAGAGGGATTGTGGGGCATCACACAGGCATATTTTAAAAAATTGTTTGGACGAAACCTATAGGTGAATTCAAACATGTAAAAAGTTAAAAAAATAATAAAACACATGATGAAAACATCGATAATATTTGTTTTCAGTCATGTAATAAATCCTTCTCAACACCCCAAAAAAAATACTTTGCCGAGAAGATTTTCTAATTTTTTATCATTATCTTTTGAGTGCAGTCTCTATAATATTTAGTTAATTGCCGACGACATATGGCGACATTCTCAGAAGATGAACTTAATACATACATATATATATATATATAACATATATATAATATATATATATATATATATATATATATATATATATACATATATATAATATATATATATATATATATATATAAAATACATATATATATATATATATATATATTTTAAATACTTTCGTTATTTTTTATTTTTCTTGTTAATTATCTAATAATTCTTATAGTAGCAAATATTAGCAACTACAATTAACATAGACACTGATTTACGGTGAGGAACTTTATGATAATCTTTATAACGTAGTCTGATTCTAATGAATTTATAACTTTATAGCTCAATACAGTCAGTCATTACATGAAATTTAACTCAAAGATTTGTTTTTGGTTTTTGGAAAAATATCTAAAGAAAATTACATCATATATTTTAAATACACAAATATATACCCCCCCCCCAGGTTCCCAATCCATTATAAAAGTTACACCAAACACTTACAAAACACAAAAATTTTTCTTTATTAATAACTTCAAATTTAAACAATAATCAGTTGTTATTTAGGAGACGACAAACTTTTCTATAGTGGTTGACTCTTAAAATATTCGGTTCAAATATTATGCAGGCTCTCATTGGATTCAAGAAACCAATAAGAATTGAAAAAACAAGTAACACGTCTGTCGTGGTTAACTTCGTGTATTGGAGTTTTGACCGCAAATATATATTGGAAAATCAATTTGGAGAGGCACGAAAAAAAAAAAAAATTCTACTTCATTCGAACTGGCAATGCTTTGTGGACATTTGACCAATGGTTGTTTCGATTTCAACCGACCCCTGTTTAAATCTGTGTGGGGTGAGTTACCACAGGTTCAGTAACTTTTTCAACAAAGTTAACGATTACTTGGACTGACCAGTCGAGTTTACCAAGTGCTAGATACTGAACGGACGGTTAAACAGCCAGTTGAAGTTAATGGTGAATATGAGCGTAAGAAAGTGTTTTAAAATCCATGTGTTCGACCATAACTCATCTTACTCCATAATTGATAGTGGAGTGCGAAATCGCATATATAATTCCAAACCATAGAAGTCAATCGTGTGACGCAAATTCTTTACGTCATCGTATTTCTTTTATTCCTTTGAAGCGCAACCATTCTGAATTTACTATCCAACGCAGGGAAAGTGTAGCCGTTGCCATTGGCTCGATTTAACTACCAGCAAAATGACTTTCGATCAAATCGCCCATCGGGTGTCACCGAGTCGGAGAACTTTTTCTGTGTGGCACGCGGCTTGTTTACACAGCTGTGTTAATACAGCTCTTTACAATACAAACATACTCTGTGACACGCGATTGGCAGTTTTATCGACAGCCATGTTGCTGGTGGTTAAATCGAGCCATGGCAACGGCTTCACTTTTCCAGAGTTGAGAGCCATGTAACCATATTTCTTTGAGACTAGCAGTCAAAGAGCTGAAAATACGCGTCTTTAATGCACGGCAACCGCACATTAAAGGCATATATTTGCTATGAAGAAGTACTTGCATGTATATGAATCATATAACACACTGTTTCATTACCGATGATTATTATTTGAGGGTTGTTTATCTTTTTGCGAAGTATGATATAACTCATTTTTATAACTCTACTTTCCTATGTTATGTGGTGTACACATCATATAACCTAAAGTACCTATATGCAAGTACGCATTCAGTACTTTTATGTATTTAATTTTTCCCCCACTCAGAGTTAAAAATTTCAACCAAACAAATACTCTTATCGGCAAACAGAAAAATGTTTTACCACTTTTGGAACTTTAGAAATATTTGAAATGCATTTACTTAGATGCCACGCACTTGTTTACATTTGTGATCAAACTGTGTAAGTGTATTGGCATTTCATACAAACACATTAAAGAATAGATTTTGTTTTCAATAGAAAAAAGAGAATAGCAATGTTATTAGTATTTACTATACAAGTGACTCAGCTCAGAATTAATAAAATTTATCGAAAAAAATAGTTCGATAAAAACACTATTGTCTATTCATAGCACGGCTTTCAGTTTATAAAAATAGGACTTGATTCATGTCCTCAGGACTTTTCATTTTCATCCAATTTTAAGATAAAATGCCGATCGTCGTTAGTTATTCTTTTCTTCTGTTCGTTTCAGAATTTTGCATCCACGTTTGATTGTATAAGAGGATTTTATTTTTTCGAGAAAATCAATTCTAAAAAAATAGTGCGTTTTCGATGACGTTTTTTTGCTTTTTACTGATACATTAAAATGTTATGTACATATTATATCATATACAGATATATTATATTACATCATATATAAATATTATGTATTATGTAGATTAATATTAGATGTAACTAGCTGCGACTATATGTGACAGTAGTACATAGGATGAATCTGAAAAAGGGGACGAAAACGTTAGGAGAGATAGGGCGTATAATAAATATTCAGAATCACAAAGCATGGTTGGAAATATCATCTTCATTTAGCTGATGATAGTCACATTGGGAAAATATTGGAGTGCTCGTTTAATTTCTTAAGCGAGTTTCATAAACAATGGGCTCGTCTTTCAGAATATCTCCAGCGAAATAAAATAAAATTTTTAAACTATCAATTTTAGAGTCTAGCGCCTTCTGTTGAAGATCCATTAGTTTTTGATGAAGCCTTAACCGAATGTTCACTATACTTCAACACTTCTTCCAATGTGTGTGTATTAGAGATGAATGATGATGAAAATTTTACCCACCATCAGCCATCTCTCTTACGGCCATATTCACCAAATACTTTACATACGAGTAAATCCAAACACGAGTGTAAAGTTCATCGGTAAGATTGCCATTTTTCATCTGACCCATGAATTTGACATGCGTGCCGTTTGAATTTATTAGCGAGTAAAGTATTTGGTGAGTCAGACTGTAAAAATAGAAACCCTTTTGTGCCAGGTATTACTTCTGTGGAGACCCTCTTGAAATTTCAAAGAGGAGCCGGTAGATAAAGCGAATGCAGCGTCAAAGGGCCCTTAGCCAAGAAGTCGACTTGCGCATTGTCATGAATTCAGCAATGTCTAGGAGTACATTGGAGGACGATATTATGCAGTATTAAGAAATGTGTCTATACACTCTTTGGTGCAACATTTCACCAAAACATAGTGCTGAAAAATTGGCTCCATAAAATAGTGAAACCTTGTTCCAACATTTGGTGCTCAGGTTTAAGTATACTTTGGTGAAGCACCAAATGTTGGAACAAGGTTTCACCGTCTTAAAGAGCCAACTTTTTAGTACCAAGTTTTGGTGACATGTTGCACAAAAATTTTATGAGTGTACGCTGTTTCCATCCACACTTGAATTTTTATAGATATAGACAATAATGAATAATATCCTGTATTGCAAACTTAGTGTTAATGAAGAGGAAAATGTTTTGGTAAGGGATTTCACTAATATCTCCCAGTGCATAAATATCGCAAAATTCGAAATTATCTGATCAGGCACTGAGAAG
The DNA here is from genome assembly GCA_038373885.1 of Cheiracanthium punctorium. Classification (NCBI taxonomy): domain Eukaryota; kingdom Metazoa; phylum Arthropoda; class Arachnida; order Araneae; family Cheiracanthiidae; genus Cheiracanthium; species Cheiracanthium punctorium. Next base: position 642,123 of record JAWZYV010002175.1, read on the forward strand.
ATTTTTTAAATTAAAAAAATCAGTTTATGCACCATTTTCTGCCAAACCGGAAGAATCTATGGCAGACCTATCAGCACACTCATGCAACCAGACCAAATTTGGTTACCTCTTCTAAAGACTAATTGGGATTTATAAATTAAGAACATTTCTACATTTTCTCGAGCTTTACTCAAATGAATTATTTTTATAGGTCACAAAGAAATGTAGGGGCAACGAAGGCATCGCAGTCGTTAATTTTTCTTAAATTCTTGCCTCTATAAATTATAAAAATTGCTTCAGCAGTTGTTAAGTGTTCTTTTAGGTGCTAAGGTTTCGACTATCAAACCATTAAAATATTAGACTATTTAAGTAAAACTTTGCTGAAGGTAGGAAAGAAACAAATGTAGGAAAACTTCGATACCTGGTGAAATGTTGAAGTACTGTTTTCAAAACTTATTTGTAGTGCAAATATAACATGACAAATGTAACAAATTGACAGATATGCAAGTTCCGCATAGATAGAATCAAGTCTTGTATTTGGCTTTTCCATTGTGTATCATTACGTTACAATCAGTACTGAACTAGAAAGTTATATGAGAAAAATGAAAAAACAATCTAAAAAGTAGATAAAAATGTAAATTAATTCAACAGCAGAACGCCAGGTTTACTATTTGTAAAAAGAAATACACCATTTCGCAAATTTCACTGCTTTATCTTTTCAGAATTGTAATTCGAGTAAATATTCAAGATTAATAAATTTTGTTATTTTTTTGTTGTTTTTGTTGTTAGCTCTGAAGTCTTCGACAAATTTCTTGGAAGGGAAAATCTTATATTTAAAGTAACTGAATAGTTAATGCATTTCTTTAAAAAGTTCTAAGAAATCTGGTCCCATTTCCATCTAAATGAAAGATAAATATTGTTTACGTATGATTATTTTCAAATGTGATCAATTTTCAAGTAATGCATTATATTTAATTTAATATAATACTGGAAGTAAAAATAAAATTATTGTTGAATATTGCCTTTACAAACTTTTGAGAATTATTTTTGTTTGCCATTGAAACAGGCAGTCATCTGTGTATTATCACTTCTATAAGAAAAATGTAAAACGAGAAAGTGTAAGATATGAACACCTTCGTATTTCCGAGAACACGTTTTCAAGAGAAACAATACATTAAAATAATTTTTTTCACCTAAAATTGAGGATAACTTTTCCATTAAAAAATAATCAAATACGAAAGCTTTGTAAATTTCATTCTATAGAGGAAAGGTTGGTGGAATGAAAGCTTTGCTGTGTTCGGCTTAGCAGTGATGCACATTAAATATTTGTATTGTTAGCTATGGCAATTTAATTACTAACTTTTATATTAGTTGTTTTATTTTCAGTTTCTTGTCATTAACTGCAAGTTGTCGTCTCTTAATGCGTGAAACCATCAAAATTAAACATTGTGAAAGAGTCAAAATCGCATTTTCGAGGACGCGGTAATTTGAATTTCTAAGCGGTTTTTGTTATTTATCTAATAATTTACTTCTTAGTAATAATTCGTTTAATTCAATTAATTATACATTTATTTACATTAGAAATGAATATAAAAATGTTTATAACTGACAAATAATTTATTTTCTGAGAAAAGGTGTATAAAATGAAACATAATAAGTTTACTGTCAAAAATCGCAAACTATCGTGTTATTGTCCATTCTAGTCCAACACTCTGTCTAAATCACACTTGAACACACAGCCAGGCTTTGCAAAAACACATACTTGGTTTTGGGGAAAAAATATTACCGCAGAAAAAGCATATTGAATCAGGCTTGTATGGAATTAATTTACCAGTTTCATCAGGGTTTCAAAGATCTAGAAACTGCTTTTAGAATTTCATATAATAAAAGAAAAAAAAAACACATAAATCAAAAGAACCAACTCAAGATGAAAAATTCTTTAACATAACGCTATAAATTAGTGTTCAGTGGGAGCTTCCCAGACAGCACATAAGCTTAAATCAAGCTTAACATTTCTTTGAATTTGACGTATTAATACAAGCTTGACAGTTCAATTCATTTTAAGCTTGCAGCAAGTTTGGAGATTACAAAAAAATGAGTCATCAAATATTTCCCCGCCGTATTTAAGTTATTTGAACTATCAAGCTTAAATACAACTTGATTACTGATTGATTTGGAAAGCCACATCCACATAACAAATAATTTATCATCAGTCATAAATGTAGTTGACCCTAGAATAAAAAAAAGATTCTATATTTCCAAATATTAAAATTTTTCAAAATAAAATACAAATATACTACAAAATTGATTTCAAAATCAGTCGTTTGTCTCGATTTTGGCCAGTATTTCCCAACATGAGTGTTGCGATATTGAACGTTTTAAAACGTGTGCTTTTTTAAGTTTATATTATGCTTATTTCCCTATTAATAGTGTCTATAAATCACACTATTTTAATTTTGATTCGTCACATGGAAAAATAAAAGAAACAAATCAGCATCGGCCAATACCGATCAATCTCGCCAAAAAACGGCGTGACAACCACAACAGTCGCTTCAAACTTTAGTCATAGTTTGAATCCTCGAGATATATTGGCATGGTGGTTAGGAAGCTGGCTTCCCACACCTTAAGTCCCGTGATCGATCGCGGACTCTAGACGCAAACAGATTAAAATAACTTGAGGTTACATCGTAGAGGGGAAAATGCGCGGAAAGATTAAATGTAGGGCGAGTTCGCCGCCCCTTGTATTAAGAATTTTTTTAAGTTTGAATTAAGCTTGCTATGTCAAGCTTAATGCAAGTTGGGCAAGTGTAAACATGTACACTTGATTCAAGCTTGCATTAAGCTTACACTCTTGAAATTTTCAAGCTTAATTCAAGTTTATTGACTTGATAAATCAAGCTATTTCTGCAAGTTTGATGCAAATTTGCTGTGCTGTCTGGGTTGCAACAGTTTCTGGACAAAAGTAGAAAAGTACAAGCCTAATATTTCCATACGTGACACACGAAGTAAAAGAAAAACGGAAAAAACGTGTTGAGCAAATATCTTTATTTCTTGAAAACAGTGTCGTAGTCACGAGGGGGCAGTGGGTGGTTAGAACCCCTCCCATGAGGAATTTTTTATCCCTACATTTTTTTTCTGAACTCTCTAATCACACACACGTATATATATATATATATGTATATATATATATATATATATATATATATATATATATATATATATATATATATATATATATATATATACATATATACATATATATATATATATATATACATATATATATATACATATATACATATATATATATATATATATATATATATATATATATATATATATATATAATATATATATATATATATATATATATATATATATATATATATATATATATATATAATATATATATATATATATATATATGAGTTGCGATGAGCAGGACAGTGTTAGTGTAGGAAAGGTGAATAACGGTGCACCGTTCTTTGTGCTTGCGGAGATTGTGAAATTTGCAAAACTTATTGAATCGTTTTTAAAATGTTAAAAAAGCTATGCTACGATTTGCTAATGAAATAAATTTATCGAATATCAAAGAGAATGTGCACAACATCAGATAATTTTTAAATTAAAATTGCATTCCATGATTTTTGAAGTAGGATTTTTTTCGAAGAGTAATACCACACACTTAAATTGTTCCGCTATTTATCTGCTGTTTCAAATACCAAAAATTTCAAATATAATAATAAAAATTGTATATTACCGAATGAGAATTTCAATATTTAAATCTAAGTTTTTTACGCAGATTTTTAAAACTAATTAACAACGAACTTCAGCATGAAGTGCAAACAAGAATTTAATTGTCTTAAGAACTACTTTAGAAGGCAAGCTTGTCTTAAGAAATTAAACAGTCTGCATTTACCACAACTAATTTCTAAATGAATTACGCTATTTCAGAATTTTTTAGTACATTCTGAAAATTTGCTCTGAATAAATAGATTAAATTTTATGCTTTTCTCAAGTGAATTACTTCCTGTTGAAACAATAAATTTATTACGAGAGAGAAAACACTGGATTTCAAAAGAAAACAGAAATTCTAAGAAAACGTATGAAAAATATATACATTTTAAGCATACATCGTATTTGATATTATGATGGAATTGCCTTTTTTGCAATTTCGATCGAATATCTTTCTATATCTTTCGTCTTGTAAAACAGTTGCACGGTAAAAAAAAAAGTTGGAAAAAAAAGTTTTCAGCTGGTGTACTGATCTATCTTTTGTTTTCAAAAATACACGAGTTTTTTTTCTCATTTCTAACGGTACGTAATTTTGCTGTGCTGGAAATATTAGGTTAACCGATATTCGGTTAACCTAATATTTCCAACCAAATAATTCCAGCCGATATTCGGTTTGAAATGTGCTACAATATTTAGAAATCTATGAAAATCATAGTAACAGTGGATTTTCCTTTTATATTTTTTCGGGATAAAAGTTAGTTTACACAGTGAATCAACACATCCGCTATATCCATTCTAAATTTCATCCAAATCCCCCCAGCTGTTTTAGAGTGAAGAGCAACAAACGTACAGTCAAACTTTCGTATTTATAATAGTGGACTGTAGGATTAGTAGGATTTTTCTGAACAAAATACCAAAACTCTTTTAAACCTGAACTTTACCAGTTATTAAAATGGTTTAAGCAAAACTTTAGTTTTATTTGTTAAGTTGATTTTTCACGAAATAAATAAAGCACATACACTCGATCACTTAATTTATATCTTCGAGTAGGTATAAATAAATGTTGTGCATTTTACAAAAGTACATTTATTTTTCAGCAAATCTTTTGAATTCTAGAAATTCATTTCGAAACCAAGATTCTAAGAGAAAAGAAAATATAATATGGTATTTTAAAAGAAAATATAATTTATTATTTTGAAATAATTTTTGAAAAGGCTTCTAAAGAATTTCAGGCTTTTTAGATACCTGATTTTTTTATTAAGTTAACTGGAGTAAAAGAAGCCTAAAAAGTACCTTTCAGCTCAAGTTACATAAAATGTTTACGAACTTTAAAAAATTTAGTGGGAAATATTTTGCAACAGCCTCGTGAATTAAATGATCGAATTTCAAATAGGAAGACTGATGATTTTCACGGAAAACAGATGGTTTTCTAACACGCCGTCAGCCGTTAGAGAAAAGGTACCGAAGAGTTTATCCTAAATACGTCTCTGAAATAGAATCAGTCAATCAACCTCGATAGCGTGCTCATTCTTCATTGCGAGCAAAGAGAGCAATGTTCAAGTCAGCAAGCCATGAGAAAAAAAAGTCTGCTAAAAGGTAAAAGACAGATAGAAGTTGCAAGTACTTCTGACCGCTTAGGTTGTTACTTTTGATTTATGCATACGCGTATATTTATGGCACGTGTCTATTTTCTCATCATCAATCAAAAGGCTTTTTTAAAAACTATTTTTTAAATACTAAAAAGAGTATGTTTTGGATTATTTCGAAATAAGATTCTTAAATAAAGTCAGGGAAAGATGTCTCTAAATGAAATCACGGAAACTTTTTCTTGTGATGATTCCCTAATATATTTTACGCAAAGTGAATTTAGATAAGTTTTGATTATAAAGTGTGTTTGTTTAAAGTTACTAAAAAGTTTACGAAACATACGGATTAGATATTTATCTTAGACAAAATACTCTGTTTTTTTTTTTGTTTTTTTTTTTTTTTTTTAACAAAAAATTAGTATTTGATAAGATTAAATTAAAAACCGTGAATGTCAGGCGTGGCGCATACGAGAAACTTTGCGCATTGGAGGATTTCATGCTGCGCATCCTTTCTTTGTGCCTACTTAATTGTTTTCGGAGAGGTGGAAGTAAGACTTTCGAAGTAATTTCACGCGCGGAAATATTTTACTTATTTTAATTTATGAGGCTACGTTAAGAGGAAGCATTCGTATATTCCAAAATAACACCGTTGCCAAAAAATAAAATACTCTCTGTTCCCCTACTAAATAGGCGAAAAGTTAAATTTAGAGTTCTCTTCTCCAGATTAAAAAATTTCAACAGCCGAAGTGGTGCAGCTGCTAAAGAACCATTCCATCACACCTTGGTTCCGGGTTTGATTCCCGGTTAGGGCGTTGGTTTTAACTTGCCCACCCCTTCATATTGGCTAACCTTGGGCATGCCCCAAAAAAAACTGGTCAATACTTCGGGACTCAGTAATGGCGAATGCTTGAAGAGCAAGTTCTGCCCTTGGTTGTTGTTGTTGCGCTTGCCCTATTACGGTCAATTAGCTACAGGTGGGCTCTAGGCCAAGGGGTGAGGTACCCTCCGTGGGGGGTGGGGCTTTCTTAGGGGTTCTAACCCATATAAGCTAAGCTTCGGAAGAAACCACGGAAAACTCCGAACGGTTTGATGAACGGACAGGGCCTGGTTTTGAACCAGGGACCTTCCGTGTTCCAGTTCATAGAGCTATGCGCTCGGCCACTAGTGAAGAGCTCATCCTTTATTTGCTTTTATAGATTTTGTGAAAATTCTGCAAAATTTTCTTTGAGGCATAATGTAAAAATATCTACAGTGAATAAAATAAATTTAGTTACAGTTTAGAAATGAGCTATTAAGGTGAAAAGTTCATTCAAGCAGAATAAAATTTTATTTTTTAAATAAAAATTCTCTATTGTCAGATTTACTCATCAGTTTGTTACTCTCTAACCTGTAATCTTTTAACAATACCACAGAAGTTATAATTTTGCTTTCTATACTATTCACGATGTACTAATTCCAATCTTTAAACTCCTACAATGCTGACGAAAACTCAGGCTTGATGGAAATTTGCATTTTATACTATCCCGTGAATGACGGGCGCTTCAGCTAGTATACAGGATACATCTAAATTGTTTCAACAGAATATTATGGGCGATAAGGCACATAATAAGGTTTCAGAATCATATAGCTATGTGGGATCAAAAAGGCTGCCTTGAAGTAGCTGTTAATAATCACTTTGGAACGGGTGCTGAAACAACAGTGTACTTACCGACCATTGTTCCTCAAAAACTAACGTATTTTTCTCAGAAAACATGTGAGTAAAATTCGTAATTTACAAATTCTACTTTATTTCTTGGATGAGATTTTTGGAGACAAGCCCATTGTATACGAAACTTTGCTTAAGAAATTTGACAAATACTTCAACACTTTTCCTAAAGTGATTATTAACAGCTACATGAAGACAACGTTTTTCACCCCACATTGCTGTGTGATTCTGATTCTTCATTATGTGTCCTATCTTCCATAATATTTTGTTGAAACAATTTAGATACACCCTGTATATATTTATATATGGACTACGAAACTGCTGTAGAATGATTCCTTGATTCGTAAGTTTAGCCATTTTACTATTATATATATATATATATATATATATATATATATTCAACTATCCTTATGCATTATTCATAATGCAAATTGACAATACTCGTCAGCGATATGAATCTATAAATAAAAATACGAATCCTGTTTATAATAAGCAAATTCAGTATTTTACAGAGTAGTAAACATTAAAGTTGTATAAACATCATCAATGTGATTTGTTTCACTCCAACTGAAACAATTCTGACACCATGCACCGACAATAAAAACAACAATCAGCATGAAGATGCAAGAACAAGAAACAGAATAATTGTATAACAATAATCTATGCATATGTGTATACATACTATTCTGAAATGTAATTGCGATATGTTTTTTGCATACTTATAATTTCGTTTCACGTTTACTTTATGAGTTTTACTTGAACATAAAAATCATCATAAGCGTAAAATTTATTTATTAAGAATAAAGATTGCACATCAAGCCTTGTACACCCCCCCAAAAAAGTAATCGAGCAAGAGAGAAATTTCCTATTATAGATTTGCGAATAATGATTGAGTTTTTGAAAAACGCGCAACTTTATAAATATGGTAAGTCATATTTATAGATAATCCTAATTCATATTCTATGATAAATAATTTTTAATATACGAAACCGACGTAGGAAATTTCTCTCTTGCTCGAATACTTTTTTTTGTGAGGGTGTACATGCAAGGCGTGAGTTGCAACAATTACTCTACATACAGTAATTAACCCTTAAATGCATGCATTTTTTTCTCGTTCACACGATAGCCGCGAGTATAAGTTAAATTTCTTATATCAGTTTTATGAATAACTAATTCATTTCTCCAAGGACAAACAGTTTGAAAGAATTATGTGAAACTTTTATTACTCACGATATGAATCATATAAGTCATTCCATATGAATGAATCCACATGAATCCTTTATTATTAAAAAAAAACCTATATTTTATATATGAAAGTGACGTGAGAAATTTGACTTCTACTCTAATCCGGCACTGAAAAATACGATGCATATGTGCATCGCTATGCATTTAAGGGTTAATAGCAGACTCCAGCTAGACAAAGGATGCTTTAAAAGGAATTCCCTTCACAGCTAAGCTGTCAGTTTAAAAAAGATCATTAAGTCCTTCTCGAAAGGAGACTTTATAAATGAGAACTTCCTTTTATTCTCCGAGAAAGTTAATCTTTTTAGTTTGATTTTCTCGGCGCGTCACAAAAGAAAAGCTGCGACATATCAATGAAGCGCAATCCTCCAAAAGAAGGCATGAAAAAGGAGTGTACCTCGAAACTTGAAAACATGATAACGGTTTTTTTAAATTCGACCGAAACTATTTTTTAAGGAACTCTTAAAATAAACGGTGAATGAACACGAAAGAATACAACTCAAAACTTGTTGGGAAGCATGCAAGCGGCTATAGTGAAATTCCCCCGAAATTAATTAATTTATTAAATTAATTAATTAATTGACTTTAAATTAATTAATTAATTTAAAGTCAAATAAACAATAAATTAACAAATAGAAACACTTGGAAAACTGGTGTTAAAAGATGATATAAATACTACTTTAACACACATAATAAGGTACTTATCTAAATCAATACGATTGTTTCGGCCGAAAAAATCTTCGGCCTTCAGCAGCTGTCAGCAGAGTCTCACAAGTAAAAAACGATCATATACACGTCGTACTGTGAGACTCAGCTGACAGTTGACGAAGGCCGAAGATTTTTCCGACAGAAACGATCGTACCGGTTAAAATAAGTACCCTTGTATATGTGTTAATTTACAAAGTCTTATTTATACCAAACAAGAAATTAGATCTTTCTGAATCCATCGGTTGGGAAACACTTCAAATTTTGATTGTCCAGACTGTTATAAAAAAAGTTCTGAAATTTACAGACAAAGTCAACTTGATTTTAATGGAAGAATTACCCTTATTACTAAATAAAGTATTTTTGCTGTTCTTAAACAGAACTTCTTTTATTGAGCATTTCCACGTAAGTTTCAGTGACGTCATCGCAGTGTCATCCGAATGCACATCCTTTCTGTGCAGATTCTTCTACTGCCTTACTATTTTATTCAACCCAGAAAAAGGGTATTACAAATGTCTGTTTTAAATACCGGCTGTCCTAAATGAAACGACGCTATTTTAAAGTTGTGTACCTACGAAACTATTGTTGAGAAATTTATGAAATTTTGTGAAGGGCATAATGAGTGTTTGAGAATTTGTTTGATCGAATTTAAATACAAATAGTTAAAACATTCGCCACCAGGGGGCATTTTTCTAATGCATTACGCATTTAGCATACATTTATGATAATCTACAAATATTATTACAACAAAACATGTTCAACATGAAGGCCATCTGAAGGGAAAGCGGTTAATAGGGCCATAGAGTTTGATCTTTCTTTTAGCCAGATCAATAGTGTTAGTACAAAGCCCGCAATACCCAAAACCCTACCTTTAGAAAATCCTCCAATAAGCAGCATGGCCTAAAAAAAATAGCCTCTCCTAAAAATTATCAGAAATAAAATACATAGCGCACAGTTCAAGAAAAGAAGCAAATTTAAAATCTAAATCATTTTATTTTACAAATTGACATTAAATCCAATTACATTCGTTACTCATTTTATTTTTTCTTTAACTTTTCTTTATTTATTTTCTCGATTAACCTTTCTTTTGTCTGAATTTAATGATTGCCCAATATAAGTGGATAAAGGGGAGATATGATGCGGCTCAGTTTAAACCAGAAATCACATTTCCTACCTTTCTCAGTTCGTACATCACAGTTGTTCCTGGATTTTTTCTCAGGCCTGTCGGATCGGCATCGGTAGAGCAGCCCCTCCTCAAAACAATCACAGTTGCTCCTGGATTCCTTCTCAGGTCTGTCGGACCGGCATCGGTAGAGCAGCCCCTCCTCAAACCAATCACAGTTGCTCCAGGATTCCTTCTCAGGTCTGTCGGACCGGCATCGGTAGAGCAGCTCCTCCTCAAACCAATCACAGTTGCTCCTGGATTCCTTCTCAGGTCTGTCGGACCGGCATCGGTAGAGCAGCCCCTCCTCAAACCAATCACAGTTGCTCCAGGATTCTTTCTCAGGTCTGTCGGACCGGCATCGGTAGAGCAGTCCCTCCTCAAAACAATCACAGTTGCTCCTGGATTCCTTCTCAGGTCTGTCGGACCGGCATCGGTAGAACAGCCCCTCCTCAAAACAATCACAGTTGCTCCTGGATTCCTTCTCAGGTCTGTCGGACCGGCATCGGTAGAGCAGCCCCTCCCAAAACAATCACAGTTGCTCCTGGATTCCTTCTTAGGTCTGTCGGACCGGCATCGGTAGAGCAGCCCCTCCTCAAAACAATCACAGTTGCTCCTGGATTCCTTCTCAGGTCTGTCGGACCGGCATCGGTAGAGAAGCTCCTCATCAAAACAACTGCTGGATTTGGCGAAGTTTTGGTCAATCGCGATTAGACGAGCTCGAAACCTTTTGGCAATTCATCTGATTTATGGCGGTCTCGTTCCTGTGGCGGCATCTCGGCATCGTTTCAGCTCTAGGTTTTACGCACTGGGTGCAATTGGCGGTCCACACACATTCTCCACGGCATTCTTCCTCAACAGCTTCGTAATAACAGCACTCACTCTGGGAGGATATTTTTTTTTATAAGTCCATCTCCTCGAACCTTCTCTGCTACCTCTCTGTGACCTCTTTCTTCCGTTCTCTCTCCCCTTCTCCATTGCGAAACTTATTATTTTTAATCACCTTACCATTGAGAGCTCGTCTTCTAGTCGCTCCTCCTCTTCTTCCATAATTTTTCGTCTCTCTTCTGTAGGATTAGACTTCTCCCTTTTCGGAGTGTTTTTACAATTTTTGTTTTTTAATTCACTCCTCAGATGGGTATCATTAAACTGTCAGACTTTAAATGGCCACCTCTCCATAATTTTTTTGAAATTTATTGGAGCAATTTTTCCTGTCTGGTTCTTTTTTTGCAATACTGTAATTTTTGGTGCCCTACCGTCTGCGGTTCGTATCTCTTTTATTTTCGCCTGTCATCCTTCTTGTGTGGCCAGCGTCACACAACACCATCGTTGTCAGCTATCATCTGGAATCGTTAGAGAACGTGTTCCACTGCTGACTGCAGTGTGTTCGGGGAAATGTTACGAACATGTTTTGAAATGCTGTCTTTAAGATCAGGCAAAATTCTTGGGTTATCACGTCTTACCAAATGTTTCAATCTCCCCCAAAGCCAAAAGTCGCATGGATTGAGGTCTGGAGACGATAAGGGCGTAATTCTTTAAAACGCCGCCTGGTGGCGAATATTTGAACTTACTATTTTTTTATTCGCTCAAACAAATTCCCATACCTTCAAATATCCTACACAAAATTCCAGTAATACTTTCGCCTGCAGACAACTTTAAAATAGGGACGTTTAATTTCGGACACACGGTATCCTTAATCACTTTAAAACATTGATATTCCGTTGGAAAAATTAAAGTCGAAGGTTTATTTAGACTATTCAATCCGTTACAATAATCCAAGAACTTGAATTTGATTCTTTTTTGAATGTTTAAAATCGTTTTTTCCTCGAAGAAATACATTAGAAGAACTCAAAGCTGCTAAGCAGAAGGATGACCAGTCGAAGAGAGGCTAGGCTTGTTGAAATGCTCTATGAAAACGAAAGTTATTAGAAATCTTAAACAAAGTCCAGAAAGAGCTTTTCCCGTCCTCACTCTCCAATCTTCGGGCCACTTCTGCTTGTAATCAGGGCATATAAATGGTAGAGGGAATTTATAATCTCTAGATGTCGTAATACATCCGTAATGCTCTATTTTTCTGAAAATGGGGCACATAAAAAATCATCGCAATTAAGAAGTTGTATTATAATGTTAATAGAATTCGAGTGAAAAAAAAACACTATAGACATAAAACTTTTTTATTACTTTTTATTAGCTATATTTATCCTAATATTTTTTATCTTACTTTTACAATATTACAATATTTCTTCAGTGAAAAACCTCTAGTTTTTTATAATTATTTTTTAGGGAAGACATTAGTAGCGATAGCCACAATCATTTTTCTAATACAAAGCTTATTTTTTTAAGCAATTAGACAAATTACTGCCATGTGATTCTTTCTTAGAACAAACATTATTTAAATTTTATATTTCGATTAATATCTGATATTGCTTAAACACCGTTTAAATATAGTTAACATTACTACTTTGGGCAGAACAAACAAATATTTCAATTTCATGATGCGTACACTCCCACTTACGTATTCAGCTATCTTGGTTCGACAAGCTACAGAATCACTGACTACTTAATGCATGTCAGTGAGTATAAATTATGTATTAAGTCACTTCAGATCTATTTTGCCATTTCCGAATGTGCTTGACGTAAAACAATTTTATTGATTTTCCAGTGACTGATTTATGTTTGGAACATGTATGACATGATAAGGAATTCCTTTCTTCGTAGTTACAAAGAGATGAAACTTTTTAATTATTATTTATTATTATTTTGTATTACAAAATATCATTTTCGTTATTGAAAAAGTTAATTCGATTTGACATCCACAAAGATTTGTTTTGAATACATAACCCTGCCTAATAAATCGGAAAATAGAGTGAAAGTAACGCATACGATTTGTTTACGCTTTTTAAATATATATATCTCTAGTATAAAAAATAAATTCTTTCGCCATTCTTCAATAATCCTCATGTTTTAACATTAAAAAAATATTTACTCAATATTGGTAATGTTATACGTTATTCTAGCATTTTTTAAACGTTTTCGTTATTTTTTAAAATTTAACATTTTAAACTTATTTAACTAATTTAACATTATAATATCGTTAGTCATTATAAAGAGTTGTCCAGCTAGATCTGGTGCAGCCACTGTTAAAGATGCTACTGAAAATGTCTCGCTATAGCTCTGTTCACGAAAGTATAGGATGATCATTGACTCATTGTAAAATAGCTAAATGAAAATTTCCTGTGAGATAGCACTGTGAGTCGTGATCATTTAATTTAAGATGTATGCATGCGTACGTTAGTAGTAGATTTCCATCATGATTCGTCGCTACAGAGTTTTTATGTAGCTAATCATTAACAGGGGATCGAATATTTTCTTTTGAGAGACTAACGCTTTTTCGCCGGTATGCCGCAACTTGATGCTCTCCTATATACAAGTCTGTGGCTATGTGATATGTGATCACGAAAACATCCCTTTGAAGAAATAGTCACATCCCGCATTTAACCCATTCGTGCCTGGATATTTTTGCGACTTTCTTCGATTTTTGCTAACACCAGAAGTAATTGATAAATTTCTGATGTCAACTTTTTGAACAAGGGATGATTTCATTTAAAATCGTTATGTATAAAAATTGAAATGTCAACATCCTACTTGCCATATTAAAATATTTTGTGGAATTGAGGTTCAATACTCGCGAATAAAGGCTAGGAAAAATAAATAACGTTTTCGAATGATAGCGATAATGCCGTCCCAAAAAAGGGACGCTAGGCATAAATGGGTTAACTTCCTTCAATCAGCAACGCGTTAGAAACTTGTCTTCCTCGGAGGCATCCACGAGTTTGCATACTTTGGATAGATGTCCTCTTATACTAGTGCTAGATGGCTTGTGCCAGCCTTCATATGAATTATTCGTTTTGACCGCTTCCTCACTTACAGAATCTAACTGATTCCGCTGAGATTTGGGGTATAAATTTCCACCACATCGCACTCTACTTGACGACTGTTGTTTGGACCACTTCTATCTGCAATGTCCACCTAGACATCATCGAAACGATTGACCAGGGGCAAAATTCGTTCATCATGTTTTTGGTACCGTACAAAATCTAGCAGGGCTTTAAACGCTTCCGTGACATGGCATGTAGGAAGGAAGACGATTTGAAGTGTATTGAACCTATAGAACAACTTCTTATAGCTTTCTCTACCTCCTGCTTTGTGCCTTGTGCAGCTTGAAAAAAAAAATCAGGAAATTCATTTGAAAAAGATGATGTTCTGTTTCTTTCAAAATCTACTTATATGGCAGTCGGATTCAGTCCTGTTCGTAATAAATTCACTTATTGGAGGTACGATGTTATGTTTCAGTTACAGAATACGTTTTTTTCTGCTTACATGATGGCAACACCTTTTTTTTTATTTCTCACATTGATATCATTCCAGGACTTTTCCACATAGTTCGGGTCATTCTTCCATTTTTACTTTCCGAACATGTAGCATGTATTAGTGTCCGAACATGTAGCATATATTAGTGTCCGAACATGTAGCATGTAAGGAAAGTATTGTGATCATGAAAAAATTCGACTTCGAGATCAAGTGTATTTAGGGTGTATTTACACGTTTTGAGGTCTTCATTTATGCCATTTTTACGAGATGTATGTATGTATGTGTGTGTGTGTGTGTGTGAGTGAACACGATAGCTCCAAAACGGTGCATTCGATTGAGCTCAAATTGGGTATATATGTTATAAACCACCATCGTAAGGCCGGTATTCATTTTGATGAGTATAAGAGTTATAGTTTTTTCTACAGAGCTACGACAAAGATTTCTTTTACATTATGGCCTATGAGGGGAATTCTTGAAAGTGCGCTGGCGTTTAAACGGTACATTCAATTGAGATCAAATTGGGTATATATGTTATAAACCACCTTCGTAAGGCCGGTATTTATTTTGATCTGTATAGTACTGATAGTTTTTCTACAGGGTTACTACAGAGATTTCTTTTACATTATGGAATATGGGGAGAAAAATGCTGTGCGCTAACGTTTAAACAGCGAATTCGATGGAACTTCAATTCGGTATATATGTTTGAATTATTCATCAATTAAAATTTATTTAAATGCTTGTTAGATCTTAATCGTAAGTGTTCGGAAAGTTGAGTGGAGTCCCTCCAGATTTTTGTTTTTTTAAATGTAGAAATGGGCGCTCTCATAAGTTGAATTTCTTGGCTCCTTTTGCTAAGCAACATATCGAAACCTTGCTACTTTTTATTTCGTTTTTATTTGCATTTACCTAGTGGTGGCGCAAGAAGAGCTACTAAATACGAATTGCATTCTGATTTCACATTCACAGTTATTTAAGATCTTTGAGGCACGTGGTTATGTCGGTATGATACGACTTGCGGTTCTAATTTTCTTCATACAGTTTATGATTTTACGAGATAATTTTGAGTAACTTATTTTACCGAAGATATCACTGATCATTTTGCGTTATTGACTTGATTCCATGTAAAATAAGTTATATATATTGGGTTGGCAACAAAGTAATTGCGTTTTCTTGTATAAAATTCAAGCAAATAAGTTTTCAACAAGTTTTTAATTACACGTAAGCTGTGCCTGAACATACGATTCATATTTGTTACATTTTAAAGTAAGAATTTCACTGGCAGTATTTTTTTTCTTCCATAAAATATGGCCACCCTCCCCCTTTTATCGCTTCTATCCTCCTTAGAGGACAATATTAAAAATGTCCTGAAATTAATTTTTAGGTATTCGTGACTGCTGTATTTTACAGAAAGAATTTCACGGATATCTCTATTTTTATTTGAGATCACGCGGGATATGTGAAAGAACTTTTTGGCCCCTTACCCCTCTAAGATTACGAATTTTGGAAAATGCTCTCTGATCTAGCACTTATGTTGAAGAACTCACGTACGTGCCAAATTTTGCATAATTAACTTCAGTAGTTTTGGCCAGGCGAAATATTGACATACGGAAAAACGCAATTACTTTGTTGCCAACCCAATATATATATATATATAGGGTGTACAAAAAACTGACCTAAGTTTTCGCTTTGTAAGTATTGATCATAGACATATTACAGAGTTACTTAGAAGAAGCAGAAGAATTCTATGATTCTTTCAATTAATTTAATCTAAATAAATTAAAAAATTGTGTTTTTGCGTGGCTTTCGTACCGACCCGATGAGATTGAGAGATAGGTGCAATTGCTCCGTGGCCCGGGCCTTAGAGGGCCCAGTCTTAGAGGACATATGATGCAAATTTTTAGCCAACAGGGGCTCAAAGAAAAAAAAATCTTCCAGAGCCTTTTGAAAATAATCAAAGATTACAACAGATCAATAAGGAGACAGGAAAGACTGTGTAATAAACTATTCTTCCTATGAAAACAGATCTTGTTGGTTCTTTTTAACTTTAGTGATGTAGACGATGTTGCATCTATTTTTACTGCCCATTTATACTGCCATGCCATCATTATTTATACTGTTATCATTTATACCGTCCATTTATTCTAATTTATTTTTAAAAAGTCTGTAATTTTTATGAAATGTATCAGTGTTCGTCAATTTAATTACTTTTTATTATTAATACATTTTGTCTGCTACAACAAAATAATAATGTGTTAGTTAATTTATCAAAATGTACTTAAAAGTTGTGTCTACATCTGTAGTGCAACTGGATATCTGTTTTTAATTTCAAACCACTGGTATTAATTATTGCACTTTATCTTAATTGTGGCATCATTATTTTTTGCACATATGTTGTGTGTGGTACTGTATATGTTACATTTTGCTGTATATTTTATTGTTGATATGGATAAGAGAAATAGCCATTTTACTTTTGTATGAATTCTATTGATTAGAAAAACACACAGTTAATCCGTACGTCAAAAGTCCGGACCGTGGATGATAAGGGAATCTACTGCCAGTGCGTACTGGTGAAAAGTTTAAAATCCTTTTCTCTCATTCCCTTACTGTTTTTTGCTTGTATGTTGCCATCAGCACAGACAGGAAAGTACAGGCGAATAGCCTCAGGACTACATGGTTTAAGACTTCTAATGCTCCTGAAGTAAACTATTCTTTAGTGAAACTCCAGCCGCAAGTAACCTCTCAGGGAACGAAAGGCAATTTTATTGAAGTTTCACTTTACTTTTTTTTTTCGTTTTATACACATCAAAAATAACATTATCTACAATATATGTTGATGCATATTTCATATAATAAAACAAAAACATATAAATACAAAGATAATTTTTATGACCTTAGTATATATAAAAACGACAAAATCATACTTCTAGAAATTGTAAATAAAATTTAAAAGAAAGCCAAGAAAAAAGTATTTTCAATAATAATAATTTGATAGCCAAATAGTGATTTGTATATATATATCCCATTTGTGCCTGGATATTTTTGCGACTTTCTTCGATTTTCACTGATAACAGAAATAATAGATACATTTCTGATGTCAACTTCTTGAACAAGGGATGAATTCTTTTAAAATCATGCATAAAATCGAAATATCAACATCCTACTTTGTCATGTTAAAATATTTTGTAAAGTTGAGGCTCAATACTCATGAATAAAGGCTAGGAAAAATAAATAACGTTTTCAACTAATAGCGAAAATGCCGTCCCAAAAAAGGGACACTAGGCATAAATGGGATATATACATATGTTCAAGGGCGAGTCAAATGAAAGTGAGCAAACCCCCCCCCCACCCACCCTGCACAAGAATGGTTCGGTCCATCATCTGCGACGCACACGCGTAGCACAGAAGCATCCCTCATTTGCGAAAGTGTGAGGTTAAAGTTCTTTACGGCGTTCATACATTGGGTTTAAAACAGTAGCATGGCATAATGGACGCCCCATAAGAGCAACAGCGTGGTGTTGTCAGGTTTTGGACAGCTGAAGGTGTTTCGCAGCAAGAAATTAGTTGCCGTATGACTGCCGTGTGCGGTGAACATTGCATCTCATTGGCCACTGTGAAGCGTTGGAGCAAACGGTTCAGAGAAGGACTTGAAAGTTGCAAAGACGATCCAATACTGGGCCGGCACAGCCAGCTGTCGTCAAAGAAGGCTCTCTAGATCTGTGGCACGCGATGAACGTTTCGATCGCCCGCTATCTTGCTAGTAGTTAAGTCGAGCGATGGCAACGGATGCCCTTTTTTCAGCATTGGGCAATCGATCCAGCTGTTCTCGCAATCTTCCATTTTTCAGCAGATGTCAGTGCTTTTAAAAAGAATCGTGACCATTTTTTTACGTGAAACATAAAGGATTATCGTGGAGCTATGTCACCCGCAACTATTTTTATAGAAATCAAATTTATTCAATTATTAATCAAATTTATTCTTCGTGACTGGCAAAAGTCAAACCGTCAGAGTTTGGTGTTCCCAGAGCGGGAACACTGCGCGTTAAAGGGTTAAAACCCCCAAACATTCCCTTGCGTACGGTAATGCTAGTAAGTGCTGTGGCATAACACAATTGATCGAAGATCATCATGTGTGAATATAAATCCAGTCTCTGCTAGCATGCTAGCAGTCACAGCGCAATTGTCTCAAAGTGTCCTCTGTCCGAAATAGAAAGTTATCGCAAACGAATGATAAAATTTATCACTACAGCTAATGTCTAATTCGAAACGGATTCACATGCCACACAAATCGACGATTGAAGCTCATCCAGAGTGTTGGGACGGTTCTATTAGAGAATAACTTTCAATGTACCTTACAAAAATAGTCACAGGTAGTCAGATCGGGAGTATATGGAGGTCTGTTCATTATGGAGGTCTGCATTACAGGTCTTTGTTTTTGAGATTTTTAACTTTTTCTTGGACACCCTGTATATATGACAAAAATATGCGTTTAGTAATTGCAAATAAAAATTCTGAGAAAGACGGAAAGTGGTTAGTATTCAATATTAATTTTGATAGTGAAATAGAAAGTAATGCAAAATAAAAAAAAGTACAGAAATGCAAGTGCAAAAAAAAACTAGCTTCGGAACATTTTTTGCTTCATGAGTCCTCTTTTTTTTTTCTAAATACACAAAGTTTGCCGTAAAACGTTTATCGAAAAAAAAAAACGAGAAAAAAACGGACGACGGTATATAAGTACCTTTATTACTTCATTGATGACACCTTTCGTTTTATGTAAGACAGTGTTGTATAAAGGTACATCATTAGAACACTGTTGCATCCCGCTGATAAATGACAACGACGTAGAATATTCTTCCTCTGACTAAGGACTGCAGCTACTTCATCAATCTGATATTAGCTTTCTATTCGTAGAAGATGTTGCTGGTAATCGGCAAAGCGAAGCATTTAAAGACCGATTACATTTTTACTTTCCGAACATGTACCATGTAAGGAAAGTATTGTAATCATGAAAAAATTCGACTTCGAGATTTTGGTGTTTTTACACGTTTTGAGGGCTTCTGAATCCATTTATGCTATTTTTACGAGATGTATGTATGTATGTGTGTATGTGTGTTTGTGTGTATGTGAGTGAACACGATAGCTCCTGAACGGAGCATTCGATTGAGCTCAAATTGGATATATATGTCATAAACCACCGTCGCAAGACCGGTATTGATTTTGGTGTGTAGAGGACTTATAGTTTTTCTACAGGGCTACGACAAAGATTTCTTTTACATTATGGCCTATGGGGAGAATTTCTTGAAAGTGCGCTAGCGTTTAAACGGTAGATTCGATTGAGCTCAAATTGAGTATATATGTTATAAACCACCGTTGCAAGACCGGTATTGATTTTGGTGTGTATAGGACTTATAGTTTTTCTACAGGGCTACGACAAAGATTTCTTTTACATTATGGCCTATGGGGGGAATTTCTGGAAAGTGCGCTAGCGTTTAAACGGTAAATTCGATTGAGCTCAAGTTGGGTATACATGTTATAAACCACCGTTGCAAGACCCGTATTGATTTTGGTGTGTATAGGACTTATAGTTCTCCTACAGGGCTACGACAAAACTTTCTTTTATGTTATGGCATAATGGCATATGGGGAGAAATTCTTGAAAGTGCGCAAGCGTTTAAACGGTGCATTCGATTGAGTTTCAATTTGGTATACGTTTGAATTATTCATCGATTAAAATTTATTTAAGTGCTTGGTAATGGTCTTAATCGTAAGTGTTCGGAAAGTCGAGTGGAGTCACTCCAGATTTTTATTGTTTGAAATATAATATTTAAAATATTCGCTTAAAACAGGCATTAATTGTTTCGTATAGACCCGTATTGATTTTGGTGTGTATAGGTAAGATTTCTTTTACATTATGGCCTATGGGGGGAATTTCTTGAAAGTGCGCTAGCGTTTAAACGATACATTCGATTGAGCTCAAATTCGGTATACATGTTATAAACCACCATCCTAAGACCGGTATTGATTTTGGTGTGTATAGGACTTATAGTTCTCCTACAGGGCTACGACAAAACTTTCTTTTATGTTATGGCATAATGGCATATGGGGAGAAATTCTTGAAAGTGCGCAAGCGTTTAAACGGTGCATTCGATTGAGTTTCAATTTGGTATACGTTTGAATTATTCATCGATTAAAATTTATTTAAGTGCTTGGTAATGATCTTAATCGTAAGTGTTCGGAAAGTCGAGTGGAGTCACTCCAGATTTTTATTGTTTGAAATATAATATTTAAAATATTCGCTTAAAACAGGCATTAATTGTTTCTCATATTAATACATGTATTTTAATGAATATGTATTTTTTCTGTGTCTTCAAACGGAATACATTTTTTTCTTATCCCACTATGAAAAACTAAATATTAAAAAACTCATCTTTTTTATTTCAGTCAAAGATAAAAAATTCCTAATTTATATTTTTCATGCAAGAAAGTGGCTTAATGGCTAAGGATGTTATACTGACGAAATAAGTTGTACTATTTTAGTACTGACGGAGGTAACCAAACACACAGACTCATTCTCTCATTCAGAGTCTGATACAACGGTCACACAAGCACATTTATTAGGAGCTTTGTAAAAGTTTAAAATTCAAAGATTCCTGAACGTCTTTTTACTCGGAAATTTCTAGCATCTGAATAAATTTTATATCAGATGATACAGTAACCCCAACCCCCTCTTCAAACACACACACTCACCAAAAAGTAAACAAATAAACTAAATAAACCTTAAGGTATATCTTGAATTGTAATTGAAATAGAAAGCAATTGCATAGAGCTGTGTTTATCAATATAATAATATTTTCAACTTTTTGAGTGGATAGCTAAAGGTTTATTACAAATGTAAGTTTGAAATTTCCGATAAAATCAGCTATATTAAAACTATTGCCATTAAAAAAATGCAATTTAAAATTAACAGAAATTAGTATTCCTTTTTTAATTAACATTCTGACTTTAAATATCGCCCAAAAAGTCAGGAGTGTCATTTAACTGGCAGGTTCTGTATTAATGTACAGAGTGTCCCCGAAAAGTGGTATCACTCTTCAATTCTGTATCCATTATAGATAAGTGGGCAATGTAAATTTTAAAAAAATGTTTAAAAATAAATAGGGAAAGAGACTAGATAAGAAAATATTCCTCTCCGTAATCTTCAAAAATCTGCACTTAGTAAATCTGTATACAACCCCGTAAAAAATTCTCAATTAGTACAATGTGTCCCATGCACTAACGAGGTGATATATAAAATGTCACCCTTTCATCATAAAATATCTCTTTTTAGAAATACCTTTAAACAAAGATGGTCAGAGGCTATACATGAATTCGAACGCAAAAATTTATTGCTACAGTTTTAAAAAACTGTTTCTCTTCGTTGTTTTTGTACGATCCCTATTTTTTAGGATGTAATTCTGAAATTTTGTACTTCACCTCATCTGTGAATGCGGTACATATACTTGCCTGGTAAATTTACTGTACGGTGGTCGTATACTAATTTAATAAGTGTAACTTTTTGAAAATTAACGAGAGGAATTTTTTTTAGCGTAGTCTTTTTTTCCTACCCTATTTTGAACATTTTTTTTAATTTCTACTGCCCACTTATCATTAATAGATAAAAAACGAAAGCGTGTTACCACTTTTTTCGGAGACCCTGTATATAATTCTTTAGTTCGAAAAATATTATAATGCAATAAAAGAAAACAACAATATTAGTGCATTAAAATTAAAGGCTTCCCTGCCACCAAAAGTAATCCTTTTTTTAATCACATCCAATTACACAAGCTGACCTGTTATGGAGAAAAAAAGTGCATTCATTAAGTTTTCTGAATTCTGGAAAAATTGATAGAAGTTCATAAACTTTTCCTCGGTTAAATTTTAATAAAAAATAAATTACTCGATCCGCATAATATGACACTTTCCTTCTCAATATTTTTCAGAAACAAGTACCTTTAAAAAATAAGTGTTTTTTCAAGTAAACAAAAAAGTTTCATGTGTCCCATTAATCTCTGGTGATAAAAATAAATAAATGAATGAAAGAGTTATTTTCAAGTCTTCGACTGAGAACTTAGCTCCAGAATCAATCGATGTGTTGCTGTTAGCTGCGCCCTCTAACTTTGTTATCAATTCAAGTAGCGAGACTTTATTTGTGAGTGTTACGCTGAAATAAACGAATCAGATGTTTGACGGAAGTTCTAGAGATCCCTACCCCGTGTTTAGAGTCACCGGAGTTAAAAGTTACAGCCGGACTGGAAAAAATGGAATGATTTAAATAGTATATAATTATAGGGACTTCTTTCAGGTTCTAAGAAAAGTTATCTTTTTTATTCAAAAAAGTATTAAGCCAATATTTGTATTGAAAACAGTAGAATATAACGGAAGACTTGGCATAGAAAACATGCAAACCGTATCGCTCCCAGTAAGAAAATATTGTTGTCGATTTTGCGTAAATTTATAGTCGTTGAGAAACTTTAGTATTTTTCCTTAACGGTTCAATTTTTTATATGTGCATTTGGAATTTAACATACGTACCAAATAATGGTACTTTATTTTTTCTTTACTAATGAAATTTAAATGTATCAAATATTGAGTTAGTAATTAATTTACGCATTCGACATGCATTTTTAACTACTCCTTAATTATTTAGAATTACTATGTAGAAATTATTATGACGCCAAATATTTTTAGTATTTCGACGTATATTAAATCCGCATATTGTAGAAATGTAACTAAAATTTTCATTTAAAATATAGTAGTTAGTCTAAATTTTTGAATTTTTATTTTATAAAAAATGATAAAAGAAAAACTTTATTTGTTATATATTATAGAAGAATTTTAAAAATATGCCATTCACACTGTAGTACCGTAAGAAGTACTAAAGTTTGCTATCCATCAAAGAGTTATTATTTTATTTTATAGTTAATGAAGATTTATTAAATTTACCGATACAAAAATATCATTCTTTACTATAAAATCTTAATTTTGTGTATTCAGAAAATTAGGTAGCTTTTTAAAACAATATTTTTAAAAATATTGGCGTACTTGAATATTTAAATATAAGTTAAAAATCGAACGCGTCTTATTTAATAATCAAAATATATTTAATTTCTCAGCTAAATGTGTATAAAAATTACAATTAGGTAAATAAAAAAATGTAATTTCTTTATGCTCAAAGTATTTGGTATTAATTAAAAATAAAGACACGCGACTCAGAAAAATAAGCATAGTCTAATTCTCAAACAACTGCGGCGCAATAGCTACAGATCTTAATTTGCTTTTGTGAAAAATGGATGAGCAAATGATAAATATATCTGTAATCAGTGAAAACTTGGAACAGTTGGAACAAGACAGCTCATTAACAGAGGATAACCTCTTTCAAGTTCCCATTTCGATGATAGTTGTGCTGTCGTGCTGCTACGGACTGGTCTCGCTGATCACAGTCGTCGGTAACTTTTGCGTGCTGCTCATCGTTGCCGTCAGCCGCAGGATGCAGACGGTGACGAACTACTTCATTGCCAACCTCGCTACAGCGGACATCATCATCGGACTCTTCTCGATACCTTTCCAGTTCCAAGCAGCGCTCTTGCAGAAGTGGGTTCTGCCGGCGTTCATGTGTGCGTTCTGTCCTTTTGTCCAGGTGCTGTCGGTGAACATCAGCGTGTTCTCCCTCACCGCCATCGCGATGGACCGGTACCGGGCCGTGATGTTCCCGCTCAAGGCGAGGACTTCGAAAGTCAGCGCGAAGTGGATCATTGTGTTCATTTGGATTTTCAGCGCTCTTGCCAGCTTGCCATATGCGATCGCGCTGCGGGTGACTATGGTGTTCGACCAGCAGACGGGCAACTACTCGAGACCTTTTTGCCAGAACGTCGGCATTCCTGTCCACATATGGAAGGTTTACAATCACATCCTGGTGTGCATGCAGTACTTTGTACCGCTGTTCATCATTAGCCTGGTGTACATAAGCATTGGACTGAAGCTCAGAGATACAAAGACTCCTGGAAATAAAGAAGATGGAAGAGATGTTGCCATTTTAAGAAATAGGAAAAAGGTATTTCTTTTAAATCTGTGTGTTTAAAACTGCATGCGTTATCAAATTTTAACAAAAATTTAAATTATAATGAAATTTGAATTCATGATTGAAAAGCAATAAGTTAACTTAAAGTTATAATTTAAATATATATAAATGATTTTATTTAAACTTTTAAAATTTGTCTTTTTAATACTTCTCAATGATAAATCGGAAATCTAAACGCCTTAAGTTTTATTTTTACAATCTAGCTTTCGATACTTTATTGCAGGATACATAGTTATATAATATAATAAATATACTAGCATATATAATAAATGTACTAGTAGTTGGAAAACTTCTTCCACCATTAAAAATTCTATTCCAAAAATCAACTAGTGAAGTTGCATCAGTTATATCGTGAAATGAAAATTATCATTTTCAAGAATATTGTCAGTAATCCAACACTTTTCATTTTAAAACTTAAAGAAATTTGTTTGAAACGGAGAAAGAGTTCAAATTACTCAATTTACTCCTCAAGAGGTACAAAGACATCAATTCGTCTGGACAGAAGAATCAATCACAACACGAGAAAGACTTATTTGTAAATCAATGCGCTTTGGTAAATAATCGGAATCCAAGTTGATTTGATTGATGCTTCTTAGTACTACGTAAGACACATGATGCCTCCAGAAAATCATTTGTACTACGTTGGTGCATAAACAGGGGAAATTTAAAATTATTTTTTGATAAATGAACTTGCTTACTTATATAAGATGGTAACTATCTTATTTTTCACACAAAGAAACTTGCAAACAAATATATGGATCTTTTAAGGAAAATATGCTTGAATTTTTCATTTTCTAATGAAAAAAGAAAATTGTTTCTAAACAAACAACAAAAAATAACTGTGACATACTTTCGTATTTTAAATACGCACTACAGTGCTATATATTAAAAGTGTATCATTATCCATGGGCCGTCCCCATTTTACTAACTTATTCCATTGAGTTGGAAAGTGTTCCTTATTTTTTTCTCCTTGTTCCAGGAAGCACTTCTTTGCACTCAAAATTATCTTAAACTATCGTTTTTCGCATGGAAAGAATATTTATGTTACCCACATGATTGAAATTAATTCACCGATGTTGAATCACAAAAACTACTAAATACACTGCTGGCCATCATAAATGCAACACCCTGAAGGAAGCATGCAAATAATATGAAATGTACAACATGCATTAGCTGAGGTGAGATATGCAAATGATTAGAATTTCAGCGCAGACGCACATCAAGCGCGCCTGTGGCGCCACCTCAGAGCGCTATTTAAGGCTTGGAGATTTCGACGGTTTCAAGTACAGCAATTGTGTTTTTCTTGCTTTTTTTTCAAAAAAACGATAAATTATGCCTCGTAGGAAACAACGATCATCTTTTGATCAAGTATCCGAGTTTGACAGAGGAAGAATAGTGGCATACCGAGATTGTGGGTTATCTTTCAGGGAAATCGGTCGTCGTATTGGACGAAACCAAACAACTGTGATGCGGATATGTGATCGTTGGGTGCAGGAGGGTACGACGGACAGACGTGATCGACCGCATCGACCTCAGTGCACCACGTCACGTGATGACAGGCAGATTGTACGCATGGCAGTGACGGACCGCTCAGTCACATCACGAACCATATCACAGCAGATTCAGTCTGTAACGCATCATCCAGTGTCTGCGCGTACCATTCGACGTCGTTTACAGCAGAATGGTCTGTCCGCAAGACGTCCGTTGCTTTGTCTACCTCTGACGCGGAACCACAGACGTCTCCGCCGCCAATGGTGCGATGAAAGAAGGATGTGGACGACAGAATGGAATGAAATTCTCTTTACTGACGAGTCACGCTTCTGTATGCAACACCACGACGGTCGGATTCGAGTCTGGAGACACCGTGGAGAGAGGATGCTGAACAGCTGCATTATGCACCGTCACACTGGTCCTGCACCGGGTATTATGGTATGGGGCGGTATCGGATATCTCTCTCGCACTCCTCTAGTACGCATTGCCGGTACTTTAACCAGCCAGCGCTACATCTCCGAGGTGTTGGAGCCAGTTGTCCTTTCTTACCTTCAGGGCTTGCCAACAGCCATATTTCAGCAGGATAATGCACGGCCACACGTGGCACGCATTGTCCAAGGGTTCTTCGTCAATCACCAGATTGAATTGCTTCCCTGGCCGGCGCGCTCTCCGGATCTTTCGCCGATAGAAAACATGTGGTCCATGGTTGCTCAACGACTGACCCAGAATTCATCCCCAGCTGTCACACCAGATCAACTTTGGCAACGTGTGGAAGCTGCTTGGTCTGCTGTACCCCAAGAACACATTCAAAGTCTCTTTGAATCAATGCCGAGGCGTGTGGCAGCTGTGATCTCCAACAACGGCGGCTACTCTGGGTACTGATTTTGGCAGGAACCACGCTTCATAGAATGCTGTAAATTTAATCATTTGTTACTTGGTCAACATGTTATCTACACAATAAATTTTGTTGTGATATCTCTTGTTTTTCTTGGTGTTGCAATTTGGGTGGCCAGCAGTGTATTATGACTTGTGACATAAAATGTGCCTTAGAGATGTTAATTTCATATTGCATTCAAGGGAAATACGAAATAATGACACAAAACTAATGTCAGCGTTACTTCCTATCTAAAAGAAAGTAAAAATGTGTTTTGCAAACAAATCTATTAATATTTATAATATCTCATTTCTAAAGAATTTTTTTAAAGTTCAGATTATCCTTAAGAAGTTCGTGGTGACACTCCTTTTCACCCCTATATCTCAAAACCCAAACACTACGGTATCAAACCGAAAGTATAGTTGTACATATACAATTAAATAATAAATATTTCTATTATTTTTTTTCTTCGACTACCGCCTGTAGACCATAAATGATTGGAAATATTTTGTGTATCCCTATGTATTAGTATCTCTCTTAATGGTAGTATGTAGTAATACACTCCAATAATAAATATCAAATTTCTTTGGTATCAGTACTACCTTCAATAGACTTGGAAAGACCGGAAATATTTTTGTGTACCTGCAAATTAATAATACGTTTTCCATTTTCAATGAAGAGTATGTATTTAAGCACTTTATTAAGAAATATTAGTTTTCTTCTGTACTGCTACTATCAAAGACTGGACACATTTCGTGTGTCCTTGTATCTCAACCCTATGTTTACCATTTTTAATGAGGAGCTTATAGTTGAAAACTTCAATAATAAATATTAAATTTGTTTCCTACTACCAGTAACCAGCAATAGAATTGAAAAGATTGGAAATATTTTATGTGTCCGTGTATATTAATCTGCATTTAACATTTTCAATAAAAAGTCGTATGTAGTTAAACACTTTAGTAATATATTTTTCTCCTACTGCTACCACCAAAAGACGGGAAAAAATCGGAAATATTTTGTGTTTCCCTGTATATTAATCTGCATTTACCATTTCCAATGAAGAGTCGTATGTAGTTAAAAGACTTTAGTAATAAATATTAATTTTGTTTTCTCCTACTGCTACCACCAAAAGACTGGAAAAGATCGGAAATATTTTGTGTTTCCCTGAATATTAATCTACGTTTACTATTGACAATGAGGAGTCGCATGTAGTTAAACACTTTAGTAATAAATACAAATCTATTAGTAATTGTTTAGTACTAATCTATTAGTAATTGTTAGTAATTGTTTTCTCCTACTGCTACCACCAAAAGACTGAAAAAGATCGGAAATACTTTGTGTTTCCCTGTATATTAAACTACGTTTACCATTTTCAATGAAAAGTCGTATGTAGTTAAACACTTTAGTAATAAATATTAATTTTGTTTATTCCTACTGCTACCACCAAGAGTATGTATTTAAGCACTTTATTAAGAAATGTTAGTTTTCTTCTGTACTGCTACTATCACCAAAGACTGGAAACATTTCGTGTGTCCCTATATCTTAATCCGGAAAACCTTATACCTTACCTCAGTATCCTTAAGACTGAAAAAGATCGGAAATATTTTGTGTTTCCCTGTATTTATGCTATAAGAAGCACGTAGTTACACACTTCAAAAATAAATACAGCTGGGAACCCTATTGAAAAATGCAACGAAAACGTGTCGACGCAAAACGTCCGTCAATTCTGACTACAAAAATATGTCAAAAAAAAAAAAAAAAAACGGAGTGAACTAAATAGCACCCCAGTGCTAAGAAGGATTGACATAAACAAAAAATACTTGAATTCCCTCACGCATTAGTCTGTAAACTAACATGCCATCAAACTCTTTCATAGTACTTAAGTGCGCAGGGTTATAAAATGCATATTTGTTTCATATTAAAATGCGAGCGCTGCTTCTAAACTCTGAACAGTAAGGAAAAAATTCTACGAAATGGTTTAGACAAAGAACTGTGTATTAAAATTATTAAAAATTCAAATTAAATAAAATTTCTATAAAAACGTTTTTTGAATGCCAGAACCTTACTAGTATTAAAGATTTCAAAGGAAATTTAAAATTTATCTATATTCAAACTGCTCTTTTAAGTACACTTCATAGAAATCACGTGCTACAAAGTCTTCGCTTTTTCTTTCTTGAATTCGTGACAGTGACAATATCTTAAGGGTATGCTGACAGAGGAATATTTTATATCGCAATGCATTTTATGCAGCAGCGGCAGCTTCTTTTGAAAATCTACGGCTGTTTTTCTTCGACCAGCAAAAATTTACTTTTACTCAAGGGGACAGTTTAAAAATCTAAAATGCAAATCATTGAGATTCGCATTAGAAGCAAAGTACTCACCTTTAGGCAGCACTGGCGAATCACGTTACCGCCCAGCCCCCAGACGAACTAAGTTTTCACTATACAAGATTGACTTATATTTTGTAAATTTAAATTATTTTACTAGAAAACCCAGCTAGAAAAAGTCTGCACTTTTTTTGCAAAAAAAGTATAGATTGTGCACAATTTGTGCATAAAAAGTAGATATTTTTGATTATTTTCAAAGTATACACTTTTGTGCAAATTATATGCAGTTTTTATGCATACTAAAAAGTGCATATCCTATATTGCCAAAAACTGTGCGCAAAAAGTGTATACTTTTCAAAGTATTATCTTTATATGTACATTTTTTGCACAAAAAGTGCAAACATTTTCTAGATGGGATTTAAGCAGTTTGAAACAATTTTCGTAAGATCTCAAAATCTAATCCAAATAATAAGAAACTCTAGGTACAAGGCCGTACCCAGGGGGGAGGGGACCGGACCCCCTGGTCCCGCCACCTGAAATTTAAAATTTTGTTAACAAAACAATAATAATGTAGCCTTTTGTGAAAAATTTAGCCTTTATCACTTTTCAGTCCCCCCCCTCCGAAATTTTTGGTCCCCCCCACTGGAAATTTTTTCTGGGTACGGCCCTGTCTAGGGACATTGTTTAAGCTGTATGACCGCCTATCGCGTCGCTAAATTTTGCGAACAAAAATTTACCCAGTTTGGAACGATTTTTAGAAGCATCCCAAAATCTAATCAAAAAAAATTTTTTTTTAATCCGACATCTATAGCTTAAATTGAGTGATCATCTATCATGTCACCAAATTTCATTTCTTTCGCTTTAGTCGTTCATACCTGATCTGCGAACAAAAATGTACGCACTTTGAAACAATTTTTGGAAAATCTCAAAATCTAATGAATTTTTAAAAAATATAGTTCAAGATGAGTGACCACCTATCATGTCACCAAATTTTGTTTCATTCGCTTCAGTCAGTTTTTGGTGATGTGCAAATAAAAAAATCGTCACGCACAGAATGACAAACTTTTTTTTTGACGGTCGTACTCGGGTTCCAAAAGCTTAAAATGCATAGAAATTGCTTTTTTTTTAATTTTGAGAAGTGTACTGGTAAAGTCTAGTTTTATTTATTTAAATACATAAATGTTCCAATTCCGAACTTGAAACAACAATCAGTTCAAACTTAAGACACATCTTTCTGAGTCAACTCCAGTCTAGTGGTTAGAATGCTCGCCTATCAAACCATGGTTCTTCGGTTCGAACCCAATCCTCGGAAGTTTGAAAAATGAAGCAAATTCTTATGTAAGATTATAGATAGCAGCACTAAAATGGCAAGAAATGACGGAAAAGTCGTTCGACCACGCCCTCTACATTTTTCCGTCTAGGTCCCCCGAGTGCACTTTCTGTGCACAATTTAGTTTGCACTTTTTATGCACAAGCAGAGGTGTCAAATACGCTCGGATTTTGTACACTTTTTTTTTTTTTACAATTTTTGTGCAAACTTTTTCTAGCTGGGAAGGGAGACAAAAAATTTGAGCCTCCTACCGAATTTTGTTTTCTGGATCCACCACTGTCGGGCAGTGTGGCAGAGTTTGATGAAAATCGGTACTCGTCGGAAAATAAAAACAAATAGATAAAAATAATTTTTTTATTTATACATGAATCAGCATACTTCGAGACATAATATATCTATCTGTCTATCTCTCTCTATATATAACTATATATACTATATATATTGATAAAACTGCTTAACCAAGTCTAAGCATATAAATCTGTAACTTATTCCCCCAGCAATGGATGGCGAGGCAGTTCCTGGTGGATCTCAGCATGACCCTGAATGTATAACACATGCACCAGCTTTCCAAAATTTGCTTGTGAAGGATTTGAAACAAATAAAATGAGTATGAAATGTATTAAAATTCGTTCTTGAAAGGTGAATCTGCCATAGACTGAGTCTCGTAAATGTGGATCGCTGTGCTTGCAAGTTTGGCAGTGACCTCCATTATTCAGTTTTATTCTTTGAAAAGTTTTTCATCTCTGCAAAAATGCTACCACTAACACATAACACCTCTCAACAACAACAAAAAATTGGGGGGGGGGGGTTCAGTGCTCATGCTTAAATTCTGATTCTAGACATTGAAAAACACTTAAATTTTCATTTTTAGTTCTTAAAGTTTGCTTTTGTCTGATTTACGTCGATAAGTATATTTTAATTTATTACATAAACGAAAGATGGCAGCACTTTGAGTAACCCGAAAGTAAACTGTATTATTATTTGTGACTCTGTTGTATTGCTTGAAGAATTATTTGTAGCATTATTTGTAATATTATTATTTGTTTGGGTAAAATCATACAAGCCGGTGCGCACCCCATGTAAACACGGCGACTGTCGCCAACCATTTTACACGATCAGCACATTAAAATTGCACATATATTCCACTAAAAATGAGCAACCAGTGGACGGTTTTTAACTAAAAAAACCTGAGTGGATTCAGCAACCTAGTTGTACAGCTATCTAAACTAGGCAACCAGTGGTCCGTTTTTAACTAAAAAAACCTCAGTGGATTCAGCAACCTAGTTGTACAGCTATCTAAACTAGGCAACCAGTGGCCCGTTTTTAACTTAAAAAAACCTCAGTGGATTCAGCAACCTAGCTGTACAGCTATCTAAACTAGGCAACCAGTGGTCCGTTTTTAACTAAAAAAACCTCAGTGGATTCAGCAACCTAGTTGTACAGCTATGTAAACTATGCAACCAGTGGACCGTTTTTAACTAAAAAAACCTCAGTGGATTCAGCAACCTAGTTGTACAGCTAATGTAAACTGGGCAAACACTGGCCCGTTTTCAACTCAAAAAAACATCAGTGGATTAAACAACCTAGTTGTACACCTCTTATAAAGTCAGTATGATTAGAATAGCACGTAAATAGCACTTACGAAAACATAAAACACATCGAATATTAATTTAAAATTCACATTAAAAACCTTAAACATTGCAAAGATTCGTTAAAAAAGAGCACTTACCTTTATTTTTTTTTAAATAACCGCTCAGAAATGTCCCCAAAATCCACCGGCTTATAACGTAACACCAGCATGCTTTCTTTTATTTAGCTCTATATTCACACTATATTTCTATCAAACACACACAAAAGAACGCTCCTTTTCCTTTCAAAACATAAAAAAACTCCATATTCCACACATAAATACTTACGACGAAATTCCCCGAGACGCTTGCTAACCTACGATAAAGAGTCCGTAAAACAGAATCAAAACCACAAGGAAAATCAAACATTAACTTAATCCACTCTATCACCAGCCACAAACAAACAACTATCGTCATTCAATTAGCACCGATTGAAAATCCCATACTCCAAAACACCATGCGTTTCTCTTTGGTTACCAGCCTAAACAATCACCGACAGGACACTTCACTCCAGCTGAGCATCGCCCATGACGGCGACAGAGCCAACGCCAAATCAATTTGTAAACAAAACATCAAAATGTAAACAGCACCGTATACGGAATATAGTCCTTTGTTTGTATTTTTATTTGCTCATACGAACATAAAAGAAATACGAAACATATTCCCTTTTAGACATTAATTTCTTATTATTTTACATTTATATGTTATTGTTTATCACAAATCTTGAATAAAAAAGACTTTTATATCCCGCAAAAACTTTTCTGATCATCATTTAGATTGGAATTATAAAAAATATATAAAAATCATTGATTTTTGCCAAAAAATTGAAAAATTGCTTTAATTTCTACAAAAGCAAACTTTCATAAAGACAAGAAAAAAATTATTTTCCTTAGTTTTGGCGTAGGAGAAACTAAAATTTAACATGTAGAAGTCAGACCCAAAAATCGTGTGTTGACCGGTGTAATCATTCTGCAGCAATCAAATATACCAGGTGATTCAAAATAGATGTTGAAGCGAAACCTGTAAGTGATCTAAACATATCTTCAATTGGATAAGTTCGTCCAACAATGAGTAGCTTTCAGATAGGCAAGTTTTTTTTTACTAGGGGTTGTACATACATAGTAAAATACGCGAAATTTAATTTTATATTGTCACTCTTTTCCTACCACTTATATTTAGAAAAATATTGGTCTCTGTCTAAGAAGGTAAATTAAAAAAATATCACTTCTAGGAGTGGAATAGTTTCCGAGTTCTGACAGTTGTAAAAATTAATTTATGAGAAATTTTGAATAAGTATAAAGTAAAAATATTCTCAGTTAAAAAACAAAGAAAGGAGAAAAATTGTCTAATTTGCCCCTTTTTTTTGTTATAAATATTTGCCTTCTTTATTCCTTTTCTCAGGGAAAAATTAAAATAAAAACTATTATAGTAGTTATTATTATTAATATGATTTTTTGAGGGGAAGATATAATATAAAAATAAATCTTTGGTTCTAACACAACTTTTCATTCTAAATGTCACGTAAATGTACTTTCTAGAAGTCTTGTATTGCATGGTCCGAGATTAGAGCACTCTGTATAATATATGTATGTATATATGTATGTATATATATATATATATATATATATGTGTGTGTGTGTGTGTGTGTGTGTGTGTGTGTGTGTGTGTGTGTGTGTACATATAACATAATAAACCAAAAGCCCGCTAAAGTTCCAAATTTCTAGAACTGCGCAGATTTAATTCAGTTGCAAAAAACAAATCGCTTACAAAAACCGCAATTACTGTACGGTCCCTTGCAATTCCTTTATAATTTGGAAGACGGTCCTCGCGCGCAATCAATCTGGCGTCATAAAAGTCACAACAAACCTCGAAAGACAGCTGCCCAGATTTTGTGTTCGGCCAATAATTGCAATGTGCATGGGTCATGTGACACGATCTCAAAAGTTAATAAAAGGGACTTGATGAAGACCAGGAGCAACTTTTTCGCGTGACCTCAAATGCCTAGTAAAGTCTATCAAATTATCTAATAAAAATATGTAAAAATCTCCTCTACTTGGCCCGACTACCAGCTCTAGCAGCAGTGGCCGACCGAGGGAGGTTCTGCTACAGAGCACAACCAAGTCCCGCCGCCTTTGATCCTGAACCCTACGACGATATTACGTCGCTTCAACCACTACAAGGTTGTGTGTTTACTTCAAACGTCTCCTGCTCGACCTGATGGTGATCTTACGCCGCACAAAACCACTCACAACGTCGTTCTATTATATATATATTTTACAGGGCGTCCCAAACATGTGGTAACACGGTTTAATTCTTTACCTATTAAAGATAAGAGGGGAATGCAAATTGAAAAATTGTTCAAAATAAGTCAGGAAAAAAGGCTCCGTTAAGAAAAATTCCCTGTCGTTAACTTCCAAAAAGTTACACACTTCAAATTTGTATATAATGCCTTTTCAGAAAAATATCCAATTAGTAAAATGTTTCCCGTACAATAATGAGGTGATGTACAAATTTTTAGCCTTTCTTATTAAAACGTTTTAGAGATCTTATATCAAAGACGGTCAGGGGTTATACATGAATTTGAATGTAAACACTTATTGCTAGGGAGCAAAAAATTAATTTATCTTGTAATTTATGCAAGACCCCTTTATCGCGATCATCCCACGTGATT
The DNA here is from genome assembly GCA_038373885.1 of Cheiracanthium punctorium. Lineage (NCBI taxonomy): Eukaryota > Metazoa > Arthropoda > Arachnida > Araneae > Cheiracanthiidae > Cheiracanthium > Cheiracanthium punctorium. Next base: position 677,041 of record JAWZYV010002175.1, read on the forward strand.
TTTTCCCTTCGAGAGCCACTGAAAAATGGTTTAAATTAGCCTATATTTATCTTCATGTCTCTGACACATTTTAGGGTATCGTTTTCAACTTTTTGTGCATCACCCCATTAGTGCACGGGGCGCATTTTACTAATTGGAAATCTTTTTGTACGGGGGGGTTCGTATACAAATTTAAAAAGTTTTACTTTTTGAAAATTAAAGAAAGGAATTCTTTCATGACAATTTTTAATCTATTATTAATAATATGCTTTCCAACTATATTTTAAAATTATTTTTTTTCCATTTACATTACTCACGTATCTCTAATATACAAAAATTATAATGCGTTCCTGCATTTTTTATAGGGATATTTATATATATATATATATATATATATATATATATATATATATATATATATATATATATATATATATATATATTTATATATATATATATTTATATATTTATATATATATATATATATATATATGTATAGAACTACGAAATGCAATATCACATAATATCACATAATATTGCATATATATATATATATATATATATATATATATATATATATATATATATATATATATATATATATATATATATATATTTATATATTTATATATATATATATATATATATATATATATATAAATATATATATATATATATATATATTTATAGAGGGACCAAGATGGTTCAGAATTCCATAGCAATGTGAGGTCACAAATGTCGTCTTCATGTACGTGTCTATAAGAATCCTTTTGATGCCAAACAACTTTTTTTTGTACTGCAAGATAGTACATGTAACACTAAACTTCCATCGAATTGAACTGTTTATATTTTAGAACATACCCTTCAATTTGCTCTTAAGACACATAATCAGTGGCACTTTTATAACTCATCTGAAATTACCGTACCTTATTTTCTTTTTCCAATCTATTTCTCTGCCTTTGAACTGTAGTGCATAAAGTCATTTTCAACAAATTCAGAAACAATCAACGATCGTCTGTCAAACCTGGAAATGAAAAAGTGACCTTCAACCAAAAAATTGAAAATGCAGCCTTTAAAAAAACGTTGAGACCATTAAATCTTAATCTAACCTTCGTAGCAGACATCCAGATATGATTATGCCGATAAGATAAGGTTTTGAAAAATAACGTCCATTTCTTTTGACTTAATATCGATTTTGTTCTTGTTGAAAATATGTATGTCCTCGCAATAAAATATTTTCAAAGGTATGTGTAGTAACATTTTAAACTTTGGAAAACTGTCAGACAAAGTTATTGTACAATGCAATATTCGCTATGAGTAATCTTTGGCGCCTATAAAATTTTTAATATATTTTATAAACTTGATTCAAGTTCATTCATTTCGAAAGTGCATTAAAATAATTGTTTTAATTCATTATAAAATAAGGAATTTACTTTACACATATACATTCAAATTATTTCGATAAAATTAACATATTTTTATAAAACAAGTATAATTGGAAATTATTTTTTTTAAATAATAATTAGAAAATTAAAAGATTGTGACACATTATATAAATTCAATTAAATGTAATTAATTTGCATTACATATTAATACAAATTCGAGTGAAGTTTTAAAAAATCCTTTTATTTATTTTTTTCAGTAAATTAATTTTTGTTCAAAATCACTCTATAGCAAAATAAAAAAGAAAAGAAAACATTTTTAAAAATTTTCGGGCATGTTAATTCTCGATTTTAATCTACGAAATGCAATATCACATAAGAATTTCAGTATACATTAACTTCAATGAATTAGAAACAAAAATACAAAAGCCATAAATTATGGGAAAAAAAATCTTTTAGTAATGTATTAATATATTCTTTAGCAAAAATTATTTTTTAAAATTTAGACAGGTTACCTATTTTTCAGTCAAACAACACCTGTTAGCCACTCAATTTTCGAAATTCTGAAAAATAAAAAAAGTTTACTTTTGCATGAAATTTTAACAGTTGGACCACTGCCTTAAGACTGTATTACTTTAAATGTATTTTCACTGTGTTAATATTAGAATTCTCGGAGAAGCTTCCTTACCGAGATAAGAAGATTAAGTTTCAGAAATCCCCAAGTGTGTTCAAAAATTCACAGAAAACAGGTAATATTTTCTTTTATTCTGTGGCATTTTGAAGAATAAAATAAGCCTGGCATACTTTAAAATATTTTGAGAAAATCAGAATATCAAAGATATAGTACAGCATGAATGTCAAGGGTGGTCAAGATGAAAGCGGGTAAATCTTTCATAAAAAGCAATTCCAAATCCATCTGCAAAACATATTTAAATCAAGTAGTCTAGGAAGAAAAAAATTTTTTTCTTAACCTTTTACAGACCGAATTGAGATCGAGACATATTTTATTTTTTATTTTTTTAAATTTTTTTTGTTTTTAATGCATTAGTTAAAGGATATTAGTCATTTAAATGAAGGAAAATTTTTTAATACAATTTTCACTGTGTTTCCCAATAGGGTAGCATTGGTCATTTCTAACTATACTTTTAAATTGGTTTCAAAAACGGAATATGCTGATGGGTAGTTTAAATAATAAGAGTAAAATATTTTTAAAAAAGGAAGAAAATCTCAAACACTTTCAGATTTTAATACGCACTAAAGTGCTATATATTAAAAGCGTATTATCATTTACTCGTCGCCCTTATTTTTCTTCCTTATTCCATGAAGTTGGAAAGTGTATCATTATTCATCAGTGTGACATATTTTTCTTCCTTGTTTAATAAAATCCATCTTCGGAATCGAGATCTACAATCAAATCGCCTACTAAAACTATTTTACAATCTTAGCCAAGTACATTAGAACTATACTTCACCATTTTAAATATTGTTTCGAATGTGCATCATAATCCATGAGTGTGTCGTGTTTGTCTTTTTAGATTGATTCCTACTTGGTTGATTGATTCCTAACGCACCGACTCTCGCCAAGGTGGTGATCATTAAACATATGCAGTTAGAATGACGGTTTATTGTATTTATGTGGCAATCGTAATTTAGAATTAAAATGGCGATTTGGAACAACATGTAAGCAGCATTCCGTTACACTTTCATTTATTTTGGGTTGCCATTTAATGTAGTTTTAATAATTAAGTGTCTTCAAATTTCTTAACTGGTGTTTTTATTGCTAATTTGTTCTCTTAGTTTTCATCTAGTTCTTTTGGGAGCGTTGAAACTTGTGCATAACTCCTAGAGACCCATGACTGCAAAGCTCGCCAAAGTGAGGGGATTTTTTCAAGTGGGGGCGTTAAAATAGGAATCAATTCTTTCTCTGACCATAAAACACATCTTTGAAATCGAAATCTATCTTAAATCATCTTCTGAAACTGTTTCACAATCTTTGAACTATAGGCATATTCCAAATATATCGCTTAGACATTTTAAATACTGTTTGGAATGGGCATCATAATCCATGAGTGTACTGTGTTTTCCTTCCTTGTTCCATAAACCTCTTATTCGGAATAGAAATCTATATTAAAATCGCCTACCAAAACTGTTCAACAATTGTCGACAGGCACATTCATACTATACTTCACCCTTATAAACACCATTTGGAAAGTCTATCATAATCTATGAGGGTACCGTATTTGTCTTCTCTTTTCTATAAAACACTTCTTCGGAATTAAAATCTATAATCAAATGCCTACTAAAACTATTTTATAATATTCGCCAGGCGTTTTCTAACTATACTCGAAATATATTTATAATAAATTGTCGCGTTTTGGAGCCAAATTTAGCATTCAATCATCAAAGATTGCAAGCTTCCTGGAAGTTTCAACATATTATTAACACTCCCACCCTCCCTCTTTCTCCGCGTTATCTCGCAAACACATATGAAAATATCTTCGTGACAGTTCATATCTACAAAACGTGTCGACAAGATCGCGTAGACAAATTAGCGTTGTCAAAAATGTGTAGACAAAATTCTCGTACTGAGCGAAATAGCACATTAGTGCTAATAATAAAAGATTTATTTTTAAACTTTTCATATGTGTTTCTTCCCCACACATATGTAAAGTTTAAAAATATTTATAAAGTAAATATATGAAGTAAGTTTGAAGGGGTAGGGGCGTATCAAAGTGCTATATATTAAAAGCGTCTCATAATTTATGCGTCGTCCTTATTTTTCTTCCTTATTCCATTAAGTTGGAGAGTGTATCATTAATAAAAATTTATTGAAAAGGCTATTTTCGTGATTTTTCTGTTCAGTTTCCCACTAATGAGAGAAATGCAATTTCTATTTCAAAAAATCAACTACTTTTTTCAAGTCAATATTGAAGATAGGAAACATTAGCCTGAAAGAGGTCAAAAAGGTTAGTTTTTGTTTTATATCATTATATACAGTTAAAAATAGTTTAATCAGTTTTATAACATTTTTGTATTTGAATCTCAATCTACGAAATTCAGTTTAAAATAAGAATTTAAACATACATGAATTTGGAACTTTCAAGCGAAAACTACCTAGCGTAGTTAATTTATAACATGAACATAAAACGCAAAGTGAGAGGAAATGAGAAAATTTTCACATTTGCATGAGAAAATGATAAACGAGAATATTGAAGAGACTGAAATTGTAAATATTACACAAAATACATAAAGTTACTTTTAATTGATTGTAACTAATAATTGCATGTAACAGAAATAGAATGAATTTTGTACGATTCAAAATAATGACTATATAGATATCTTCCCATCAGTAGTCTAGATAAATAAATGTCGAATTATATTCATTTGAAAATTCGAAACTTACCTGTTAGAGATGGGTAGTTCATGAACGAACTAGTTCATTGAACTAGTTCACTACAAAAAGGACTAAAGAACTAAATAGTTCAACTAAATGAACTATAGTTCGTTCAAATGAACTATCTAGTTCATTTGAACTACTTAGTTCATTTTGAACTATGTCTTTTGATGGCACTTTAATTTTAGTACATATTAATATTACTTTCTAAATCATAGTTTTTTTCTTTTGTGTTTTCGTCCCTGTTGAAAAAACAGTTTTATTTTTTCCCAAGATTCATTTTTTTTCACTTGCAAATTTTGTACATTGCGAAGGCATATCTTAAAAGATAGATTTATAAACTATTCTCTGTATAACAATACAATTAATGGCGACACAGACTTTAGGAAATTTTGTGCTTCCTTGAATTTTTCTGCTGTATTTGATTCCAAATATTAGAAGAAAAAAATGAGAGGAGATAATTGAGAGTCGTTTACACTTTCTTGATTCTAGTTAGGCAATTCAGTTGACAGGAAACTTCCGATTATGATATGCAGTTCTATTTATGCACGTAATACAACATGGGAGAGACAGAAACAGCTCTGATTAATCCACTTCTGTTATCCAAACCTATTCAAGTTGTAGGATAAGGAAGAGAGACCTAAAAAAAACTTTTTTTCGGAAAAGCATTGCTCCCCGGGGCTTCTCCTATTCCATTCAGTTCTAATACAGATTGTATGAAGTTCCAGCCCTCAAAATTAACGTGAGAGTTTGCCTGTAAGGCCCTGGAATTTGAGAAAAAATATTAAAAAAGAAATATATATATATTTTAAATTCAGAAATTTGATGTGGTTGCCAATATTTAAAAATACTTTATGTGCGTTTACATCATCATATTTATTTACAATATAAACACGAATAAATATTAATGATATCCGTAGCTAATTGTGTATTGAGAAAAACAGCCTAAAATGATGAAAACTTGCACTAATTCTGAGGTGTTGCTATTTTGAAATACCATACGACGGTTAGTCTTAGGTTCATTATCACAGCTTAAAATTTTTGTTAAAATATTGAAGGAGATACAGAAAGTAATGCAATAACTTAAAAGCTACTATTTTACTTGAGATTATTTAGCATGTAACATTCAGATAAGAAGTATAAAAACTTACATCAATTAATTGTCCAAATAATTTCTAAATGTTCTACTCGTAATATTTGACTAATAGACTTAAGTTATCAGTTTGAACAACCTCATATTTTTTAAACTGATTTGAAAAGAAAGTTTTTTTTTTTTTTCCTCCTTTCTTCAACGGACTGGATATTTTGAATTGAATTGTCATGGTTTGTTATTAATTGATTCAAATCTTCTGTTACTTCTTTCTGCTGGGTCGTTCCCTACTTTTTATTCATAAATTGTCCATTCTCTTAAACCCTAAATTTCCCCCCCCCCAACGACTGGGGTTATCTTTTTAAACAGGCTCCATATTAGTCTAACAAGCGAAAAAGCAACCATGACTTTGCCCAATCAGATGATGAATGTTGATCATTTGAGCCTTAGTCCTGATAGTGATAGAATTAAAAACGAAAATTCTAAAGCCAATGTAACATGCAAGACATAAAAAATAAGTTCCATGCAGCCAAAAATTGTGCTGTACCGTAGAATTCTAAAATTCTGAACAGATCAAGCAATGCGTGCTTTAGATTTTTTTTTCCATGGCGGGTACTAGACGTTTTTAGGCATTGACCACAACTAAAACCGGAAATACTGGCCACTTTATAATGGAGGAACCTATCAGGTGGACCGAAATTACCTCCTATAGAAGTATTGCCGAAATGACACCCATGCCGGAAGTTGAACCCAGATCAGTGATGTGTTAGAATGTTTTTACAGCCGCTACAGTACCCCGGGGGCATTGTTGCTTTTAGATAGATTTCCCATTCTAGTTTCCGATGCTCAAGTTTTTAAAGAGCATAATGCTTTGGGAATTCCTGAATATGCAAGAGAAATATGATCCTGTAGTTGTCCAAGCTGCCCGACTAACACTCTGTAAAGGGGGTCTAACTTCTGTGCTAGTCTGCGCACCTGTAGCTGTTGACCGCTATGTAAGCGGTTTGGTCTCGTATTGAAAACCCGCTACGCCTCGAATGCACGTGTTTGTCCTAATATTGTTATGTGAAATCGTACTTTGAAATAAAGGTGATATTGTTTTTATTAGCAATTGAGATAAAGATCCCAGATCTCGATACACTCCCATCCCAAAAACACGCTAGACATTTGTGGTATCTGACAAAGAGGTATAACAATGTCTTTACTTTCTTGTAAGAAGTTATTTGTAAAGAAGAGGATATTATCAGCCGCAATAAAATGCAAAACTAAATCAAAATCTCTTCCCACTGGCGTCCCTGTCTTTTTGGTTTAAAATAAAACTGCAAAGCTTCATCAACTGGTTCGACCAAAGTCATGATTATTTTTTCATTTGTTTAGCGAAGATGGAGCCTGGTTAAAAAAAAAAAGTCTTTAGTCATGATAGAATGTTGGATTTAAAAGACCGGAAACATTTATAAATAACTGGAGAGTAGTAACCGATTCAGCGGAACAAGGGGTTAAAGCAATACAAGATTTGAATCATTCAATTATTTAAAAAAAAAAGTGTGTGGGTGTAATATTTACGCGCGGTTGAAGTAAAACTTCTTTGACGTTTACGACACATATCAATAAATGATTAAACTTTAACTTAAATTAAATATCATATTATAATTTAATTATATTTATTATTCATGTACTTTACAAAGATTATATAAATGTTATTTCATATTATTCATTGGAAATAGGTACTTGAATGTCATCATAATTTTTTATGTATGAAATTGTAGGTTTGTGGTAACTATAATGTGAAACATAAATTTTACAATCTAAATTTGCTAATTTTCTTGAAAATACAGCATCTATCGATGTACCGTAACGCGTTGTTGATTGAAGTCGAGAAGTATTCATAGTTAGATCAAATTTTTCTTTTAAAAAATCAACTAGCGGCTGAGATTCTTGAGAGCGAAAACTAACATTAAAATCTCCAATAAGAATCATCGGTAATTCATGATAATTACTTAGAATCCAGGAAGTGTCCATGCTGTAGCATTATTCTTTAACTGTTTTCTTATACCATTGTTCCGTCTGGAGGTTGGGTTTGAATGGGGGGAATGTCCATAGTCTAGTATTATACTTTAACTGTATTCTTTAACTGATGTTTCCCTCTGTTTGTTGGGTTCGGATGCAGGTAGTGTGATTTTTTTTTTGTGTTTTTCTATCACAGTATTCTTAAGCGTTGATTTCGTCTGTTGTAGGTTTCGAATTATTATTCTGTATCCGTGTTTTTAAACTGCAGGTTCTGTCTATTGTTTGGTTAGATTGCAGCCAGGGTTCGTTTCTTTGTGGTGTTCCATCCCCGTGTTAAACCGTTGCTTGCTCCGTCTTGAGGTTGGGTTAGAATCCACGGAGTGTCCATTTGTTATTCTTTTATTTTGTTCCTAAACCATTTGCAGACAGTGTTTGTTTCTTTGTGGTGTTACAAACCCGTATTCTTAAACCGTTGTATATATGTCATTATAAATATATATATCATTACTATATGTAAATATATATATCATTACCCTATATTGCGTTCACACAAACTACATTCTTCTAAATTTACTAACATTTCTTAAAATACAGCTTTTGGGGAAAATAATAACAGACATGCCATACATAATATTTAGGAGTTTAATGGAGTTTAATGGCATAACAGCCAATGTAACTGGCATTTGACAAATAATAATATCACTTCGCTTCGAAACTATTGCCTGTATTCATTACGAAATAGTATTCTAAGACAATTATGTAATTAAAACACATCTGAAGCCAGTAATTACTATATATCACGTTCATAAGTTTATGTATTTAATTTTTGAAGTTCTACTAATTCAACGATCTCCCTTTACTTCGCCTCGATGGAAATATAAACAACCCGAGATGCGCAGTTACCCAGTGTGCGTAGCGCCATCTGTTTGCAACAACGGTGTTATCCAACTTTCTAAGAGAAGTGTCGCCTCCTATAAATTTACCTTCGTGGCATCGAAGTATGATCCTTCACCAGTGTTCTTAAACGAAAATTTCCCTCTGCTGTTTAGGTTCGTTTGCAGCCACTGTCCCTTTAATTGTGGTGTTCCATTCCCTTGTTCTGTCTGGAAGTTGGGTTAGAATCCAGGAAAAGTGTTCTTAAACTGACGTTTCCATCTACTGTTCCGGTTCGATTGCAGGCAGGTTCCAATTCTTTGTGATTTTCCAAAACCATGTATTGAATATTATTCATCTAAAAATAAGGATTATCGAGACCCTCCTTTTGAGGTTGGGGTTACATGTAAAATATTATGTTTGATGCACCTTCAAAACGCTTACTGATATATAAACAAAGATCGATGACTCAAAGATACAGCTCTTGACTGTTTTTCTCGCTGTTTCTTTCCCTAACAGGTTCGGAGTATTTTTACACGATGAATTCGGGGAGCGGTGAAAGCAGGTCGAAAAGGTAGATTTTTCAGTGGTTCTTCTTTTTCGGGGCGCGCTTGGCGTGGAGTATGACATATACGTCACTTCCTTTACTGAGTGTTACTTCCGTCAGAAAAAAAATCTCCCTAGTCGCCCCTAAAGAATTTTTATTAAAAAAAAAAGAGAGAGAGAGAGAGAGAGCGAACCAAATTTAAAATCTTCTTCAGTCCTTTGAAATCAGTAGAAGAAAAAAAGCTTTGCTTTAAGAAATCAGTTGTATGTGCAATTTGAGGTAGTTAAACTGATGACAAATTTATTAGATACCATTGCAATATTTACAAGATATTTGGACAATTATTTGCTGAGAGTCTTTAATTTTTTTTATCTAAATGTTACACGTTAAATAATCTTACTAAAACAGTAGATTTTAAGTTATTCAATTATTTTTTATAATCTTTAATATTAGCACAGTTGCCTACCAATACGTTGGTAAAATATTATACTCTGTTTATTTTTCAAACATATTTGAAACATTTCAGTCAATTGGTCTTTTTCCAAAGAGTTTCACTCCCTGAAATCATATAAAATGAAATAGAATCTCATACCACTTTAAACATTCCTTTCTTTAAGGCATATTGTCATAGATAAGGAGATTATCGTAAACTGCGCCAAATATAAACACAGTTTATTTTCTCATTATCTTCAAAAAAAGCTTACTTTATAGTGTAGGTTAATGATGCATTCCATAGATGAACTTTTCTCTAAAACCCTTTGTTTAGAATCCTCTTGAATAAGAAACTGGACAAAATACATTTTGTTTACTATGCAATTTAGATAAACTGTTATGAAAGAAAATGAAGAAGCATTATCTAATTTCCACCGGAGACACACAAAAGATCCAGTAGAGTTGCATCGCTGATTTTTGTCTCAGGAGATATTAGAGATGTCTCAATAAGCTTAACATTTTTACCTAGAACGACTTTCCTGTAATATTTCATAACCATTTTCTCCAGAAATGTTGAGAGAAGCATTAACGGTTTTTTTTCGTTCAGTAATATACTATTCTGATGACGTTTAGCATTTAACGAAGAATTATTACATGAAAATATACAATGTCACTCGATGAAGACGTTCTCCAGCTTTGATAAATTTTGCTTGCAATTTTTCTTCTTCTAATTTCAAGGGTTAATTTAAGAATGCATTTTGAAATAAACTAGGAAGATCCAATTTTTAAAAGATAATAATTTACCTAGAACTAGATTAAGACTTACTCTTATAATCTCTGAATAATATAACTTATATGATGAAAGTAAAAATGAAGTTAGTATCAAAGTAATCATATATATGTAAATTAATTTAAAATTTTATTGAAAACATTACAATTTTCCAAATGAGAGATTTCACATTATAGTCGTAGACATCACAAAACTTATCAATACTTGGAAATTATTTATTAAAATGTAGTTTTAAGTAAACAATCAATTAAAATGCATTTTATAATCGTAAAAACACAAGCTTTCTAATATAAATTCTTGAGTATTCTTTAAACTTGCAAGGCCGGTCAAGTGGTTTTGTGGCTAACAAACCACTCTATCACACCTTGTGTCCAAACTTGCTCTTTGGTGTTAATTCGTCTGTTTGTGCATAGGGGGAGCGCTGGCCGCTTATAGGTACTCCTAAAAAAAAGACGAAAATGCACAGTAAGTCATTTGATTAAAAGAATTTGGAAGAAATGTCAGGTAATTCGCCCTTTCTGTAATTGGTTACGCTCATCGTTGCTAAGAAGCATTGCCAAAAAGTGAATTTCTTCCACTGTCTTTCCCATTAACTACTGAATTTCGTGCTGTGACCTAGAGTATCTCAAGAAGAAAGACACCTCATCTGTCCTGGAATCTTGGACTTTTGTAAACAATGCGGTAATACCCACGTCTCGTTTTGAAAATTTACCGCATATCCACCTTTTAGGTCGTTCTCTTACGATACTCTTTTTCCAGGTTTTCAGCTGCCTCGGGAATCTCCCAAAGTGCACGTTTGCAATGATGGAAGCAACAAAGTCAAACTTACCCCAAATGAATTTAATTTCTATGAATTTTTACTTCCTTGAACGGAGTATAAGGAAGTAAAGTGATTCATAAAATTTGCATAAAGTTCGACGTATAAATGTTCGACATTTCATAAAGTTCGTCGAAAAAAACCGATTTTGACTACCTCTAAATTTACTTTTAAGAATGTTCTCGATGCATCTCATCCTACGCTAGCATGCGCGTTCATATAAATGCGCCTGCAACTCATTTTGACCAATCTATTTTGACCAATTTTTCCATACCGTCTTTATGTACGAATGTATGCAATTCGCATATCTCAAAAACTATTGGTCGTAGAATATTGAAACTTTATATTAAGGATTGTTGTAACATGTAGTTGTGCACCTCCCTTTTTGATCCCAATCGAATGGTTAGTTTATCTACAGGACCGCCCAAAAGATTCGAAATACATTACGCGCTATGGGCCGAAATTCATTAAACTCGCATATCTCAAAAACTATCAGATGTAGAATGTTGAAACTTTATATTTAGGATAGCTTTGACATCTAGTTGTGCACTTCCCCTTTCGGTGTCATTCGACTGGATAGTTTATCTACAAGGCCGCCCAAAAGATTCTAAATACATTAAGCTCTATGGGCCAAAATTCATTAAACTCGAGTATCTCAAGAACTATTAGACGTAGAATGTTGAAACTTTACATTTAGGATTGTTGTAACATCTATTTGTGCACCTTCCATTTCGGTTCCAATCGACTGGTTCGTTTATCTACAAGGCCGCCCAAAATATTCTAAATACATTATGCTCTCTGGCCCAAAATTCATTAAAACGTATTTTAGAGGTATCAGGATATTTCAAACGACTCAGAAGTGATCTATGCTCTTAAGGGTTGCAAAATGAATTTTTCCATAAAAAAAGTGTGTTTATCATTTACAGTTCTGCTACAGGAACATTCAAAATATTTCCAATAATTTTCCGTCAATGGCAGTTTTAAGGACATTCATCTATTTCAAGCACAATACCGTCCTACCATATAGTTAGGTAACGGTCCGACCACGGTCATGTGACTCCCTCAAAAATTACGCCAAAAGTCGCCAAGCTTGGAAACTTTTTGTGTAAGTGTGTATGCATTTAACACTGATATCTCAAAAACTATTAGTCGTAGAATGGTGAAATTTCATACAAGATTGTTGTAGCATTTAGTTGTGAATTTCGATTTTTCGTTCCAATCTGTTGGAAAGTTTATTTGCAGGACCATTCGCACCACCCTAATAAGTAAGCCTAGGATTATATATCCAGCAGTAATATCAGCAAAATAGACTACCTGAACTTGTTTTTACACAATTAAAAATAATCTAACAGTTCTGGATATTTTTAATGTTGCCTTTTAGGGAAATGAACGTTTAACACGACAATTGGTAATTTCGAAAAGAAGGGAAATATTTTTATTTTCACAAACTTCATGTGGGAACAGTGAATTTCCGTGTTTTGTTTGTTTTTGAATTTTGCTTGCTCATGCTGTTGTGTATATTAAGGCAAATATGCACGAGGGATCTGCCTAGAATAGGGGACGCCTCGGTCAGAGGGGCTCTAACGCGTATTCACTTTAGACTAATTTTAAGGACCCCTATTACAATTTAGCATGCAGTCCTGAATTCTGACCGACAATAAGAAGGAACATTAATAATATTATGAATCATGTCATTAATAACTGAAAATATTTTTTCTTATTATTCTCGAAATTATAACAACGTGAAACACTTGAACAAATGAATTTAAACTAAGCTTCATAGTTGTTAATAAATTACGTTGAGGTTATCATGCGACGAGACTTATTAATTTACAAAAACTGATACTGCGATGTGGATCATATATTTAATATTACATATTTTTCTTTTTCTTATATTTAATCTATTCAAAATCAGACAGTTCAACTATGATTTCTGTTCTCATTTTTCATTATTTCGCCCTTCAAAATTTGTATTTATCTTTTCGCGAATGTTATAGCATTTTGTTATATATTTATCCCTGACCACCTGGAAGCTTCGGGGCTAAAAATAGATTCCTCCTACGCCAGATTGAAATTGTAACGTAATTTTACTCCCTTCCACTTCCCCTCTCTTATCTCTTATTTTGGCATATTCAGTCACTTACTAAATTATTCGTTCGCAATTTGCTTACTTTAATTTTACTAATCTAAATATATTGTAGCTCTCTGATTGGAGTTGGTAATATCGGCCAAGATTATGTTTTCTCCAATGTACAGTTCTATGTTGGTATCTTTTTTCGAAGTCTCAATATATATGTAACGAATGAAATTACTCGCAGATTTAAATTTAAGATTAAAATGCATTGGGAGTTACCACAAGTTAATCAAACTAAACACTTCAATTGTAATAAATGATGAAGTCGTAAGATACTTAAAATACTTTTTATTTAAAAAGACTATTGTTGTAAAATGAGCATAATTAAATAAAGCCTGGTAATGGCCAGATAAAAAATATGTTCTGCAAAAGCAATTGAATAAAGGTGGAGTGACTTAAGAAAAGAATGCCAACCCAGAACATCACATTGGTTGAAAAAATAAACTTGGCCGAGATAACCAACGACAATTACGTAGCTACAATAAATTTAGACCAGTAAAATAAATCAAACCACGAACTAATAATTTTGAAAGTTGGTGAATGTCATCAAAACAAAATATGCCAAAATAATCGCCAAGAGAGGGGAAGCAGAAGGGAGTAAAATACGTTACCATCAGGGATCAAGCTGCAGTCGCATTTTTCGCAAAATGCGACGAATTGCACGAAAATGCGAAAAAAAAAAAATATTGTCCGTCACGAAAATGCGACAGCCATTTTTAACTTCCGTGTTCTCTGAAAACAGAATTTTCTGATTCCCAGAATAGCCTTTATGCACTTTAGCGATCTTTTCTTTTCTTTTTATTTTCCCTTCTCAAAATTCTTAAGAGCACCTGTTGGAACACCAAATCAATCACCTTGAAGGTGGGCTTACCCCTTTCTCGTTCAAGGTCCAACCCGCGTTCATGCACCGGGGAACCGGGCACCCCTCCCCTAACTTCTTCCTCATCTTCCCTCGTGGGCATGGGCGCCAGCAGCATAAGGCAAGGGGGGCAATGCCCCCCCTGGATTTTTTATGCAGTGTTTTCCCTTGCGTTTTTGCCTTTTCCAACATGGTAACCATACGTTGAAGTAGTCTTTGCCCCCCCTGGAGTAGTCTTTGGTCCCCCCTGGAAAATACTCTGCCGGCGCCCATTCTCGTGGGTTAAAAATACACTCAAAAGAATTGGTAGTTGTAGAACTGTTCTATGTCCATAACCGTTTCTTAGTATCTTTTACCATTATGGATAAATATATTATCAAAAAACGCAACGATAACAATGATTCTACAAATGACGAAGAAAAACGTGAGGAATTTAATTGTGAGACTGAGGTGGTAAAAAAACGTAAAACTGCAACAGACACCATTCCATCTGAGCAACTGATTAGGAAGTGGTGCTCCCTTTTCAAATTCATGTTTGTAAATGAAATGCATGAACACGAACAGTATCCCTTAATGTCATCCATTGTTGAGTACATGCGCGCCCATAGGAATTTTTCTAGAGGTGTGGCAAATTTCAAACTTTTAACAAATTTAGTTATGGTTTGGCCATTTGTATGCATCATGAGACATTAACCTAAAACTCTAGGGGGGGCAAGTGCCCTACCTTTCCCACCTTATGGGCGCCCATGGTTGAGTATGCAGCTACTCTTCGGCTACATACTGTGGACTGTGAACGAGGATTCAGTGCTCTAAATTTAATGAAATCTAAAATAAGAAGCAGTATTTCACTCAATAACGTTAATAATGCACTAATGATTAACATTGAAGGTCCTAAAAGAGTACAGTTTGATTTCAAGCTGGCATTTAAATAGTGGGCCAATAGGAAACAAAGAAGAATTTCAAAAATTTAAAAAATACCGCACAACCTCAAAGCACAAGTGCCCCATTCTAAGAAATCATTTTTAATAAATTGTTAATAACATTTTTCTTTTTTGTCATATTTGCTTGTGATGACTTTGTGTCTCATAAAAAGTTTTTCAATATGTTAATATTTCTAAAATAATAAGTTCTTTTTGCATTCAAAGTGTAAGTAGAAGAAAATTTAATATTAATTGGTGTTACATTAATTTATAAGCAGCTAATTTTCTTTAGCATTTTGCTATAGCTTTTTTCTACATTTTAGCACTTTTCCTACAGCATTTTCTGGCCCAGCTTAAACCCTGGGTACGATTGCAATCTGACTTCAGAGAATCTCTTCTTAGTCCAGAAGGCTCCAGGTAATCTGAGATAAAGACATAATAAAAAGATACTGCATGCTGGAAAAGCGAAATACAAATTTTGAAAGGCGATGTAATGGAAAATGTGAACAGAAATCAATATTAAAATGCTTGATTTTGAATAGATCAAAATAAGTAAAAGAAAACAAATGACAATTAATTTGAAATGTGTGATCTACATCACAGATAGTGAGATAAATGTGACGGAAAATATCATGTTGCTACCTCCAGTTTAATATTACGCCTTTTTTTCGATTATCAACGGCTCCTGCTGCTGACAAAAAAAATTCACTGCTCCATAAAACTTAAATTTATACCAGATTAGTCAAAGAAAAGCACTCTTAGTTTTGGGACTAAATTTCAAAAGACATTACTTCTTGCATATTTAATTCTGGAATTCCATTTAGTATATCGCTAAAACTTGAAGAAATTAAGCTCCCTCTTTAATTTTCATGAAAACAAAACTTTCTGTTCATTTTCTATTACTGCGGATTTCAAACTTTAACTATGCGAGTTCATTTGCAGAAGAACTTTCTTTACAATAATAATAATAAAAATGCTTTTAAGAGCATATAAAGAGGAAAAGAAAAAAAAAAAGAAAAATCTACTTTTTTGCCTTTAAAATGCATCGTGAATTATATTTCTTAAGGCAATTAACTTTAATCGGGAAATAGTTTGTAAAAATTCATTAAATTAATCAGGACTTATGAAACTCAAATAAATGCATATTAATTGTAACATTTGGTAATAAAAATATCATTTTAGGGATTATCAACTTAGTGTGTAATCATATAACATATCAATGACATGTGTTTAGAAATAAAATAAGCCTCAGGTGTAATACGGCTTTAAATTAATTTTAATGAAATTTACCGATACATGAAGGAATAATACTTTTATGTACTCAAATATAATCGTGGAGAACGACTGTTCTACGAGTGACGTAGCCTACACCAGCCAATCTACCGAGGGACCAACCGCTGCAATATATGTATATATATATATATATATATATATATATATATATATATATATATATATATATATACATGCATTTTGCGTGATTTTTTTGGTGTCCAGCTTTTTCCTGGAAATCCGCTGCAACGAATTTTTAAAAATTAATAAAATATTTTAATCGGTGCTAAAATCGGAGTATAATGCTGTCGATTTAGTTAGGAAAACTTTTTTTTATATAAACTTAATTCAGTTTAAGATGATGGAGCTATTTCAGTCTTGCATTTTAATACTGAAAATAACTTCAGCTGAGTGGAGATTAGATACGATACGATACTATACGAATGTATTCATACGCCGCTGTTGGTTGTTGCTTATAGCCAACAGCAATTTATTTTTAATTATCTAATCAAATCTTGGTAAGATAGCTAGCAAAGCAGCACAAAGCACTTTTTCAATGTTCTTTAATAGATAGATTTGATCGGCACTTTGATTCTATGTTGGTTATAGACAAAACAGTTGTTAATACGAAAACGTCTTAAAATTATTACAAGTTAAAGAAATATCAAAATTGCTGAAAGATGAGGCGATCCCTGCTGCAGGGCTTGCGACCCACAGTTTAAGAACTCTGCTTTGGACAAATTGCGAAAACCTTTAACTTTGTACAGTGAAACCCCGAGCTATCGTTTCCGCATTTAACGTTTTCCCGTATTGATCGTTTTATTTCTATGATCCCTGCTCAAATTGTATTTGAATAACGTTAACCCATTCATGCCTAGCGTCCCTTTTTGGACGGCATTTCGCTATCATTCGAAACGTTATTAATTTCCTAGCCTTATTCGCGAGTATTGACCTCAATTCACAAATATTTTATATGGCCAAGTGGATGTTGACATTCAATTCTACACATAATGATTTAAATGAATCATCCCTGTTCAAAAGTTGACATCAGAAATTTATCATTACTGCTGGTGTTAGCAAAATCGAAGAAAGTCGCAAAATATTCAGGCACGAATGGGTTAAAGAAACCCGCATCTATCGTTCGCCAAAAAGTGACTTTCCCGCGTTCATCGTTGTAAATTTTTTCTCCTTACCAAAATGAAATTGAACGTTAAGTAAATCCATATGGCATACAAATTGTAATTGCTTCTTGGTATGATTTCTTGGTTCATTGATGATCAGATGAACACTGGTTGCGTGTTGAAGAGGATGTGTATAGCGTGAAATTTAATGATTTTTTTTTTCATTAATCAAGACGGTGAGGCATGCGGTATCCTAAACATGGACGAAACGGTGACGATGCAAAAAATGAAAATAATGGTGAAGCAGAGGATAATATTCATGCTCATTAGGCTAAGCCTACACTAGTACGAAGTTTGTCTGAAGTAATAACGGTATTTGTAATTATGTGAACTTTTTTTTTTATACAAACATAAAAGAAACAGAAAAATATTGTAAATCTTTAAAATTTACTGTTCGATTTATTTGTTTTACAAGTTTACTCCGATTTATTTGGTTCACAAATTTGTAAGAAATTAGTATTTGGTGGTATACAGTCATTTTTTATATGCATAAAGATTTCTTTCTTCGTATTGTGACTAGAACCCGCATTCGTCGTTTTTCCGCATTCATCGTTTCTTCCTACGCACATCATGAAAAATGATGATTCGGGGTTCTACTGTATATGCATTTATTTAATTTTTTTAAATTTTTTTTTTTACATTTTGTGAAATAGAGCAATCATATAGCAAATATTAGTTTGGTGCTGCTATCTAGATTTCATAAATGAAGTAAATTTTCAGTTTTGAAATATACATACTTGAGTTCAAACGATAGAATCTATCGATTTTCCTTGTTTATTGGTACAGCCATGGATTTATATATATATATATATATATATATATATATATATATATATATATATATATTAGGTCTGGGGGAGGGGAAACAAAAAAAAAACATTATAAAGCATGGCATTTCAAACTTGCAACAACTTGAGTT
Organism: Cheiracanthium punctorium; assembly: GCA_038373885.1. Taxonomy (NCBI): domain Eukaryota; kingdom Metazoa; phylum Arthropoda; class Arachnida; order Araneae; family Cheiracanthiidae; genus Cheiracanthium; species Cheiracanthium punctorium. The sequence continues at coordinate 695,636 of JAWZYV010002175.1, forward strand.
CAGATTTTGCTTTGTGATGCCCTTTTGTTTACATCATACACAATTTTTTTGCAATCTCTGGAGGGGGTTGCTATGAGGGAGTTGTCGGAGGACGATTAAGAGAAACGTTCCCTCGGCCGCTCACATGACGTATAGTGTACAAAAGGTATTTGAGAAAAACTGACGGACAACTGGAATACACAAAAAAGCTGCACTTTATTGAAGGTATCTTCACAAAACAGTTATTAAAGAAACAAGTTCAATTACGCACCGTACATTGCTTCATAAAAATAACACCAGGAACATATCTAATTGTTCCGGCCACACGGCATGCCGGAGTTCCATAAAAAAAAACGAACACAACCTCCTCTTACGGAGAGCAATCGAGAAGTCTTGTCAAATCTTCCTACAAAAACTGCCAGCTCTCTACAGGTTGGCGAGTAAAATATGAGCACTCATAAGTCACTGCCCCACGTGACAACCACCGTCCGGTAGGCGTAAGCAATATAAAAATTTGAAACAAACGGATTAAATGATTGATGCCAAGACAGAAGTGCCAGAATTTGGCGGATGCCAATACATAAGGCTACAACCCCGTGAGAAAAACACCGACGGAAGACCGGGAGGCGCTAAGAACTAACACAGCATATGCTAAAGCGAAATTAATTTAGAAGGGAAACCTCGAAAAATCCCAGACATAGCGTCGCGCAAAAGGAAAGAATATTTTATCGAGCCGAAAAAACAAAGTGGAGAGAGATTAATACGGAATACGTAATTTTGATTTAGAAAGACGAAACATAGGAACATTATTTTAAGACGCGAAAAATATGTGAACTTCGTCACAGTTGCAAGTGTCCTACATTGATCCTCCTTATGGGCGCCCAAGGGTAAAACGTATGTACTTATTTTTTATTGGCCACATATGCAGTGTGAGGACTTTCATCCCCACACATTTAGCGTGTACCTCTATTTTCGTGACTAACAGAAACTGAATTGTTTGATTCTCGGAGTGGCTATTCGGACAAACGCAAATGAAAATCTTACTGGTTTTGCATTTACTTTTTATTATTATCTTCTGATCATACCCCTAAAAAGTAATGATATATCCCCATGCAAAAGCCCTTAACGGGTTAGGAATTTTTGACGCAGCATTTTACTGTATATGAATTTTAAATGTCGATCTTAAAAATCATGATATCAAATTCGGAGTGACGGCTTGGTGTGTCTTTATAAGATTTATTTTTAAATACCATTACAGTTACTTTTGTACATTTTCTAATGAAGATTTGCACATTCAAACAATACTTTTAATTATCAAATATCCTGTCAAATATATCGCACTTTCACTGAGTTAATAGTGCGTATTCAAATGAATTTGTTTCAATACTATAATTTATCCTTTGCATCAAGCTATCCAAAAGGGCAAGTAAAATTTACGGAAATGATTACTTTGTGTCGTAGTATCCAAACTGAGAGAAATGTATTCAAATAGATGGTGTGTTTTATGAATTGTAAAGAGATTACTATATTTCCCCATTTTGTCAGAATGCTTATTTTTACATTTTTACTTTCCGAACATGCGCCATGTAAGCAAAGTATTGTAATCATGAAAGAATTCAACTTTGTGATTTTAAGGTATTTATACGTTTTGAGGTCTTCTGAATCCATTTATGCTATTTTTGCGAGATGTATGTATGTATGTGTATGTGTATGCAAATGAACACGATAGCTCTTAAACTGTGCATTGGACTGAGCTCAAATTTGGTATATAAATATTACAGACCATCGTTGCATAATCGGTATTCATTTTGATGTGCATATGACTGATATTTTTTTTACAGGGTTGCAAAAAGGAATTGTTTTACATTACGGTATGTAGGCGGAAATTTTTTAAAGTGCGCTAACGTCTAAACGGAGAGTTCGATTCAGTGGAAATTGGGTACGTATATTATAGGTCACGGTCACGGAAACAGCATATAGTGCTTGTAGGCCAGATCGTTTATTCGCAGGGTAGCATAAACAGTTCTTATACATTATGGTCTAAGGACTCAAATCAGTCCAAGTCAGCTAATGTTTAAATTGTGCATTCAAATAAGTTGAATTTCGGTATTATTATTATAGATCACCGTCACACAACTTGTATAGATTTTGGTATGTGTAGGGGTTATAGTTTGTGTAGAGGGCTACAAAAAATTCTAATATATTACGGCTCAAATTCTTGGAAGTGCACTAGTGTATATATCATGCATTCAATTGAGCTCAAATTAAGTCGTATGTTAGAGCTCATTGTCTTACATATTGTACAATTTTGGTGTATGCAGTCCTTACAGTTTTTTTTTACAAGGCTACAAACACTATTCTTATATGTTGTAGCCTATAGAATAAGATTATTTGAAATACACTATCGTCTAACACTACATATATACGACTGAAATGCATGAAATTTATTTAAACGCTGGTAAGATGAAATGTCCGGAAAGTCGAGTGGAGTCACTCATTCACTCCCGATATTCTTTTACCAGAGAGACAGTAGACATGTCGCGGTATAGTGTAGTGCATAAAGCGCAGTAACCAGGAAAGGCATGCCGAATAGTAGTTACATAACTTGCTTTGTATTTGCACCCAATAGTAAATAATACATTCGGTAAAATTGGTGTCTGTCCAAATAAAAAATATGCGCGTAACTTTTAGGCCGAGAGAAAAGAGATAAGTGATGGACAAAAAGTTGCGAACTCAGAAAGCCAACTTGGCGATAGAGCAAGGAGTGAGAATGAACGGTCGCCAAATAATTCACCAAGCTGAAAATAATGAATTGACAGTCGGAGATAATGCAATTGTGGCAAAATTTAAATGTGGGTCGCCAACAGGATCTGGTTCAAATCAGCAATCTGGTTTGTGATAAATTAAATGCATAAAATGATTCATTGTATATTTAAAAATATCATCGCAGTAAACAAATCGTTTTTTCCTGAAAACTGAATAATTTAGCGGCAAGCGCACATCTGACTGGCAACCCCAACAACAAATGCCTACACTAGAGATGAGACGGGCTCATCCCGAGCCCGAAAGCCCGAGCCCGAGCCCGGGCCCTACTCGGGCTCGGGCTCTGTAATTCACTATTGCGTTCGGGCTCGGGCGGGCTCGGGCTCGTGAAAAATTTTTCCTTTGTTGAACATACTCCTTGAAACAGATTTTAAAAAGTGATTCATGGGATAAATAGACGTACTTATTTCAAAAAATAGCGGCACGGGGACTAGAAGGTGTGTGAAGCTCCAAAAATTATTGTATCCTATTAATGAAGTAGTTAATTTTATTTGTCTTTAGCTGAAATTTCGGGCTCGGGCGGGCTCGGATTAAAAGTCTTCGGGCTCGGGCTTCAAAAAATGAGCCCGAACTCATCTCTAGCCTACACAGCATAAAGTTATCCATTGGCCATCTATAAGTCATCAGAGTTGGATAATTGGTATACTGTTAGAAGTCCAAGATCCTCCAGATAACATAGAATGGATCTGTATAAGAGATTTGAGGTGTGGTCTCTCTAAGGACTAGACAGTGTCTATAATATCCAGGATGTCAGTAAGATATGTATGTTCATGTAGCATAGATATTAATTAGACGTCCAAAATATCAAAGATTTCTCAAACAGCCCATAAATGGATATCTATCATATCCAGAATATCCGAGCAATCTGTAATAGTCCTCTTTCGGTGTGAAAACAAGTGGATTGCGACACCATAACTACGTCATCTCTTGCCATCCCCTCCAGAGACGGTATTGATCTTGCCGGCTGAGATTTCTTCCTCCTGTCATTGAATTTCGGTGCTGCCATCTATTAGCATACGCGAAAACTTCAAGTCACTTCTAAACTGACTGAGTCCTTCTAATTTACGCGGCTGGTATCGAACCGTGGATCCATAGCATGGTAGGCGAGAGTTCTTACCACCAGACAGGATCGGCTCGGGATGAAAGCACTAAAGTTTGAAGCGATTGTTGTTTCATTTTTGGAACGGGAACTTTATGTATATAAATAAATAAAATTGTACTTTGCCTGTACACACTACTTGATATTAAAAATTTTTGAGATTTCTATCCGTATTAAGTATTTGGGACCCCACTACGGCCCTGAAAAAAAAAAAAAAATGCTTGTCTATTTGTCGTTTTGTAAGTGACGCTTTTTTTATTCACACGTCACGTAAAACTGACTGAAGCGAATGAAACAAAATTTGGTGACATGATAGGTTGTCACTCAACTGCACTCAAGAAAAATTGCTTTACAATGTGTACCAACGTACAAAAATATGTGAAATTATGAGAATATTATAATTAAATGTGCAATACCCTTACAACCTTAAAAAAAATAAAAATAAAATTATGAAGATTTTCATATGTGTAAAAATGTAAATAAATATTCATAATTGTTTATTTTTTGATAATAAAAATACAATGATGTGTGAAACCTGTTTGACTGCACAAATATAAATTTGAGAAAGCTTGACAAGAATTTTCCACTTCTGACGTGCTCAGCACCAGTGTAACTGAGAGTGTGGCGCCATTGAGATCCGTAGCGGTTGTAGATCCAGTAATTTCAAATCTGCAGAAGCAATCCAATCTTCTACTAAGACTTCTACGAATTCATGTCTTTTGGATGTTATGCACGCACATCCAATAGATTTGTAGCTTTGAACGGCAATTAAATATCTACGGGACATCTATTTCATTAGCTACATAAGATGTCTACTGGTGGATTTCTTATGGATGCTATAAATGCATTTCCAATAAAAATCTGGTTTCGGATGACTATTAGATATCTATAAATTTCTTATAGAGGTAGTAATTTAGATGTCCTCTAGATGTATATTTTTCTCCGCATATAAATGCCCTTTAAATGTCCTGTGTATTATAGATCAGTTTGGATATCTGTTAGACCTGATTTGGACATAGTGTGCTGTGTGGGTGGACGTTCCCGTTACTGCCTCTAAACCGAATGTTTCTATCTAATCGGCAGTCATATAGTTTATAAGGAATAAACGATCTATATAACCAGCATTTCTCTGAGGTAGAATACTTCTCTTGGAAACGGAGTCAAGATAGCAGTTATAAAAATAATCTACTGAAACATTTGTTCCAGAAATAAAAACATCGATCAAGAAATATCTATAATAGTTTTCTTTTCAGGTGCCTACTTACCAAGATATATCTCATCCTAATTATACGACCAGTACCTCTAAGACGTTTTTCGCAATGTTTTATGATATAAAAAACGTACTCCATGATTATTACTATTTTTTATCACCTTTACCTCGGAGATTATTATTTTTCTTATTTTTCCTTTTTTTTTTTCAGAGAAAGTTTCTTCAATAGTGTTTCAGAGATTGTTATGTATGGTTTGTGATGATTGACTTTTTTATATTTTAATAGACGGATTTTTCTAAGCGTTAGATACTCTCGCATCTATGATGTATCATTTGCTGAAAAAGCACTTTTATTTCGTAGAGGCTGATTTTTCTCTACCTATTTTTTTCTGTTTTCGAGTTTTCTAATTTTAATTATAAGTTATTGGCTCTGAAATTTTGATAAAACTCTTACTAAATATTACATAGATAGAATTAACTATTATTTTCATTTATACAGAAAAATTCATTTCAGATTAATATAATCCTTTGAAAATTGTTTTTCTTAATATTACTATGTATTTTTGATTAAAATAGTACGTTTTATATAAAATTATATCTCTAGAAATAAGAAAATAATATACGTATACTACATATATATATATGTGTGTGTGTGTGTGCGTAAGATCTCCGACTGATGAAGTTTGGCATATTGTTTTTGTTGCATTTTAAATATGTTTTTTCTTTATTTTTGAGGTTTGTTTTTTCTTATTCTGATTAATATTTTGTTTTTACTGTTAAAGACTCTGAGAATTTTTTCGCGGATTAATAATACTTTAATATGTATTTATGTAGCTATAATATACGATGTCTCTCATAATGATTGGGACAAACTTTAAGGAGAGGTAGAACACATTATAAGGAATTAGAATCGCACAGCAATGTGGGGTTATAGACGCCGTTTTCTCTTACCTATTAATAATCACTTTGATAAAAGTGATGAAGTGCTCCTGTAATTTCTAGACCACGATTCATAAACAATAGGTTTGTCTCCAAAAACTTCATGTGTGATATATAAAAGAATTTTGAAACTAACAATTTTAGTCACGTGTTTGCTGTGAATGATACATTAGTTTTTGACGGACAATGGTCGGAAAGCTCAGTATTATTCCAGCACTTATTGCAAAGTGATTATTAACAGCTGCATGAAGACGAAGATTACGAGATCCCCTTTACATATACATATATATACAGGGTGAATCTAAACGCTTGGACAAAATTTTAAGGGGCGATAGGGCACATAATAAGGGATCAGAATCACACAGCAATGTGGAGTCGGCAATGTTGTCTTCGTGTAGCTGTTAATAATCACTTCGGAAAAAAGTGCCGAAACAACAGTGCACTTTCCGGCCATTGTTTCGTCAGAAACTAATGTATTTTTCCGAAAGCAGAATACTAAAATGGATAGTTTAATAATTCTTTGTTATTTCATGGATGGAATTTTTGGAGACGAACCTATTGTTTAGGAAACTTAATTAAGAAATTAGACGGACACTTCAATACTTCGAGGGATTATTACCAGGGAAGTTAAAACTGCGTTTTAATGTACACCCTCCAAAAGAAGTATTCGAGCAAGAGAGAAATTTCCTATTTTAGATTTGCGAATAATAATTGAGTTTTTGAAAAACGCACAACTTGATAGAAATATAGAATGTCATATTTATACATAGCCCAATTCATATTCTTTGATAAATAAATTTTAATATACGAAACCAACGTAAGAAATTTCTCTCTTGATCGAATACTTTTTTTTGGAGAGTGTACATAATTTTCAGCCTTGTAATATATATTAGAAATTTCATTAACTATTTTATTAATGTAGGTTGTAATAAAGAAGATGAACGTTTAATATGTGTATCCGACAAATTAACATAAAAATTTAGCTTATACTGGAAATAGAATTTTTTAAAGAGTTTTTTATATGAATTGCTGTTAAATAAGTTAAAATTATATGCTGTTAAATAAGTTAAAAAAAAGAGAGAAGGGAATAAAACACTTCATTAAACATTAAATTAGAAAATTAAACATTTTAAAAATAGAAAAATATGTATTTTAGAAACTTAAAATACGATTACAAATTCTGTTAGCGTAACATTTGCTCAAAAGTAGCTTCCTTCTGCTGCAATACAAATATGCACCCGTGTACTAAACGCTTCCTGTACTTTGCGTAGCGCACTCGGTGCTGCACATCTACACATATCCGATTTAGTAAGTCTGACCCAGGATAGATTTTTACAGAGCCTGACTATAACCTTCTGCTTAAAGATTAGTATTCTAAAATTAGTTTTGCTTCTTTCTCCTCATTATGCAGGAAAATGAAATTAAAACTTAATTTTTAAATTTCAATATTTAAATGGTCCCTTTACGGTTTGCCGTAACAGGACATTTTTAAACGTGGAAAAGTGGCTTGAGTCAAGATATTTGCTGCTTTATAACTCTATAAATTTTCGTCGTGGAGGGACGAATTTTTTTTTCTTTTTTTTGTGTGTGTATCAATTTGTATAGAGAAAAAGAGTTCGGAATATTAAAGATAGGACTTAGGGACCGTATAGATATTTAATTTCGTAATTTTTATATTTTTTTCGTTTTTTTCATCGCTTTTATAATAGATTATACAATTTAAAGCATTTTTGCCATTGGAACTATGTGTCTCTGAATAACGGTTTAGAAAATAGCCATTGGGCATCGTTAGCACTGGACACCCTGTGTGTGTGTGTATATATATATATATATATATATATATATATATATATATATATATATATATATTTTCATCACTTTTATAATAGATTATACAATTTAAAGCATTTTTGCAATTGGCTGGGACATCTGGGCACACCTTTGCATCTGGGACATATGTATATATATATATACATATGTCCCAGACTGGACAAAGCCCGAGCGCCTAGGCGACTACAAAGTACCCTTTGGTGACTTCTTTATTTTTCATTGATACAATTCAATATATATGTGGTTCCTGGAAATTTTTGCTGGATTCAAAGATTTTCTAACTTTTGTCAATCACTGCGTATTCCCATAAAGAAAGAAACAGTGCCTAAAAAACAATAGAGTAGAGTCCCGATTTTCCGCTAGTGCCTTCGCGAAAATTAATTTTAATTGCGAACCTAAGAAAAAATAAATTAATGACAAGTAATTATAGACAACTACAGGGAAAATAAAAAACATCCTATGATGAGAACGTCGAAAATCTCTAATCTTCGAAAAAGTATAAAAGATTCAGATCCCACATTCTTAAATAGATCAAACATATACGATTAAATCTCGATAAAAAGAATTTTGCGAAGAACAGCCAACTAGTAGGGGAAATTCGTATTTTGCTAAAATACTAAATTTTGATGCACTAATTTTTGAAATACTAATTTTTGAAGACTGTGCCATTTGTGATACATTTTCTTTGTATACACAAAAGCAGAATCAAAATTAGAGTTAAAAGTAAGAAAGAATTATGTGAAACAGATTTTAACACTGGAGAGTCAATGGGATTGTCCAAAGTTCAGCGTCTCCCTTAATGGGTGTTGTATCATTTAAAAAAGATGAAGATCAGAAAAATTTCTTTTATGTGTAGGATCCTATATTTACAAAAATAACTTATTTACCTGTAAGGGGTTTTGTATATCAATACAATGGCCTTTTCTGTTTACATTAGTGTCTTCAAAAGTTTCCTAAGTTATATACGAAAAATTCATTTATTCACGGATTAAAATCAACTATTTTTCATGTTTTGTTCACTGCTCGTACCCTAAAAGTGCGTTCAGACTACGTTCTTATTGTCGTTTAAGTTCTTACAGTAGCTATCGTCTTTAGCTATGACGTCAGTTACGGCGATAAAACCAGTGTCTGGGATTTAAGTTCTTTTCAAACCCGTGCCTAATGTCTCTACGATCAGTCAATAGGAAAGCAGAACATGGCTTCGCTGGCCGCCGAGCAAAATGGAAGCCGATTTGAAGTTGATTATGGAGGTGGATAAAAATCAAATTATTAGGAATACGAGGAGGTCGGATTATAGAAATTCAAGAGTTCGGGAAATAGCTTTCCTGAGAGTAGCTGACAGTCTTGGAATTAATGGTATGTTAACAATATTTGTAAATTCATTCTACTGCTTTGATAGGTAAAGAACAAGCACATGGTGAAATATTTTGCTTACAAATCGTAATAAGTTTTAAAATTTATTTGAATTATATAGAGTGCTGTTACTTTGAAGCTTGTTAAAAGCTCTAAAATACATGTTTAAATTCCAAGAGAAAGAAAAAAATATTTTTTAAAAAGAAATAAATGGTTTTGTTCTTAAGCATGTACCTACAGAAACTGCAAATATTTTAATTCGCGTGATTGTGACAACTTATTATTACTATTGTGAATTGTGTGTGATTATTGCTATTTGCTGTAAACTTTAATGATTAAAACACGCTCAAAAATTCTGTGATTAAGCGCAAGAAATTAGAAGATGCATTTCAAAACAGTTGAGCTCGTAAATAAGTAAACAATGTGTAATAAGTAAACAAGTCATTATCTTTGTAGTACAAAGACATGGGAAATTATATTTGTGGCTTGTTCTACCAGTATTACTAATTAATTTTATCGTATCAATGTTTAGAACTGCTTTGTATTTACATTCCTATTTGAAATTGAATAATAAACATTTCTGCCTAATTAAAATGTTTCCTCTGTATAATTATGGGGCAAGATAAAAATTAGCATTTATCTTGGTGATTAAATATGAATAGAATGTCACTTGTTTTTTTCTAGCTAGCGAATTCTTATTAAAGTATTTTGCTTCGGTAAACCTACTTGAATAGGACGTTATTTCTATTTATAAAATGTTGCATTCACGTATACGCCCAAGATGCAAAGAATCAATGCGCATGCGTAAAATCGGTGGGAATACGTCGTTACAAAAATATTAAGACCACAGTGTGAACGCTCTAATTTTTTGTGCTTACGACTTTTGCGACATTATCTACAACAAGAACGGTAAGAACGCTAGTGGGAACGCACCTTTACACACATAAAAATCTTTTTACTAACTCAATATTTTTTCTACATACTCTCTGATAATAATTAAAATGACCTATAATTATTTCGATGTTACATACCTATGTACCGAAAAATAATATGATGAATTACTTTTTTAACTAATTAAAAATTAAAACATTTGTAAATTAAAAAAATATATAAAGTCAGGTATGAAAATGGTCATTTTAATTATGCATTTTCAGAGTGTACGTAGAAAATAAATATTAAGTCTGGGAAATGATTTTTATGTGTTTTAGGCTTCAGTGAATCATACAAAGAGAATAGCTGCTTTTAATCAATTTTCTAATTAACGTGGAACACTTTTTTGTGGCCATTAATGCAAACAAAAGAGGCCACAGTATTGATATGCAAGATTTCTTACATGGAAATGAATTACGACTTTTAAATTAATCATGACTTTAAGTACAATTATTAAATGAATTACGACTTTAAGTAAATTTGGAATCATATACACGAAAGCAGTTTGTTTTTTCGATTTTCATCTCTTTTAAAGGGTACAAGATCCCTTAAGGAAACTGCGATATAGAATAAAGAAAAGGTGTAGAGAAAGCAATAAGCAAAATCCAGTGACTGATTTTTTTAAAGGCGTACATAAACACTTTCATTAATAGTACAGTACAGTATTTTTAGTGATTTAGACATTTTTGGCCGCTAAGTGGGTATATAATGCGGTCGCAGGGATAGAGGTAAATGACGGCGATGTGAACAGAATATTCCGAGTTTTTGAAAGTGGATTAAACATGTATTTTTCAGTTTATTTCTGCGTTTACTGTAGGCCATAATTTTTTAATTGTAATTTTCAAATACTGTATTTTATTTTTTGTGACATTCTTTTATATTAAAATTTCATAAAATTAAACTATGTGTGCCATTTGATTGTAAAGCTTATTTTATTTCATTATGTAAAATCATAATTGCTGTATACTTTATTCTGCTGATAAAGACAATTTACAGTTATTTTTAAATGAAGGATCATTTTGCCCTTGGGAGAGGGCAAAATGACCCTGAATAAGTAATAAAAATTGAACATAAAAATAAAAATAATAAAAATTGAGAATTGTATACTGAATAAGTAATAAACATTAATACACTCCTCAAAATGTTATATAAAAAATTACCAAAAACTGATAAAGCTGGAAACTTTTAATCAATTATGTTCATTGCGTAATTTAACTAAAGTGCTCTTTAAAGTTAAGCGTATTATAGTTTTAGTTAATCTTCATGGCAATTTGAAAATTCTCTCAGACAATCCATGTCATTATCGCTTAACGTGATGTACTGCACCTCACAGTTTAATTAAACCGTGGTTTAGAAGCCATGGATTCTGACTATCGCATGTTAACTGATTTACTTCATTTTATTTTCCGAGTGAATATCCTAAAATTTTTCTATTTTGATGACAATACTTTTTTCTTATTCCCAGAAAAATCGAATATTTTTAATAAACACATATTTTCAAACATCATCTATTCGCAAAAACAATGGAAGAATTTTGAATTGGATTTTTGCAGCAAAATATCATCTGCATGCGAAAATAGAGCGGGAATTAGTTGTTTTGGGTAAAAAGATAAGGATTTATTTCAACAAAGTATGCCAAATTTTAAAGTTTTGCGAAATAATAAAGGGACTCTTTTACTAAGTTTAGCGAGCGATTTTGAGCAGGTAAATTGTAGAAGTTGCTATAATTAAAAAAATTGAAGTAAGCAATGATAAGTAACGATTCGTAACTAAATCCCGCTGTATATTCAACATAGCTGAATATATAACTTATTTTTAAATTTTTTCTAGATATAGATAAGGCTTTCATAATAAAATGTACCCTATTTAGATCTCTATATACATTTTTGGTCGGGATGTTACCAAATTTGCGGAGCACGTTTTAATGAGACCAAGGAGAGAGACTTCCGTGATTGTCTGTACTTAAACTAAAAATATATCGTAACATAATTTACAATTAATTTATTTAAAAAGTTCATTTAACAAAAATTCTTCACAATTTAATAAAAACGAGTACCATGCTCATCGCTGTATAAAATTAGATGTCTTGAGTGCTCAAAATCTAAAACCTGATTTGATAATAAAATCAGCCAGTACAGTTACATATATGGATATTTGAAACTAAAATATAAACAAATAACCTAAAAAATCTAATTAGAAATGTCTACAATAAGTTATCTCATGAATATTCTAACTTAATAAAACATTTAGCATTATAATTGCAAATTTCGTACTTTTCAAGAGTTTTTCTTGAGGCGTTAAGACAGCAAAATCTGTAACTTGGCCATTACTGCTTTTTATCATCATTTCCTTCGTGAAGGCTTTCAGCGAAGAAAGTTTTTCTCGAATGAGGTTTAATAACTCTGGAAGATGACTTTTATCACATTTTAAAGTATACCTTTTCCGAATGTACGGGAAAATTTCTTCTGATAGTTCATCGGAGGGTATTATGGAATACCATTTACAATTCTAATAATAACTTTAGTGGTTTTGGAATACAATACCCGAAATCCTCATGAGCAACATTCTATAACTAATTGTATAACGAAGCTGTTACTTGTAAGAACGTGCTAATTATATTCTATTTTTATAAAAATATATACTTAAAATGTTAGAAATGGATATTAATATGAAATGAAATAGTCGGGTAATATAGAATACTTGGTTGAAACCATCGAATAAGTAATTCGACAAAAGGATAGTCACTTTTAACTATAAAATCAAATTTTTAAGATTATGTACAAGTCATTTCTGCTTCTGGTCTATTTACAAAAGACACATATAATCTTTCTATTCTCCTGAACAGTCAAGGTGAGCCCACAAAGAACAGCTGAAACATTGAATGAAAATTTCACCTATCTGATCTTCGGTTGTTTATGTTGCATATTATACATTTATTTCAATGTAACAATTGTTATTTTGTCTGAGAGATTAAAAATGTTTTTAATAAGAACATTTTTCAAAGTATTTTTTCACATTTTATGCATTTTATACTTCTTGCGTGAAAATCAATAACAAAAGGTTAAGTAATGAAATTTTATTCGGTTTTATGTTCGCTTACTATTGCATTTAAATAAATCTTATGAAAGAAATCACACACACACACACACATATCGTAGTATATGCATATATACATACGTAGAAATGAATTTATTATTATGCATTATACTCGATGCAAATTGACAATACTTTTTCAGTGATATGCGTCTTTAAATAAAATTACAAGTCCTGTTTATAATAAGCAAACTCGGCAATTTGCAAGAATTGAAGTAACAAAATATGTAATTCAAACATCAATAAACTATCTGCTTTACTCTACTGAAACCATTCTAACACCATGCACCAGTAATAAAAAACAGCAATTGTCATAATAGTCCAAAAGCCAGTGCCGAACAAGAAAAAAAAAAAACGACAACGTATTGACGAAGCCTAGTTTTTTATAGCTCATTACATTTTTTGTGTGTACAAACATACTGATGTCAGTCAAGTGAAACTGAGAGAAGGTGGTGGCTCTGGTGAGCTGCCGAAGCTGCCATTTTTATGTGAGGTAATAATGAATTGAGCAAGGCTGAAAATCGTTATACAAATTGGATCTTGCATATAAATGAAAGTTATGACAGTCAGTGAGCTGAATCCTGTCGGCCCCTCGTTGTATGTACAAAAATTAAATACTGTGCAACGTGTTGAGCAAAGTTCAAAAATTTTTGCGAAGGTATTAAGTGTTATAGCAATCATAAAATAAATGGTCAGTCAACGATTCTGCGGGACAACGCTCGTCAGTCAGAAAATAGATAAATAAATAAATATAAATGTAAATAAAAAGTTGGCGCACGCGCTCGGCGTTTCAGGCGGCGGAAAGTAAAATTGATGCGAATAAGAGTAGGAAAGAGCCCAGGTATACTCTTAGGTAAGGGACCGAATTTATGCACACAATAGCTGGAGTCATTGCACCTATAACCAGAAATATTCTTTAAATTCTCTTGAATAATGAGTAAATTCTTGTAGTTTTATTTGTAATGTATATTCTGTGCACATAAAGGTTCAATACTATTACATTATTATTAATAAATGACCAATTCAATCTAGTTCGTTATATAATAATAATGAAAAAAGCAAGCCGCACCGAACATAGAAGTGAAAGAGGGGGATTAAAGTGAATTGATCAAGGCTGAAAATCGTTATACAAATTGAATCGGTGAGTGGAGAAACCACTTCAGGCACAAAAATGCGAAAAATCGTTTTCGATGAAAATAAGCTTAGAAAGGCAAGATGCGTGTTGAGGGCAAGAACGATGTTAGTCTGTTGAGTAGTTTCGTAGATACGGGGCTTCTTTTTCGAACGATGGACGACAATAATCAATGGTCGACGCACGACAATGAATCAATGGTCAAAAATGATCTATTTTAACACTATTGTTGGCCACCTGTCCTGCCCTAGGGGTGATTTTCTAAAAATATAGTTATTCCAGCTTCAATGTTAGATTTTCATCTCCATCATTTTCTGCAAGCAAAGCACTTCTTTCCTCCTAAATTCATGTTCTTGACTTTGCATATCATAAATAGGGTTAGAAAATAAATGGTAATTTGATTTGAGTTGATTTGATTTGAATGATTACCTTTTTCCAAGTTTTCAGCTGACTAAAAAGCAGTTGAGCGCAGAAACAGCATTAGTCCGAATTTAAATTTTCCTGAGCCTAATTGATGTCGAAATTAGGTAATATTTGCATGAGACAAACATAAATGCATGTTATGACAGAGGAAAAAAAAGTTTAAATATTTGAAAATGTGGAGGAGTTATGAAGTTTTTTCTCTCTCCTGAAAAATTTCCTTTTTGTGACTGAGGTGGTATCTGCACTGACCGATTCAATTGAATGTCGCATATAAGTGAAAGTTATGGTAGTCAGCTGAATTTTGGGACGTAGCTGATCCGTTGACCCCATTATATATATACAAAAAATTTCCAGTCATCCATTTTGTGGCACAGTGTCCACCAGTCACTTAAAAAAGAAAGAAAGAAAAAATTCCATGCGCCCTCGGCGTAGCAGGCGACACCTGGCTCTTTTCATTATTATCATTTAACGAAGTTGATTGAAATTTGCCATTTAATAATTAATCTAAATAAAACTGACCCACACACACAAACATCCTCGTTAATATAAGAGCGGATTTAAACAATATTGAACCTTTATTTTATATGTATAGGCTATACATTACAAATAATATTACAGCAATTTACTCATTATTAAAGAGTATTTAAAGAGCATCTCTCCCTATGGATACAATGACCCCCTGTTACTGTGTTCATAAATTCGGTCCCTTACCTACGACAATACCTGGGCTCTTTCCTAGTCTCATTCGCATCAATTTTATTTTCAGCCGCCTGAAACGCCGAGCGCAAGCGCGAACTTTTTATTTATTTATTTATTTTTTTTTTCTGACTGACGGGTGTTGCCCCGCAAAATTTTTAACCGACCATATTTTTTTTTAATTGATATAGCAATTAATAGCCTCAAAGGGCGTGGTAGCCCAGTGGTTAAGGCTTTGGACTCGTAACCGGAAGGTTGCGGGTTCGATACCGGAGTACAACTAAAGACCACCGTGTACATGCACGTTAAATCCGTGGTTCCGAAAGTCCTCTCTAGTAGTTTCCGAGCTAGGTAGCTAGCAGTTTCCGAGTGGTGGCAATATTCAGAAGCCCCCTGAATTCTGATGAGGTTCCAAACTGTGGCGGGAAATTTCGGGAAGGACGTATATGCAGCTCTAAGCGACACGTTCAGTGACGCGAGCTGTTCTCTCCTGCCAAATAAATCAATACCCTCCAAATTAAAATTTGAATTTTGTTCAACACGTTGCACAATGTTTAATTTCTGTACATAAAATGGGTTTGACCGACCAGCCCAGTCCCCTCATTCAGCTGACTGACTGTCATAACTTTCATTTATACGCAACATGTGATTTGTATAACGATTTTCGGCCTTGCTTAATTCATTGATTACCTCGCCAAAAACGACAGCTTTGACAGCGCAACTGATCCATCCGTTCTCAGTTTCACTTGACTGACCGCAGTATATTTGTGCACACAGCAACTGTTACAAGCTATAAAAAAGCTAGGCTTGCTCAATTCACTGACTTTTTTGAGGCTCTCCGACTAGAACGATAGAAGTAAAGGAAATAGAATATTTGTGTATATATATATATATATATATATATATATATATATATATATATATATATATATATATATATATATATATATATATATATATATATATATATATATATATATATATGTGTATATATATATGTATATATATATATATATATATATATATATATATATATGTATATATATATGTATATATATATATATATATATATATATATATATATATATATATATATATATATATATATATATATATATATATATATATTAATGTGATACATCAATCTGCTAGCTTCTGTTTCACCTTACATTTCCCTTCACGTTTTCCTTTACACTTTTCAGTTTAACATAGAAATTATATGCTGAAATGTTACATATTTTATTTAAAATAAATAAAACTCGCACATGACACCTTCTACAACAATAATTATTTGCAGACTACCGCTGAACAAAGGAATGACTAAAAGGAATTCTCTTCACAGCTAAACTGTCAGTTTAAAAACAATTTGTTAAGTCCTTCTCTAAAGAATATCGCATAAATGAAAACCTCCTTTTTTTTTTTACCGAGAAAGTTAGTCTTTTTCTATTTGACTTTCATGGCTCTTCTCAAAAGATATGCTGCGACATATCACTGAAAACGCAATTCTTCAAAGAAGGTGTGAAAAGAAGTTCCTCTGAATTTGAATCATGATAGCGGCTTTGGAAAAAGCACTTAAATTACTGGTGTTAAACGGTAATATAAATAAAAAACTTTGTGAAAAAACACACATAAGATGTTACTAGTAAGTTGATATGTACGTTTCGACCAAAAATTCTTTCGGTATTCCTCAGTCAAAGCCTTTCGTCATACGAACAGATGGAACTGAAAAAGATAAACATGCAAGCATGTTGCCACAAGGGAATAAGAAAAGCAGAACAAAACCACGGAGAGGGGGAAAAAGGGGGAGGGATAAAAACAAAAGAAAAGAAGGACAGAAATAAAAAAATAAATAATAATAATAAGAAGAAGAAGAAGAACATGCGAACACAAACACACAAAAAAAGAGAAACAAAAAAGACAGAACAAACAAAAAACAAAAATAACATAAAAAACACTAATAATGATTATTATTTGTGTTTCAATATAATATATATTTAATACAATTATTATTTGTGTTTTTATGTTATTTTTATTTTGTTCTTTTGTTTTTTCTGTTTTCTTTTGTTTTTGTTTTTTGTGTGTATTTGTGTTCGTGTGTTCTTTTATTATTATTATTATTATTATTATTATTTATTTTTGTATTTTTGTCCTTCTTTTCTTTTCTTCCATTCCTTCCATTCCTTCCCTTCCTTTCCATTCCTTCATCCCCTTTTCACCCTCTGCGAGGTTTTGTTCGGCTTTTCCTTTTTTTCTAGCGGCTTGTTAATTCTCCAAACATTTTTTAAGTTCCCTCAATTCTGTAAGACGAAGGGCTTTGACTGAGGAAGACCGAAAGAATTTTTGGTCTAAATGTACGTATCAATTTACTAGTAACATCTTATGTGTGTTTTTTCACAAAGTTTTTTATTTATTTCAACGATAGCGGCTTGTTAAATTCTCCCAAAACATTATTTTTAAGCTACACTCTTGAAATGAACGGTTAACGTGCAAAATACAAATCAAAACTTGATGCGAAGCAAGTTTAAGGTATACTGAAATGCGTACTGCATAGGTATAAAGTGCGAAGTTAGACCTTTAGGGAGGTTACACTTTCCTTACTAAGTTGGATAACGCCCGTCGGTCGTACGTATAGATGGCCCAACACGTCACTCGGTAACTACTATCAGGTCACGGTGTAGCCATCGAATAGAACACAGGATGAGGAAAATGCTTATTTACAATGTTGACTACACACTAGCAAATACTACTTACATTTTATTTAATCCATCGATAAACTTTATAACAGTTTAACATTCACCGTAAACTCAAACTCTTGGTGAAATCTCAAAACTCATATTACAATATTGAACACGTATTGCACAAAAAACTCAGTAATGAACTCAAATCCCTTCTTTGGCGTAAATATATACGCTTATAAGAAGCTAAATATTTTAGTCATCTCAGAATAGAACATCTTTGTCCTTTTTTACTTATGTGTTGCTAAGAAAAACCACAAAAAGCTGCACAGTTGCAAAGTGAAACAGAATAATTAAAATTTCCCAATCGCATTTATGACTTCGTTCACATGTTAGGCGGGATAATTAAAGATGCAATTTCTGATAACAATCAAAACGTGCAAAATTCAGAGCGGGAAATGTTTTATTCTTCAACCGCTGGGATCGCTGTAGATCATTCGGTTTACAATCTTCGTTTTATAAACTTATTGGATAATCAAACTGGCATCATCCTAAACTTCATTGGTTAATACTTTTTTCGATTTGTTTGTCTGTCTATCCTCCCGTGCTCTGACTGTGTACATCGATTATTTGCTTGCTTCTACATGTTAATATTACGTGCTGCACCATGTGCAATATTCTAAATGATGTACACGTAGCACACATTTACAGTTCTTCTATATAGAAACACCCAAACTAAATCCAATACATTACGGTGTATGGGGAATCATTCTTCAAATTTAAAGCATATTTTACAGATGTTCGGCTATTTAACAGAAAAACAAATTTGATATATGTTATTAAGGATTACAAAATAATGATATCCATAGAAAACAATATATGTAGCATTCATAGTTTCTGCTACAGAAGCACTTAAATGTGCAATAGATGTCTAAGACAGTTTACCCTTCATAAAAAAAGTGTAAATTTTATTTTCAGGGTCTCGCAAAATTACATTAATAGTGACATACAGCTTTTCTGAGGTAATCTTCAGAATATTGCTAAACTTTGCGGCGACAATATATCACAAAACTCGGCACTGTATAAGATGGTTGCGTTGGAAAGTACTTTATAACCAATGGGTTTGGCAAGCTTTATCTTTTTTGTTTTATACACAATGAAACTGGCTGAACCTGTAACAAAAAACTTTCGACTGTTAGCTTATACTCTTGCACTTTATATACAGGGAGATTATAATTAAAGTTTCACTTTAAGTTTCAATTTAAAGTTACACTTTAAAACGATCAGAAAAGAAAAAGTACTGGACCAAATGTTATCAAACTTGGTAATTGTGTTAAGGCGCTCAGGGGATTTATTATCTACGAAAAGAAAGTCCAAAATTTCAACACCAGGGTCAAGGACGTATTTCAGGGGAGGTAGGTTCAGGGATCCTCCCCCCATGAAGAACATTTTGGAGGGTGTTCAGAATTTCGGAGGGGGTCCAAACGGAAAAAAAATGCAGTATTTCTCTCAAAAGGACACTCTATATCATTATCAGTTTAGCAACAAAAATCAAATTTCGTGGGTTAGGAGGTTCGAACACCTGGACCCCCCCTCTTCCTTAAATACGTCCTTGCCCCTGGTGTTGAATTTTTGAACTCTTTTTTTCGAAGATAATAAATCCTCCGAACACCTGTACACAATTACCGAATTTGATAACATTTCCCTAGTAGCACAATTAGTCCAAAACACGTTTTTTAACGTCAAAAAACGTGTTTCCAACGTAACTTGAACGTTTTTTTGAACTATTTGTGCTACTAGGGTTGGTCCAGTAGTTTTTTTTTTCACATCGTTTAAAAGTGGAACTTTAAATGATCTTATTAAATGAAGTGAATATTATAATCACCTGTATATTGTAAAATTTAACTCATGCTCATTAATAATAAAACATCTGTTTAGTTTATCATACTATTTTGTAAATCTCCACTACTGAGACGTAGCTGAAAAGAGTTATTTGAGTAAAAATCTCAAAATCCTGTAATTGAAGTTTTTCCATATTTTCATATTTTTTAATACATTGAAAAAGTTTAAAGTACTACGCATAGTTTTCTATTTTCCAGAAAATTGCACTATTCCCAAAAAGATTGGTTATACCTGCACTAAAGAATTCGAAGTTTCTGGCAATTTCCAATTTCTATCTCTTGATGCTGTAATGAGCCAGTATGTTATAGAATTCTAACAATGGTCTACAGAAAAAATCATCACTATTGCGAATGCGTGTCATTATTACTTTCCGAACATGTACTATGTAAGAAATGCATTGTAATCATGAAAAAATTAGAATTTCATTTGAGATTGTGAGTTATTACTTTTCTATATTACTTTTTGGGGTCTTATAAATTAATTTATGCTATTTTTAAAGTGAGGTATGTATGCATGTAAGTGTGTGTGCGTGTGTGTGTATGTGTATGCGAGGAAACGCAATAGCTCCTAAAAGGTCATTTGATTGAGCTCAAATTTAGTATTATATTATACACCACCCATGTACTACCGATATTGATTTTGGTGTGCATTAGGAAATATAGTTTTTTTTTTTTTTTTTTTTTTTTTTTTTTTTTTTTTTTACTGAACAACGGAATTCTTTCATTTTACAACCTACCTACGGAAATCATTTAAAGTGTACTAGTATCTAAATGGTGAATTCGAATAAGTTCAAATTGGGTATGTATATTATAGGTCACCATCATGCAATCTGTATAGATTTTGGCGTGTCTAGGGCTTATAGATTTTGTACAGAGCTACAAAAATGTTCTAATACATTACGATCTGAGCAAATAAATAAATGACAAGTGCGTTAGTGTCTATATGGTGCAGTCAATTCAGCTCAAATCAGGTAAGCAAACTATAGGTAACTGTCTTTCATAGTGTCTAGATTTTCGTGAGTGAAGGGCTTACAGTTTTTTGCAGGGATGCAAAAAAGTGTTTTTACACATTGCGGTTTATAAACTCAAACGGTTTGAAGTACACTAGCGTCTAAAGACTACATCCCTCTGAGGTGAATAAAATTTACTTAAACGCTTGGTATATATCAAGTGCTCGGAAAGTCGAATAGAGTCATTCCAGATTTTTATTAATGGCATCTATGTGATAATAAAAAGAAAGACACAAAACATAAAATAAATTCGAAAAGGCTTTTATTAGCTTTATTTATTCTAAATGTTAAAAAAATAATTTTTAACTTACTACTTTTACAATTATTTTTTACGATGCCAGTAGTACCGATAACTACACTGCACTTTCTCAGAACATATACTGTGTAATTTTATAGATTTATTAATGTCTGATACAGATAAACTTCATTTTAGGTTGTCCGGAAAGTATTTTAGATTTTCCCCGACAGAGGACTTAACTGTAGTTTTCCACAGCCAACGTTACACTCAAGCCGCACAAACGTTATATATTTTGACAGCTTATATGGCAAGCTTGCTTGCAAAGGAAAAGTTTCATTGATTCTACTAAGTAGTTTTTGTTTGGTACATTTTCAAATATGGAAACTGAAAAGCCGCATTTTCGACAGGTTTTGATTTTTCTCTATCGAAAAGGTAAAAATACTGTTTAACCCCTTAATCTTCGCTCCCGTCAAAATCACGGGCTAAGCTTTCTTCCTCTATTTCTCGTACCCGTCAAATTTCCGGGCAATACTGTTCAAAAAAATGCACCAGAAAGATAAGAGCGTTCCAATTCTGATGCACGGATTTTTTTGTAATATATAATTTTACACAACAGAGGACAATACCAGAGTATTTTTAACTTAATTCGGAGATAGTTTATTTTTAAATACATGGTAGCAGTACTCAAACACACGTGTATTTGTGATATGCATTATGCAATCTTAGCTTACTTTATTTTTTTTAATTTATGTTCAAAGAAAATTTTAGAAATGTTTACTTATTTTACGTAGTAAGTTTAATAAAACTTTCTAGTGTTTAAAACATATATTTCCCTTCCCATATGATTCCCTGCTTACTACAAAAAACGCATTCAGTCACAATGACCCTGAATGTTGGCTTTTCCTAAAAATTATTTTTTTTTTCTCTATTGCTTCAAATGTCCAAAACCTTAAAATGAATAAATATACTATATATGCACTTGTTTTATACAATTTTCTGGAATAAAAGAAATAAGCACTTTTATGACCGTTTTCTTGAAAATAATACGACGGTTAAGGGGTTAAGAAAGAAAAAAAAATATCTCCTGCGTATAGAGAAGAGCTACGTGCTTTAAAAAAAGAACAAAATTTCGCTCCTCATGACTGAAAATCAAGTTAAACTTGACCCAGTTCTCAATCCTTCGGAGAGTGAAATTCAGTTCCTTTTTTAAAGCGTGTTTTCAGAGAACGCCAGTGCCAAAACTGGTTTACAAAATTTTCATCCGACAACCGACCGATGGTGAAAACGCATCACGTTCTGTAAAGCCAATTGTAGCTGATGAAGGCACAACAAAGACATTAATTGATGAAAACCGTCCAATAGCAACTCATAAGATCGCCGAAAGCTTAACTTCATTGAATTCGACAATTCCTGATCATTTGAAACGCCTCATACGAGTTGCTCGACATATGGGTCCCTCATGGTCTTAAAAAACGAAATGACTTTCCGAATAAGCCAATATAAATGTGCTTAATTTTAGTATTAGTTTGTAACGAAAGTTTCCCGCCACCGCAAACATCGTTAGCACACAGTTCTCGTTGGCGTATTTACTCATATTTTGTCAAACGATTTTTGGCATTTGAAAGAAAGAGGTTTACTTTATAACACTGTGTTGTGAAATCTGTAGAAAATATAGTTATCATTAAGTATAAGGTGTATCAAATGGAACTATCACTCTAGAGGATTAGAACCATCATTTACTTCCAGTTGTGTTGCAAAAAGTCAGCTACATAATATCAACGAATTATGAGTACAGCTTTAAGTACTATTGTTGTATCATGTGACACTGTGCAGGTTTGGTACCGAAAGTTCAAAAACAGTTATCTAAGGAGTTAGAAGTTAGTTTTTCAGGCAGATATGGCGGAAAGCTTTCGTTACAACCTGATACTTCAGGCGGAACAAACAAATAAATATTTTATTTTCATGAAATGTATACTCTCCCACTATGATATTCAGCTACCTTGATTTGGCAAATTACTGCAACTTTTTTCATGCATGTCAGCGGGTATAAATTAAGTCATTTCATATTTATTTTACCATTTGCTGTAAAAGAATTCTATTAATATTTCGGTGCCTTATTTATGTGCGGAACATGTATGACATGAAATGAAAATTAATTATTTTGCTGTTTCAGCAAGGTAAAAACGATTCAGTCTCCCTTTGTGTTATGGTAATTCATTTACGTTACTGAAAAAGTTAATTTGTTTCGGCATCAGAGATTTGTTTTGAATAAGTAATCCGGCATCATTATTATTCAGGACTGCGATCTGATATTTCTTATTTATAATCTACACGAAGTCTTGTAATGCTGAGTTTTATTGTTAGTTGTCATTGTTGTTATAAGCGTCTCTTTGTTATTCGAAAATTGTTCTCGTTGTATCTAAAGCGATTGTTAGTAAATTTTGATTTTAACGTTATGGAAAATTATTTTCTATCATAGTCTATTAAAATTAGCTGCAGCCTATTGTACAAGCGATCGTTTATTACGAGTAACCACTTCATTTTCTCCGCTGATATTGGCTCGAGGAACACGCAAGTAATTCCAAATATATGGTAATTCACGGCTTTATGTTGGAAGTATTGCCGTGGGTTTTGAGTGTCTGGCAAACACTTCTAAAGCGTTAACCTATGAATATTGCCGTAATTTTACAAGTCGATATTGTTTTGTTACTGTCTATGTTGGTGGTGAAATCGTGGTTATCTAATTTTTATCAATCAAGTGATCAGATTTGAATGCACGGGATTCCTGAAAAAAAAATCGTGCATTCGTGAACGTGCAAAACTTAGTTTGATAAAATAACTTGCACGATTTTCTGAGTTTATTCAGTTGATTCAAATACAGAATGAAAATTCTTTTTTTCGAAATTTAGCTGATTGGATTTGCCTTTTTAGAAATTCAAATCATTTCCTGTTTAGAAAATCAGAAATGCAGTAGGTAAGCAAAACGAAAAGTTGTCACACAGAAATTCTGATTCGAAAAGAAAAATGGTTAGAAGAAAGTACAATTCCCTTAAATTACAGTTTTACGATTTATATGCAGCTGGTGGAAACAGCTCGTATCAATTCAGTTGGTGGGAAACAGTTGGATTTAGTAGACAAAATGTTCAATCCTGGACTGAAATAGTTATTTGCAAGAAGAGTGAGTAAATAGCTTCGTATCAAGAGGAAAAATAAATAAATTTGAAAGGTTGGTTAAAATTGGCGGAATTCGCGAAAATATGTTTTCTAATAGCTAAGTTCCTAGAATACTATTCGATGAATGGATACTAAGCTACTTACAGACAAACCCTAACGGCATAAAACGTTGTTTGCTCTGGGCAGGGTTAGCGCAGTGGTTAAGGCATTGGGCGGTTAATCGGAAGATATTGTGGGCTTGTTTCCGACTTACCATACAAGACTTACGTGTACATGCTATGTACTTTCGCGTTAAATTCGTGGTTCTGAAAGTCCCCTTGGTGATTGCTAGCAGTTTCCGAGGTTTCCAATACACATAAGTCTCGCCCCTTCTGATGAGGATTCAGATCGTGCCGGGAAACTCCAGGAAGGACGCGCGCACCTCCAAACGACCAATTTCGTGCCACTGTTGCTCTGACTAAGGATTAAAACATGGAATGACCGAATACATTTTTACCATTTGAAACGTAACATTAAAAACATTTACTTAAAATATACCTTTAAAAGTTTTTATATTATTTATACGTATAGTTTTCATGAATATATAAATTTTCTCAGATTACAGACCAAATACATGATACGTTTCTAATTCCATTTTGGATCTAGATCTTTTGAAAAAAAAATGAAATCACTTTGTATAAAATAATCACAAGTATATACAGGGTGTCCAGCCTTAATGTGACCCAATAGCTAATTCCTGAACCGTTCGGTTTATATATGCACTTCCAATTTAAAAACTGATTTAAAAGAGGTAAAGAATGTTTTTACGTGCTTTTCGAACCAAAAAAAAAACCCATTTAGAAAAAAAAAATTACAAAAATTAAATTTTTATACGGGCCTTAGGTCCTATCACTTATATTTAGGAAAAGATGCAGTACACAAAAACAAAGTAAACACAAAAAGTTTCATTTTATTACGATAAAAACTGACCGAGTTATGGAACTTTCAAAATCATACATTTCATCCATTTTTTTGGCCGTTTTCAAGAAGATAGTAAGGGACCGTCTCCAAAGTGAAATTAATTGGAACTCTGCCAGGAAACTTCCGCTCTTGCACGTCACTCTTATGTAAATCGTTTTTAAATTGAAAAGTACATACATTACGTTAATATTACAATAATTGAGTACTTAAGAAACAAAATTTATTCTGTGTACGTGTAAAACATAGATAAAATAAAATATTTTGAACGAAGAAAACTTTTCAAAAGCAGTTCCAAAAAAATAGACTTATTTGCCTGCGGCTTCAGACTGATTTGCTGCGATACTGATCATGGTGAACGTTAAAAATCTGTTGTGTAGTCGCTTGCAATTGCATACAGCCGTATTCTAATATTACGAATTCTAGTATGGGAGAACGAGATGTATACAACTGGTCTCCAGGCATTAGTTCCTGCGCCAGGACTGGACGATAAGGAAATGCCCCGTACGTATGTAATATGTTCCACACCGTCGATTTTGAGTAGGAACAAGCCTTGCTAATATCCTGGACACTACTTTCAGGATGAGCCAGGGCATATCCTAGAACATCCTCAGCGGGTATCCGCAAGCTTGAAGGTGTGGCACGAAACAAGGGAATACGTCTATGACAACTCCCAGTTCTATACAAGCGTTGAACAGCACGGGCAATTGTACAATAAGATAGATGTCTTCGACTGGGAAATTTAATGGCATAAAGTCTTGCCGCCTCTCTCTTATTTCGATTACACTGCCCATACAACAGTACCATTTCGCAGTATTCTTCATTTGTATACATCAGCAGCATCGGATGGGCAGCAATCTCTAATTTCAAAATCCGTTTGAACGCGGCCATCATTTTATTTACACGTGATTCTGACATCCAGCCAAGCTGCCAAGCTTCGAACATAGTCGCCATTGCTCGAAATTGCTTATGACGTAGCAGGAAGAAGTACTCTGATTGGCCGAAATTTCGTCCGACTCGGAGTTTTTCCTTCGGAAAGGAAAAAGTTGGAGTTCGCGGTCGTCAAGGTAACGGCGGAGGAAATCGGCCGGAAACTTGATTTACAAGGAAAGTTGGTCGGATTTTTCTCAGTGTGATAGCCCTATTAGGGACCGTCTTGAAAAGGGCCGAGAAAATGCATGAAATGCATGATTTTCAAAGTTCCATAACTCGGATAGTTTTTACCGTAATAAAATGAAACTTTTTGTGTTTACTTTGTTTTTGTGTACTGCATCTTTTCCTAAATATAAGAGATAGGACCTGGGGACCGTATAAAAATTTAATTTTTGTAATTTTTTTCTAAATGGGTTTTTTGGTTTGAAAAGCACGTAAAAACATTCTTTACCTTTTTTAAAACATTTTTCAAATTGGAAGTGCATATCTAAACCGAACGGTTCGGAAATTAGCTATTGGGTCACATTAAGGCTGGACACCCTGTATAATTTTTGATGTTTTACATGCAAGAAAATGACTTCTTGACTAACGATGTTATTCTGAAGAAATGAGCTTAATTTTCGGCTGAAAAAAGGTAAGTCAAGCATAACACTCACTGAGCACTCACTGAACACTCTTAAATTCTGTTTCACTTGCGCATTTCTAACATCTGAATAAATTTCATCACATGATACAGAAACCCCTCCTGCCTTCACCACACACACACGCACACACACTCATAATATAAATAAATCCAATCCTGAGCGATAGTTTGAGTTCTAATCGTCACAAAAATTAACTGCTTCGAAATATTTTTATGGATATAATATGAATTAAAGTTTTTTTGTTCGAAGGGGGGAGAGAAGCGCAAGCTCCATATTTATTATTTACATAAATATGTAGTGAAAAATATAACTGGAATTTTCTATGGAAGCAGCTATTTGCAAAATTATAATTATTGCAACTTAAAAATAACAATCCAAAATTAATGACAATCTGCATGTCTATTTTAATTGGTTTTCCAATTTTAAATATCTAGTAAAAAAGACAGGATCTTTACTTAATTTTGAAAATTAGGTTATGTTTTAATATATACTTAATTATTTTTTTTTAAATATACACTACAACTCTTTTAGTACAAAAAATTAAAAGCTCTCCCAACACTACGACATTTGTTATAACTCCATCCAATCACACAAGCAAGTCTGTGAAGGCGAAAAACACTTGCATTAAGTTTTTTTGTACTCTGCAATATAAGAAAGGAAGTTCATAAACTTTGTTAAGTTTTTACAAAATAAACAACTCGGACCGCATAATATGACATTTTCTCTCCTTCGCAATGTTATTTAAAAACAAGTACCTTCAAACAATAAGAGTATCTTCAAGAAAATAAAAAGTTTGGTATGATCCATTAATCTCCGGTGTTATAGAAAAAAAAAATTCAAAGTTATTTTGAGACCTCCGACCGAAAACTTAGCGTCGGAACCAATCGATGTGCTGCCGTTCGCTGCGCCCTCTAACTTTGCTATCAATTCGAGTATCCAGACTTTGTTCGTGAAGGCTACACAGAAATAAACGAATCAGATGTTTCTGGGAAGTTTTGGGGAGAGCCCTCACGTACAAAATCGTCGAAGTAAAAGACGGTGTTTTTCGGGCTGTAAACGTGGAAGGATTTAAAAGAACATGTAATTATAGGGGACTTTTGTCGGGATCTAAGTAAAGTTATTTTTATTCCTATTAAAAAAAAAACGTTTATTTAAGTCAATATATGTATTTAAAACATTGGAAGTTACGACAGTTTTCGTTATCATCACTGTCGTTTCGCTCCCAATAAGAATATGTTACTAATTTCACATATCCGAATTTACAATTATTGAGAAACTTTAATAATTTTGCTCAAGGATTAAAAACTTTCAAGTATACTTGACATTTAAAACCACTCCAAAATATTAAATATGTATAAAGTCAACCTTGATTTGATGCTCAAATTTATTTAAATAATAGAACTTATGCATTTATTTATTTTATCGTAACAGCTAATTTAAATTAAAGTGCACATAAGAAATATACAATGTGGAGCAGGACTAAAAACATTGAGCTACGAAGAATAAGTTGTATGATTATATTATATTATGTTATGTTATTATTAATTAATGTATGGTTAGGAAAATTTTCACAATTTCTTTAAATGTTTAAATATTTCAAACAACTCGTCTAATGTTTGCTTCCATTTAAGTTATTATTTCTGTATGTGTGTGTTCACATTATTATAATTTATCTAATTATTTTAAAAGTAAAATTACTGCTTTCCTTGAAGAAAGTTAAACAGAAATGTATTAATAAAATAAAAGAATCTGAATAACTTTTATGATAGGTTTTGTCTTAAAAAGCATGTTTAATTTCTATGTTGATTAGGATATATCTTCAATATTAATCGTCATCGACAAGGTATAATCCTTTCACATTTGATTCTTTTGGTATTATTCTTTTAAAACAACATCATATAATTTCAGTGCTTAAGTACTTCCAAAATAGTAATATTTATTTAGTGCACAAAATATTTCAAAGCAATTTTAATTACTGATTATAGTAAAAATAAAGTTCAGGACAGAAAAAAAAATTAAAATTAGAATTAAAACAGTACTCATTCAATCAGTGGATGAATTTTAAAATTAATTTTGAAAAAGTCAGTGTAATTTGTTCTATGCTTTAGAATTGAGCAATTCTATATCTCTTTCGTTTGATACTTTCGGAAGCAAAATAGTTCAAGATAAATGCTAAAACATAATATTTTTACGAACAAAAGCTACATTTTTCCCTTTCAAACATTCTGTACTTTGTGAGAATAAAATCTGTATAATTGTTTAGATTCCATCTGAGAATAATAACTCATCTGTATAACATAACAATAAATGGAATTTGATAATAAATACTTTTATCATATATTACTTTAAAATATTAAATTCAAGATTTCATTATAAAATTTAAAATAATGATACTTTATTTTCACTTCACTAATCACATGTATATTTAACAAATGTGGAGTTAGCAATATTAATCTAGTTTGGCCATGAGTTACATATTCAAATGAAGAACAAGATTTTATAACTGTACACTTAATACTTAAAATTTCCATGTAGAAACTACTATGATGCCAAACGTTTTAAGAATTTCAAAGCTTATTAAAAATTGTGGTTGAAGAAATGTAATTAAAACAATGTATTAAAAATATAGTAGTCAAAATTTGTAAATTTTTACTTTACAAAAAATAATAAAGGAGAAATATAATTTATTATATGCTTACTAAGAGCTATTGCAAATGTGCTATTGGCGCTGCAGAATTGTCACAGATAAACATCTAAGAGTAATTTTGAGTTCAGTATTAATTTTACAGTTTAGCCAGTTATATTAATTTTAAAAATTTAAATTGATCCAAAAACATCATTCTGCACTACAAAATCGTATTTTGACTACTTAATGTCTCAAATAGACTTTTGAATATAACACATTTATCAATATTAAGCGGAACTGAGTATTTAATTTTAATTAACACTCAACGAACTTCAGTTAAGTAAACAAAATACATTTAATTTTGCAGCTGATTAGTTACAATAAATTACACTTAGGTAAACCATAAATATAAACATAACTGTCTTCGGGCTCAAAGTATTATTGTGTAAATTAAAACTGTAAAGAATGTGACATGCTTCACAGAATGTGACTAAAAAAAAAAATAGGATCTAATACTTAAATCAATCGACAATATATGAAATCACTGGAGCAAAATATTTACGGATCTTAATTTTTTTTTGAGTGAACAATGGATGAGCAAATGATAAATATATCCGTAATCAGTGAAAACTTGGAACAGTTGGAACAAGACAGTTCCTTGACAGACGATAACCTCTTTCAAGTTCCCATTTCGATGATAGTTGTGCTGTCGTGCTGCTACGGACTGGTCTCGCTGATCACAGTCGTCGGTAACTTTTGCGTGCTGCTCATCGTTGCCGTCAGCCGCAGGATGCAGACGGTGACGAACTACTTCATTGCCAACCTCGCTACAGCGGACATCATCATCGGACTCTTCTCGATACCCTTCCAGTTCCAAGCCGCGCTCTTGCAGAAGTGGGTTCTGCCGGCGTTCATGTGCGCGTTCTGCCCTTTTGTCCAGGTGCTGTCGGTGAACATCAGCGTGTTCTCCCTCACCGCCATCGCGATGGACCGGTACCGGGCCGTGATCTTCCCGCTCAAGGCGAGGACTTCGAAAGTCAGCGCGAAGTGGATCATCTTGTTCATATGGATTTTCAGCGGTCTTGCCAGCTTGCCGTATGCGGTCGCGCTGCGGGTGACTACGGTGTTCGACCCGGAGACGGGCAACTACTCGAGACCTTTCTGCCAGAACGTCGGCATTCCTGTCCACATATGGAAGGCTTACAATCACATCCTGGTGTGCGTGCAGTACTTTGTACCGCTGTTCATCATTAGCCTGGTGTACATAAGTATTGGACTGAAGCTCAGAGATACGAAGACTCCTGGAAATAAGGAAGATGGAAGAGATATTACCATATTAAGAAATAGGAAAAAGGTACTTTTTAAATTCATATGTGTTTAAATGTGCAATTATAAAATTCGAATAAAATTTAAAATAATAAAACTTAAATTCTTGATTGACAAACAATGGACTTTAATTATAATTAAAATATATATTTATGCTTTTTTAAAACTTTAAAAATATATCTTATTAATAATTTCAGCGATAAATCGGAAATCTAAAAAATATATAAATTTTCCGCCACAAAGTAACTTTTGATATTTTAATGCAGGATATATAATTCAAAATGCAATAAATATACTAATAGTTGAAAGTCTACTTCCACCATTAAAACTTCTATTCCAAAAATCAACGGTGAATGTGCATTAGTTATATCGTAAAATGAATATTTTTTTTCTAAAAATATACATTGTCAGTTATCCACTATCTTCAACGCCCTTCATTTCAAAACGTGAAGAAGTTTGTTTGAAACGAAGGAGAATTTCAAACCACTCTATTTATGCTTCAAGAGATACAAAGGCATCTGTTCTCCTGGAGAGAAGTATCAATCAGAACACGAGAAAGGTTTATTCGTAAGTCAATACGCTTTGTAAACACTCTCAGCTCAAGTTGTTTTGATTGATATTCCTTAGTACAATGTAAGACACATCGTGTCTGCAGAAAATCATTTGTACTACGTTGGTATTTTAAGTAGGATGATTTTAAAATTAATTTTTGATAAATGCCTTTGGTTTTTTTTATATAAGTTTGTATTTTGGACTATTTTGTTTTCATATAAAGAACATTAAAGAATTATGCAAAAACGTTATATTAAAGGAAGCGATATTTATCTCGTTCTTTTCCGTAGATAATGAAAAAGAAATGTTTCTAAAGAATAAATATTGAAGGGTATAAATTAAAAATATTTAGAATTGTACACCCGTCTGTCTCTAAATGAACATGCTATCAAACTTCTAACTCAAGTGCATACTGATCAAATGTACTTTTCATATAAACATTCCTGTGTTGTTTCTAAATGCTGAATAGTAAAGAAAAATTTACGATATATTTTTAGACAAAGACGATGTATTCAAAGCGAAAACCTAAGAAAATTTCATTAAACATGTGTTTTGAATGTTAAAACCCAACTGTTGTCGAAGGGTTCTAAAGAAATTTAAACTTTATTCAAACTGCTCTTTTAAACATATTCGAAAGAAATTTCATGCTACAAAGCTCTCTTTTATTCCCCCTTAAATTCGTGACATTCACGATATCTTAAGGGTATGCTCTGAGTGGAATACTTTATCGCGGCGTATTTTATGCAGCAGCAGTAGCTTCTGCTAGAAAGCTAAGGCTGTTTTTACGCCCGACTAGCAAACCTTCACTTTTACTCAAGGGTATACTTTAAGAGTCTGAAATATAAATCATCGAGATTCGCATTTAACAAGCAAAGTACTTACCTTCAGGCAGTCGCATATTTTTGTAGAAATTTTGTACTCATATTATTTGTAAAATATCAAGACAAAAATTTTTTATTTATACAGTCATACACCGAATTTACGAGATGAGTGGGATCGACCGATAACCGTATAACTCGAATTCGCTTAAGTCGGTGTATAATTTCGCATATAAATATGAGCATGCGAATTATTTCGAATTGCTTTAGGAGACTAAAGAAAACAATAATTTAGAAAAAAATAATGTGTTATAAGATTTTAGATAAAATGCACTGTACAGAATCCAGGAACGTTCTTTGGAAATTATGAGAAAAGTAAGACTCGCAACTACCATACAGAAAATAAACATTCCCACTCAAAGCTTTACCTTTTAATTTAACCCGTTCTTCTATGGAAATCGCTCTCACGATTTAGTTAAAAACCACACAAGTTACTCACATAAACTGTAAAAGAAAAATCCAGGAACGTTTCCTTGGAAATAATGAAAAGCTGAGGTGCCCTAGAATGTCAAGGAACGTTAAATAAAAGTACCAGGATCTTAATTGAACAATTTATACTGAACAATTCAGTGGAACTTTCCAGAGTTACTCAGTTGTTTCCTGAGAAGTTCCTGGCATTTTAATGTAATGTTCCGGGGAATTTTAGGGTACCGCAACTGCCCATTATTGCCAAGGAAAGTTCCTGGATTTTTCTTCAATGTATATATATATATATATATATATATATCAAATTATATTAATAAAATCGCAAAACAAATTATTTTTTTATAGATGGCTTCATAAAATCTAGCAAAGTCGCCTTAAGGCTCCAAGATTTGAAAATCGCGTAAGTACTGTACTGTTACATCATGATACTTCAAGACGTAAATATTATGTTTTCTCTAAAACCATTCAACTAAATTTAAAGGTACAAATATACATACGCAAAAATCGACATGCGAAAAAACTACGTTACATTGCAGTCATTAATATTAAATAAACTAGCATGATCATTTCTTGTTTCATTTACTACAAAACCTAGAATTTCAGTCAAGAAATGCATGTAATCTATTCAGGCCGTAATAATTTTTAGCTGTTGAAACTGTAAACTGTTTCGTATCGCTGGAGTACATTATGTAAATGAAATTCATTTAATTCAAGGATACATCAATTTAAATCATTAATGCTACTAGTATACTTCAGATACCTCAGCATTTTGGAACAATAAAATGTAGACTGAAAGATTTTCAACCCAGATTTGTCTGTATATTGATTGATCATGTCAATATATTGAAATTAAAAAATTATAGGGACCATTTTCAAAATACTATCAAAGGATTACTCGTTTGGTGCTTTAATCGAATTCTTGCTACATAAAGTATGAAAATTTCTTTCTCAGGACTAGCCGCCATGGCGACCATCTTCGCCGCTCTATACCTGGACTCATTTCAATGAAAATTATGTTTCTTTGTTTTAACAGTATTCGTCATTCAATTTATTTAGGTTAGGATTGCTACACATTTTGGGTGTCGTCATAAAAACCGTCATTGAAACAGCAAATGACTAAAATGTGCTTTTTCCCAATGCATGGTGACATTTTTTAGATGGGCGATGAATGCGCCAAGTATTGTGAATTCGATATTTTAAATCTGTGAAGAAGTCCGAAAGATCTTGCATTTGTGTGTATCCATTATCGTTATTTTGTAATCTAGCTACTGCATGACGTATGCTTGTTCCATTGGACGTCACTTAACTGATGATTTGGATTTTCGCCCATGCTTTATTGCTATTGCTCTAATGTTTACATCTAGCTGTTGCCGTTCGCAGAGGGGAAATATCGTCGATATTACCGCATGCGTTAGCGTATTATTTCTCAGTATTTTATTCAACCAGAGCTTACTGCAATTTCGAAAAATAAAGGCAATCTGAAATGCTTAGCAGTTTGAAAAACCAGTCATGAAAAGTTTACTGGACCAATTTGGTTGAACTAAAATGCAAATTTATTTAACGCACTGAAACTATTTAGAGCACAGAACACTAATTTTAGCTAAATCAACAAGGAAGTACATGCTCCGAGAAATTGATAACAATTTACAGACACTGAAATGGGTAATATTTAATCATTAACGTGCTTAGTATTTCTCTCTTTAATTCTGCTAGAGTGTCGGGAGGAATAATTTTCAAGAGAGTGAAAATAGATATTATAAAGATTTGGAATAAATTAAAATAAAAGATTATTTTAAGGTGTCAAATATGTATAAATGCAACACCGATTTTCATCTTTAATAAAACATTTGTGATGAAAGTGACTCTCGGTTAATGTGGCTTGCAGGGGTTGTCTTTTATTATTTAGTTTTACTAGGTAAATACCGTGAATAAATATTCATGAAGTCGAAAAGAATTTCTAAAGAGTTAAGGGATGTGAGGAATTGATGTTACTTTTATTTCCAATGCTATTGGTAAACACACAAGAGTGATTTGTAATCAACTAGATGAATGACCGTTCTTTTCCCGGTAAATATATTTCTTTCTTAAAAAGTAAAAATAAACGAAAATAAAAATAAAAATAAAATAAAAAAACACATTTTTGTGAGACATACAGAAGAATCAAAGCATTATTGAACTATCTATAAATCGCTTAGTACTAAAACATTGCCGATACTCTTAAGATGGCGTCATCAATTTTGGAGGAGAACCAGGTCTTCTGAAAATTAAATTTTGTCTAAAATTAATGCTCTACGCTTAAAGCTTCTCGACTTCTCCCCAAATATGTTCGATAAATGTGAAAAATTGTGTTAAGTCGTACGAAATACAAACACATTTTCCAATTCGAATTTTGAAAAATTGATCCGAAAGGTATCAGAACTTCGAATATGATATAGAAAATTCCCAAAGTAAATGTGGAAGGCCTAGGGACACCGGTAAAGCTCTATGCGACGAACTTTTAGATACACAAATTTTGTAGCTTGATTATGGAAACTCATGATGAACTCAATGTAATCAATTATTTGAGAAATCAGAAAAATACTGAAAAAGTAATTATTATTTGACAACAGATTTCACAACTTTCATTATTCTTTGGCAACAAAATTTGTTATTTCAATCGAACAGGGATTAATTTACAATTATCAAAAATCCTTAAAAAAACCCTATCATCAGAAGTTAGTCTCATAATCACACAGAGAGTTGAAATTTAGTATAATTGGTGATTTTACTTACTCATTTTCTGCAAATGCCAAGTAAAAACCTTTTCGACCACTACAATCACGTGTTCTTACTTAACACTGTGACTTTATTTGAGTAACTTCATACTTGAAGTTTATTTATGTATGCATTACGAACTCACAGAAATTGGCTATGACATCATTGGTATACGAGGGCCAAGAATGGGGTCCAAGCCACCAGCAGGCGGCAAATTTTAACGCATAAAAAGCGGGTTCTCCTAATTTTGAACCAATTTCAGATGAGAGACCAGTATCTGTGTTGGCACCCACCGAAGTATGATTTCAACATGGAGGACATTGGAGACACGAAAAATTTTACGTATAGTAGCTCCCTTTACCTTATGCAAGGTCCCACGAAAGTCCAATGGAGAGAGGTTGTCACCCTCTCAAGTGCTGCCCAAGGCGCCACTTTCCTTTCAAAGTTCTGTGGGAAGCAATTTCAACCGACTGGGTCAGCTCAGAATCACTCTCCATGTTATACGATTCCGTAAAAGCAGTTCTTAAATGCTTTTACGTTCATTACATCTTTAATTATAGTTTCGTAATATATTTTCCTTATTATTTATGCTTATATGAAGTCTGTTATTTTAAGTAGCTTAGCATGATAATTTTGAAACTGAACTTGAAACAAAATTTTTGAATTGAATTAATTTTGAAACAAAAGAATTGCCTGACTAAAAAAAAATCACTTCTGTTTTTCCCTCATAAAAGTTTTCAAATGAGTAAGCTTGTTTCTTTTCAAATCATTGAACAGTTCTGAGTTGAATGTAATAATTCATTGTAGAAAGTTTTATATATTTAATAATTTTATTTATGTCGATCTTTTATAAGTACATTTTCTGTATTTTAAGATGAATAACTTTTTACATTTTTTTTTCAAATGTTTTAAAGAACTTTGAGTCTCTCTTTCAACTGCATCTACTGCAAATTTATATTTTATTGAGCTGAAGCGAAAAGAGAAAATGTTATTAAAATATATGCTTTCTCTTACGTACTTATATTTATCCCGTTCACCTTATGCTTATATTTATTCCCATACTCATTTTATCCCCTTTGAAATACTTGAGATTTTATAGCTTCATGAGAATAGAATTTTTTCTTAAGTAAAAAGCATACTATTCATACAATCAAAATATATAAAAGTGTATAAATATATCCCCCCATGAGACTTTGTAATCTTTTACTTCCTGAACCATGAGATTTGTATGATTGCACAGTAAAAATTTTGTGAAATTGTTAAAACATATTTTAAAAGGCACTTACAAAAAAGTAGTTTATGAATTTCTTTCGTAAGCCGGCAAAATTTGACGTGTAGAAGGAATTTCAATAAAGTTATGTTCGCGGTGAAAAATTTATTTTTTAATTTATATTTTTCTCGGATTACATCCATCAAAAGTTAGTGGTTAAAAACTTGATGGTTCCACAGGGAAAAAAAATGAACTGAATCTATTAAAATGTTGGGATATTTTACAAACTATTGATTTGTAATAGTTATACGACATGAAAATCCCTCCTCTTTTTATACCGAGGATCGGCATTTTCACATTCGATGAAGTTTAAATATTAAGTGAGGCAATCTCTTCTGACAGTTTTTAAAATGAACTTGACAGAAATTTTAAGTATGTACTTAGTTACCGTAAAAATTTCCCTGTTTTAAAATAAATAAAGAAGCAATATTTTTTTTTCGATTAAAAAAAAGAAGAAATACATCAATTACTATATTTTTTCGTGATTGAGATGGAAATAAAAAAATATCAGGTTGTAACGAAAGTTTTCCGCCGTATCTGCCTGAAAAACTAACTTCTAACTCCTTAAATAACTGTTTTTGAACTTTCGGTACCAAACCAGCACAGTGTCACATGATACAACAATAGTACTAAAAGCTGTACTCATAATTCGTTTATATTCTGTAGCTGACTTTTAGCAACAGAACTGGAAGTAAATGATGGTTCTAATCCTCTAGAGTGATAGTTCTATTTGAGACACCCTGTACTTAATGATAACTATATTTTTTACAGATTTCACAACACAGTGTTATAAAGTAAGCCTCTTTCTTTCAAATGCCAAAAATCGTTTGACAAAATAGGAACAAATACGCCAACGCTAACTGTGTGCTGACGATGTTTGCGGTGGCGGGAAACTTTCGTTACAACCTAATAAAATGTGAATGTGTGATGTTTTGAATTCGCATTCTTTCGGTTAACCCCTTATCTGATTTGCCCGCGTGCCGTATGGGTGCGGCTTTCGGGTCTTTACTGATTTGCCTGTACGGGGCTTACGGGCAATCTGATTTCAATTTGGCTTTCATTGTTTCGCCCGTATCGTTTCTATTTTTAGTCCTGTTTTCATCCTTTCTTAAAAAAGTTCCATCGTTTTGAAATTGTTACCACATCATATAGACTGTCTGCCTTGAAATATTCAAACATCTGGCTTCTTCCCTGATTGGCTGTTCTGCTTCTAAACGGGCAATAAGTTTGT
Source organism: Cheiracanthium punctorium (assembly GCA_038373885.1). Lineage (NCBI taxonomy): Eukaryota > Metazoa > Arthropoda > Arachnida > Araneae > Cheiracanthiidae > Cheiracanthium > Cheiracanthium punctorium. The sequence continues at coordinate 733,738 of JAWZYV010002175.1, forward strand.
GATTCTTCAAAATGATACTGCGAAGCCATAAAGAGCCAATTTCAGCCCTTTCACACTAAAATCAAACGCTGTGTTGCAGAAATTGACGTTGCGCAAAGAGCTTGATTATAAGCTGGATGACATACTCCTAGATTTGCGTATCAGAAACCGCCTGATTAATTTTGATTAAATGATGCTAATTAGAACTGTATAACACACATTCACAGTAAACATGGATCACATTGATTGGATATTTCAATGAATATCATTATTTTTTGGTATATGTAGAGATAAATTTGGATATGAGTGTTATATATGTATAATGGGTCTACGCAAACCGGAAAAACAAGTTGTAATCAAATTAGTGTAATTTAGATTTTTCTGTCAATGTGTGAAACGACGGAATTCTGAAATCTTAGTGGCTTTGGCAATGTGCGAAACATGAGAATTGTTTACATATGCTATATAATTTCCCTCATAAAAGTACCAGTAATGATATGCTATTCAAAATGCTTCCACTATATCTCGCTGAAGTTAGAGGAATATTAGATATATTTGTATCAAATACAGATTAAACATTCTGAATTACTTTTATAATAATTTTTTCTGTAAACTAAAAGGGTGACGGTAGAGATACTTACGATATTGAAACCTAAAAATACGGCCATATCTCAACTACATTTTTGTATACTTTTAGAAACAACTTGATTTTAAAACTAGTCAAAAGGACAAATTTTACTAAAATATTTATAAAGCATACAGAAGACTTTTTTTACAAGATCCTGTAAAGATTTATAAAAAGTACAAGCAAAACTTTTATGCCATTTTTGCTATAGCCAATTTTATTATTATTATTTTTTAATATAATGGAGCAATTTAAATATATGTCCAATATATAGTTAAAATGAATTTTTGCGCATGTTTCAGCAGATGTTATGTCATACGCTACTGAAACATGCGGGATTTTTTTTTCTTTTTTTTCAAATTATTTGCTAATGTCTTAATGTCATTCATAATTATTATGCATAATTATTAAATTCAGATGCAGTTTTACATTGGCTGGAGGACTTTTATTTTGCTCTAAAATTCTTAGTAAATAATAAGAAGAATGTCAGTTTGGTGTTTGGATTTTATCTGCTAACAAAAACGATCGTAACCTGTTAGAAGTAACAGCAGCTGGCTGTGCTCGCGCACAGCCAGCTGCGTCAAAAAAGGGTCTCTAGATCTGTGGCACGCGATGAACGTTTCGATCGTCCGCCATCTTGCTGGTAGCACAGCCAGCTGTCGTCAAAAAAGGGTCTCTAGATCTGTGGCACGCGATGAACGTTTCGATCGTCCGCCATCTTGCTGGTAGTTAAGTCGAGCGATGGCAACGGCTGCCCTTTTTTCAGCATTGGGAAAGGGTTGCTCCTCAAAGGGTTAAGCTTTAAAAAATTATCAGATAAAGTTTATTAAAAATACAATATTTATTTTAGATAATTTCTGAAACTAATGTAAAATTTTAATTGTTATGTATTATATAAACTTAAATGGTGTTTATTCACTAATGTATCCTTTTAATTAATTGTAACAAGGATTTTTACTTCTAACGTAATCTCAAAGGGTTATTTAAAAGACCAGTCTGTTGGTTACAAAGAAACCCAAGATTGTGTCGTGTAAATTATTTTTTAATGCTTGATAAGCTAATACTGAACAATTATATCGATTTAATTAACTTTATTTTAAATTTTAAATAATCTTGGTGTTTTTGATATTAAAATGTACTAAGTAAATAGGTATAATGTATAGAGTAAAATATATAGAAATTTCATATAATGCTGTCAGTGTTTGGCATGAAAGAGAGTAATTATGTTGAACATGTAAACGTCATGAAATGCTATAAATAATATGTAAAGATAATGTCTTTTTGGTTTGCGCGACATGCAAAATATTTTTATTGCATTTGGGAAACCAAAAGAAAGTAAGAGTTTGAAATTATTATAGTTTAAAACTATATTATTTTTTTAAAGAGTTTAAAACTGTAGAATATTTAAAAAAAATGCGGTGCCCTTTTTTGTTTTGGAACATCACTCTATGTTTTGAGTTATTTTTAGTGCCTTTCAAGAGTTAAGTGTGCTTATTTTTATATCGTGTCCTGTTAAAAGACGGAAAATGGTAACAGCAGAATTCCGTGGGAGGTCATGAATGAACATTCCACTATCACGGAGATGACCCCATGCCTTTTCCCTAGCTAATGCAGTCAAATCCAATTGAAATCTTTTCCCAAATTCCATTTTGACTAGAAGTTCAGAATGAAAAGTTGAAGGAAGATTAGGTCTCTGCAAAACAGTAGTACCTTTCTTTGTGAGGTAATCAGCTTTTGCAATATCTTCCACACCACAGTGGGAAAGAAACCACTGTAACACAACAAAATCAGGAAGTGATTTCAAAAGAGACGTACAGTCAAAAAGGTGTTTAGAATTACAGACTTTATCTTTAGAGATGGCTTGAAAAACAGCCTTGGAATCAGATAGAGCAGAGTGAGATGGAATGTGTGTAAAGTTACAGATCTCCTCGTACTGCACGCTGGGTGTGTAAAGTGACAGATGTCCTCGTAGTGCACGCTGGGTAATGCAAAAACTGACATAGCGCTGCCTTTTAATGGCTCTTTGCAAGATGTATATGTATATAATTAATTTTAGTGTGTGAACAAAGATAAATTATAGATTAATTGCATATTCATATAAACACAAAGACTTAAAGCTTAAAATTTCCTATTGGGGAAAAAATTGCACGTGATGATTTTTTTTTGTCAAATCAGCTTCCATTGTTTCTGCTCATCAGAAACAATGCTTCGTTTTCAGGAAATACTTCCATGGTAAATCTGTGTAATTGAAGGGTTCCTTGCAAAATATTGGTATGGCCGCCTTGCTTGGAGTTCAGATTGGCAAAACACGTTCAATAAAATAATGTAGGGAAAAAGAGAAACTCCTGTCCTTATTTTCTTTTCTTAAGAAAAATTTTTGTTTCATAAGGTTTATTTTGTTACAAAAATTAACAAAAAGTTTCTTTAATTTTTGTTGAATTATTTTTGGTATTTTATAGCAAAAAATAATTGAACTATTTTTCCTAACTTCTTATCATTTTAACTCTCGATTTCAGTCTACGAAACACACTATCAAATAATAATTTTAATTATTATATTAATTTAACATTATATATCAGCAAAAATATAAGAGCCATAAATTATGCCAAAAATCTTAGTGAAATTTATTAAAAAACTTATCAACAAAAATCATTTATTAAAGTGCACGTTGAATCATTTTACCTATTTTTCAGTCAAACAACTTTAGTTTGCTGGTCAAATTTAAAAATTTTACAATATAAAAATGTTTCTTTTTGTGAACGAATGCAACAAGGTTTTACACCTAAACCACTATCTGGGACTGAATTCTTACAAGCGCATTTGAAAGCTTATTTTGAAATACTTGAAGTAGAGTACTTGCTTAGATAAGAAGCTTAAATTGCTGCATTTGGAAATTCCCAGAAAATAGGAAGCATTTTCTTTTATTCTGTGCTAAATTTAACTGTAAAGTCTAGCATACTTTATAGTATTTCGAAAAAATTCCAGGCTGAACTTCAAGGGTGGTCAAGAAAGAGGGAGGTAAATATTTTCCTGTCAAAATATCAAATACATTCGCAAAACATATTTAAATAAGAAAACCTACAGATAAAAACTCCTTCTTTTTTATTTTTTTTTGAGTAAATAAATTTCTGTTTTTAGTCATTTTCTACAGTCAAAATTAACTTATTTATTTTTCTTTCTTAAATTTCGATTCTGGTTTCCAATCTACGTATTTCAGTCTAAAATAAGAATTTACATATACATTAATATGAAAATGGCCAGCAGCAAAAATTTCAGTTTTAAATTATCACGTGATCATAAGACACGAATAAAAAAAATGAGTCCATTCGAGAAAATTATTAAAAAAGAGAAACCTGGGATAAAATTGTAAAGATAATTCTACAATAAAATGCATAATGGTATTTTTAATAGCGTATGTACGACGTAGAGTAAAATTCATGCGATTCTGGATGGTTAAGTTTGTTGTCTTCCCAGGAATATTCTAGATGAATAAAAGTAGAACTACATTCCTCTGAAATTTCCTCACTCAAATCTTCACGTTATTTTAGTACATATTCCTTCTACTCTCTAAATTAAACTTTGGTTTAATCGTGATTTACTAATTACTATACTTAATTACTCACCAACCACGAATGTAATGGATGAACTGTAAATTTTCATTCTCGAATCCAAGTCCAAGTTAAAACATAGATGATTGTAAATGTAGCTAGGTGACTCTTCGCTTTCAACATGCATCAACCATAGTAACTTTCAGATCCAACGACAATTTTTCAGTTTGACATCTGTACGTTTTCCTTAACTGTGGTTAAAACCAACCCCTGGTCGAAGGATGCCGCCAAAGTTCACACCGGAGTCGCTCGCGAATCTCGTTCTGCTAAAGACAGACAGGTTCAAGGTTTAAGTTGCCGCTGGAAGTTGAAAACAATGCTTCACTATTTTTTTTTAGTAATAAAAATAGCGGAGAGAAATATCCATACCGTCATATTATTAAATTCTTTTAAAAAATCCTTGAGAATTAAACTATTATCCAAATTAGATTTTAATAGCTAAATAGTGGAATATTTAGTTTTTAGTATAGTGAAATCCCTCTATAACGATCTTTTGGGGGTCAAAAATAATATATCGTTGTAAAGAGAATTATCGTTATAGATAGAATCGATATTGGAACGAAAAAATTTTTGATTTTTGTTCTTCATATATCCCATACCCTGTGGTATCACCAGAAAGAGTTCTGTTTTCATTCAGTACACCCTCGCAAGTAATATATAATAAACAAAAGGAGAAAAACATGTTTATAGTTTTCAGTAATTTTCACAACACTCACGAATTCTAGTTAAATGCCCTTACCGCCTCGCCAGGGATTCTAGCGGAGATATAGCTTATAAATATTTATAGCATGTTTGAATAACAAATATATAATGTCTAAATCAATAATACCTGAATGTCGCAAAAGCGTTTTTTAAAATGTATTAGATATTAATTGAAAATACATACCCATTAATTTATCCTTATTTATTTTGCTTCACGCCTTTATCAAAATCTTTTATGATGTTGAATTTCACTTCGATAGATATTTGTTTTCTTTTAGCCATTTGCTTTCGATTTTCACTAAACAAACTTCAAAGTAAACAAAACTCATAAATGATTTAAAATATCCTCGTGTAATAATCGACCTCGATAGGATTTATCGGAGGTTAAAATTCTTACTCAAGTTCAGACAAAAGAACGTATCGTTTTCTATATCAGTTCCGGTGAAAGGAATCCTTCACCATTTTTTAAAGAGGGGGATAGGAATCAAAGATGTGTCATCCAACTGCCCTTCCACGTTACGAGAAATGCACTTTCTCATTACCATAGTGTTACATCAGCAAAACGAAACTCAGAAGACGTTCTTTCACAGAGGTGTGGTCCAACCCGTTCCAACCACATTTTACCTCGACTTTCTTTGTGTAGCTTTCAATGTCTGTGCATGAGTTGGGCTTCTGATGCATCGTAGAAAAAAAATATATCGTAGTAGAGAGAATTATTGTGATGTAAGGGATAATTATTACCATCGTTGTAGAGAGAATTATCGTTTTAAAGGGTATCGTAATAGAGAGAACTGTTTTACATTAATCTAAAGGGAATTCAGCCAGGACTATGAAAAATAGAGAGAATTATCGTTATAGAGGATATCGTTGTAGCGAAATTCTACTGTATACATTTTTTTATCAACCTTTTGTTAACCTTTATGTTTTGCAGTAAGATCTTCACTACTCATCTTAAAACTTGGTGTGAATAAGTAACCAGTTTCTCAAACTGCGCCTAACAGCACATTGATATCACCTTTACCATCTTTATGTTCTTTTTTAAAATTTTCAGTCATTTTTGGGACACCCTGAAGGTTAACGTTCATAATAATAACTGCAAAACAACGATTCACAGTTTAACATTCATAAAATTTATATGGAATACATGCGTTTAATAAAGTTAAGATTTGTATTTTTAAAAATGCAGCTTGGGATAATTTACTTTGAAAAACATAACTCAGACTTCACAAGTGTGTACTTAAACAGTGCACTAATTCAAACATTTACACACTCGAATGGACTACAAAAACCGACCAACGAATTTCGTACACCTTATGTCAAAAATCATCAGATAAAAAACACAATTTATAGCTCGAGTTTGTAATACTGATAACTATTGTAAACAGTTAATTTAAATTATACCATATGGGCACGGTGTATTTGCACTTATCCCATGTATGTTATTTTCATTTGAATTACTTACTAATAATACAGGCCGTCCCAAAAACATTGGCCCTGACTTTCATTCCTTAAACACTGGTTGTACAAACACGAAATAAATTACAAAATCACTTAAAAAAAACAAGCATTTATAGCATGTATTAGTCATCTGGAGAATAAATGTAAACGGCCCCAAATAAAAAAAAAATATTCCAATTCGTAAAGTGTTCACATACCTTAAATTGGTGACGTAGGTACAAAGTTTCAGTTTTTCATCATAAAAAATGTCATAGATACGTTTAAACATGTTTGGTTAGGAGGTATAGAATACATATTAAAGGAAAATTAATTTATATATTTTTGCAAATCATAGCCTTCTTTCATAATTTGAATACGACCCCAGGAAAGCGATCATTCGACATGATCTTTTCCCTTCAAGAGCCATTGGGAAATGGTTTAAGTCAGCATATATTTATTTTCATAACTCTGAAACATTTTAAAAGAAAAAAACAATGCTCAAAGTTTGTACATCACATAATTAATGTATGAGGCACGTTTTGACATATTACTAATTGAGAATATTTTGTACGGGGGATGTATAAAAGTTTAAATTTGTATTTATTTATATTTAATCTCCTGAAAATTTTTATCGATACCTCAAAATTCTCTTCATTTTACGGAACTTAGTAATTTATTTGTGTATGGCTATGAACAATATTTCTGTGTATGGTTATGAACAATATTTCTGTGTATGAACAATATTTAGGGAATAAACGCCTATGCCAGTATTTTGGGGACATCCTGTATATTTAAATGCTGTTGTAGGTAAAGTATCTACATATGTGAGTGACTTAATATAACACATCTATAAATGTGGAGGAAGTACTTGGAATATTACCTAACATATATATAAAGTTTAATGCACCCACGGTATATTTGTCGGATGAATTTTAAAAACTGGGTTCAATTGGGAATTTTTACAAGCACTTTTCTCTGTTGTAAAATAACAAGAAATCTCACCTAGCTTTGAAATATTTTTTTAAAGATAAATCTCCATACTTAAAGAAGATTTCCAAAGTTCCACTAAGTATAAAATATTTTTTTTCTTGTTTATTTGACAGAAAGCTTATACTTTGCACTGCGAATTAGTGATAAATTCAGTACAAAAGTATGTCTCTAATTTAGAATCCTCTTTCATAAGCAATTTTCTAAGGACTAAATCTGTTTTTCTCATGATGACATTCAAATACACTGTCATGAAGGAAAATGAAGAAGCTTTATCAAAAATCCCGCGTCAGACACGACAAAAGCGTTAAACCTATTCATAAAGTTGTGCTTACTTGCATCGCTTATTCCTGTCTCACGAGATCTTAAGGATGTCTTAATAAGCTCAGCATTTTTTCTTCTAGAATATGTTTCGTCTAACATTATATAGTTATATTTTATCATAGAGAAATGCTGAAATGCTAAAAGAAACATTAACATTTTTTGCGCTGTTTATAATGCGGGCGAAATTTAGCATTCAAGAAAGGATGATTATATTAAAATATGCAATCCTATTCAGTGAAGAATATCAAACTCTAGTAAGTGTTGTTGTGAATTATTTTCTTCTGTTTTTTTTTTTTAATTTTCGTACTTAATTTAAGAATGCATTTTAAGATAAGCTTCGTAGAATTAATATTTTAAAAGCCAACTGTTTACCTAAAAATGCAATTCAGTATGCATTATTTTCAACACTTAATCTCATCCCTGAACAGTGTTACTCACATCACAAAAGTATAGAAATAAAGTCAGTATCAAAGTAATAAAATTATCCTTGATTTTTCAACGAATAATTTTCGTAATCTATGGGAACGTAATATTTTCGTGAATTCTCGTTCCCGAAGTATGAAGAAGAGGAAATAAATTCGTTGAATTTGAAGAAAATTTTTCAATTGACAGGAAAAAAAAACGAAGCAGATGTTCGTCAAATAACGGAAATATTCCGGCAGCACTGCTTCCAGAAAAATTTCACTGAACTGAAGAAATAATTTCCGAGAGTGCGTCTTTATCCACTAATTTATTCCTTATTTTTCAACAAATAATTTCCGTACTACTTGGAAACGTTATATCTCCGTGAATTACTCTCGAAAATCTGAAGAAAAAGAAAAAAAATCATTGAATTTCAAGAAGTTTGTTCAATTGACAGGAGAAAAGAAAAACGGAGATATTCCAGCAGCACTGTTGCCAAATTTTCGTGAATTGAAGAAATAATTTTTGAGAGTACTGCTCGGCCAGAGATGAAAGACCGGCTTTGGCGCGCTGCCAAAAAAATGGAACAGGCCGAAGGGGAGAAAGGAAGTTTTTGGAGGGACGGAAAAGTACGCATTGTTGTGTGAACGTCAAGTTAATGATAAATCCAAATTAGCCAAAAAGTGGCTAAATTGACAGATCTAGCCACAGAAATGGCCAGATCTCGCCGCAAAGTGGTTAAATTGGCAACCCTATCCGCGCAACTAGCGAAATAATTTCTTGCACATCTGAACGTATCTCCCCTATTTTCACGGTGTGAAACAAATCGCAGCATCCTCTTTTTTGGCAGCGCGCCAAACCCGGTCTTTCATCTCTGGCCGAGCAGTAAGTCGTCGACAATGAACGCACTGCAACAAGGCGCGCTATCCTCCAAGAATATGAATCCAGGAGACCGATTGCACCTCGAAAAAGAGGATCATAAGATTCTTCATCTTTCTAGTGACAGACCCCGTGTCACATACGTGGAGATCTGTGCAGCCATCCAGCATTCTGCCTCACTGCCCACACCATGACCTCCTTCGAATGAAAATTATCTCTTTCCGTCATGCTTTCCAGGTGAAAACAGCAAGTTCCAGATTCTCTCCACAGAGTTATCCGAAAAAAGGAATCCGTGTTTACGGTAAACAGGGACTCGTCACTTCACGTCGTACTGGTGGTGCATTGTTGCATACTCCAGTGCTAATGCGTCAAACTCCAGTTCTGGCGAGCACCTAGATGTGCAAGTTGTGAGAGCACTGCAAACGACTGGTCGTCTGGACATACAGACCAGGTGGATTGAAACTCCAGTTTGCCTCGTAATTCATCTGCACCGAACCTGGCTTCGCTCAGTTAAGCGAATCATCGGTCACAAAGAACAATTGTTACTCTTGATTGAACTTCCATTGGTCATCGCGTAACATCTCTCGTATTTTGAAAATTCTGCTAAAGTCTTGAAATCACACACTAAGGCACAATCCCTGTTTGAGGCATTTCGGTTTGCGATCGTCCTCGTTTCCAGCATTCCAACAATTCTTCCTTTCAAAATCTTTGGCATTTGAAAGAAATTTTTGATCGTTTAACTCGCTTACCACCACAGAAATCGCACACAGCTTGCGTGATCTTCATACGTCACGTGAATCGGATTTACACTGATTTTGACGCGAACAAATGTTTTGCGCATAGCGACGTCGAGTGAAATGTTTTGCATATGCACGCGTTTTCACCTTCAAACAGTGATTCTCCACAAGCAATTTCGTAGAATTTGACCAATATTTACTCACTTTCTACCACATTTAATGATTTAACTGCTCAACTTTCGGACACCAGCGTACTTTTTTTATCTGAGGTTAACGAGAATTACTGGAACCATCAAAGTTTCGGAATTTCCGGTCCAATACTTAGTCGTAAGACTGATATGTTAGTAGTTGGATTAAAGATAAAGCTCGGAAAATAGAACAGTTTTTATTTTCTGAACAATCTTATATTCGAATATTCGCATCAGTTCTTATATTCGCATCAGTTCTTATATTTCATTTTATATTCGCATCAGTTTGTATTACTTCTGGACAAACTTAACGATTGTTCAAATACTGCTTCAGATTATTCCAAAAGCAAGGAAAAAGTCTTTACATACAGATAATTTTTAAACATTAATTACTATTGCTGCTGATTTAAAGAGAACTTCATTTCTAATAGAATGTATAAAAATTTAAAATTTAATTGTTCATTTTCTCCAGTCCTAAACGAAGAAATCTTTAGTCAAAAGTCCTTATATAAAGATCTTCACTTTTCAATTTAGCCATCAGTTTCGAATTCTGGTTATCAGAAAGAAATATTACTCGTAATATTAATAGCTAAAACTTTTTTTATTATTCTTGAAATTATAGCTAAATGGAACACTTATACGAAACATGTCAAAGTTCCTAAGTTGCAATGCTGCTCAATGAGTTACATTAAACAAACCATACCATCAAACATATTAATTTACACGAATTGATACTCGATAAATGTGCTGGAACATACTATGCTACTACTTTCAGTTTACTAGTGCATTCTTTCGATTACCGAGAGCTCATGCAGCTGTCATATAAATTTCATAGCCTCATAAAACTTTTCTTGGACAAATCTAGTTGAAATTAAAGTATTCTTTTTCTTAAACCGATATGATTTAAAATGAAATATTTCTCGCACATTTAATCCTGGAATTGCATTTGTAACAATGGAATTAAGCTTACTATTAAATTTTTGTCAAAACAAAACTTTTTGCTCATTTTCTATTACTGCGAAATCCAAACTTTAATTAAACTAGTTCATTTTGAAAGAATTTTCTTCACAAACTCAAACAAAGTTTTAGAAAGCATATTACGAGCAAATTAAAAAAGAATGTTTCTAATTCTTGGCTTCACAGTGCACTTACAATTCCATTTTTTCAGGCAATTAATTTTAATAGGGAGAAATAGTTTAGAAAAATGCACTACATTATTTAAATTGTATAATCTGAACTAATTCAGTTACAAAAAAAATGCAGTTCAAATAAAGTATATTTTATAAACTGCGCAAATCGGCCGACTAAATCGGCTCCCAATAGAACACCAAAAGTAAAGCAGCGCTGGCTTGGCCAGTGCTTGGGAGGGTGCATTCCCCTCAGTGACCCCTGAGAAAAGTCTTTTTATACGCATTTCTTCTACTTGCTTTGTTTTTGAACTCGTGGTGCAGCTTTGGAACAATCTTTTCAGGGTTGTTAGTAGCTGTGACACGTCAAAAGTCGCCCAGGCTGAACATTTTTGGTGATTTGTCAGCAAAAAATATTTCCAACCTGAACCCAGCTCTGCAATTTCTTAATTTGACAAGAAATTGCCAAACTCTAACGGTACCCATTCGTAACACTTACAAAAATGAGATATATTAAAAAAATATGTCAAAAGGAATACAGTTACAAGAAATAAATCATTTATATAAAAGGCATTTCTCTGAGAAAGAACGCATCGCTTGAAAATGGAGAAAGATATCAGTTATAAAAATGATCTATTGAAACGTGTGTTCTAGTTATAAAGACATATATCACAAAATATTCTTTAATAGGTTTTTCTCTTGATGGTTCTACTTACTAAGGTGTATCTCATCCTAATTTATAGGAGTAGTTCTTTCTGAGAAGTTTTCCGTATGATGTTATGATATAAAATCTTACACCATTATTATTACTATTTTTTATCGCCTTTAACTTGGCGATTATTTTTTTTTTCATAGAAAGTTTCTTCAGCGGTGTTTCAGAGTCGTATATGGTTTTCGATGACTGACCTTTTTAGTATTTTAATACACGGATTTTTTCAAAGGTTAGATACTCCCGCATTTCTGATGTACTATTTGCTATAAAAGTTCATTGTTTTAGAATATTTTTTCTATTTTCGAGTTTTTCCAATTTCTAATTGGGATGTTGCTTGGTTCTATAATTTAGCTAAAAATCCTTTAGCTAAATTTTATCATTTATTTTATTTACAGGGGAAAAATCGAACATTTAAGATTAGCATTATTCGTATAAAATTAACATCACTTAATCAAAGTATATAATTTTATGATAAATGTTTCATTTTAGGTAAAGTACATCTTTATAAATATAGATGTAAAGAATGCACACAGATGTAAAGAATGCAACAAAATACAGTCACCGAAACTGTCGTTTAAATGATGAAATAATTGAATCTTTGTAAAATAACACATAGAAAAGGTATTTATCAATTAGTGCTCATTAATGTGTTTGATAAGTACCTTTTATGCGCGTTTTTTACAAAGTTTTAATTATTTCATATACTCACACACATATATGTACACTGAATACGCACTAAAAATCAATACACTCAAAAAGGAATAACAAATGACAGTTTTGTGTCCTGCTGTTCTCTTTGATATGTCTTGAGCTGCCGTACCTGCATGGATTAGTATTTTCTTGAATGAAGGCATCTATAACAACAACAATATTAATATTACCCCTACCCCCACAAAAAAATTAAAGTAAAAGCATTTATGCACAATGACCAAATACTAGAAGTGCGGTGTAGATTCCGATGGGAGAAATTTTACATTCGCGAAAAGTAATTTATTCTATTCTATCGTATAGTGGAAGCAAGCAATAACCCGGAACTCCATGCTAATATAGAGTTGTACAATATTATATTGACATTATCAATAATTACAAATTATATACGGTAAGTGCGGTGGCTGGCAAAATAGCGACAAGAAACGTGACCTTACAGGGCAGAGAGCAAGCAGTGGCGGATTATTGAAAGTTTGTTGGGGGGGGCAGTTAGTTAGTAGATTGACATATACATCATATAATCTTAATAATACCATCTGGAATCTTAAACGAGCATTTCTACAGCTGACCGCAGTGCGTTCGTTGAAATGTCGTTAAATACTGTCTTTAAGGACAGGAAAATTTCTTGGATATCATGAGTTACCAAATGTTTCAAACTCTCACAAAGCCAAAAGTCTCATTTTATGGAAGTAAAACAGGATCTTTTACATTAATTTCTTTTATCTGGGGGGGCGATCGCCCCCTCCGCCCCTCCTTTAATCCGCCCTTGGCAAAGCGTGAAGTGTGTGTCGAAACGTTCTGAGAACCCAAAGCCAACCTGGCGATAGAGCAGAGCGCTAAAAGGAAATGCTGCCAAATAAATTGCCAGTATTGTAAAAATGAAAATAAACGTTGGGCCTTACATGCGTATGCTAAAATTTAAATGTGACACGCCACAGGGGGGATCAATAGAGATAAAATGCAACCTATGCAAAATTATTAAAGCCCCGTGGGAACGAAGAAAATAAAATGAATTCTCAGACGAAAGGCACCAACAAACTGTATTGCAAATGCTAAAACCAAAGTAATTTAAGAAAAAGTTAAATAGCATTATGGATAGATGGGAGATTTAAAAATGGCAAAGAGTATTAAATTTAGAATAGGTGAAGGGAAAACAGTAGTAATTATAAATGTGTAATTAACTGTATGAAAATTAATTATAAATATGTGATTACCTGCATCACAGGGAGAGTACAAGACGATGACACAAAAATTAAAAAAAAGAAGATAAGAAAATGCAAGATTGCATTTATATAATGTGATGCCATTTGGACCGACCAAGCGGATGAAAGAGCTTTTAAAGTATAATCATTATCTTCAAGGAAACCTATCAGAAACCCTAAAGAATGAAAAAAAATCTAGAATAAATGGGCATAAACATCATGGAAATGCTTCAAAATTTCACTTTAATCTTCCCATTCCCTTCGCTTCAAGTCAGCCAGGGAATAAATATATAAATTAGTTTTTTATGAGAAGATTGTACCGACTAGTTTTGAAATCTTATGCTTACTATTAAACCTGCTGATGTATTAAAGGCTTCCTTAATTTTATGATTGCTATAGATACTTAATTTTTAACAAAGTCCTCGGGAATTATGTCGTCAATTAGTGACACCTACCCAACTGAAAAATAAACGTCTTTGTTAATGAGAAGCTTGTTTTTATCAAAAGGAATTTACTTGTAATTTCACACATTAAGTTCCCATAATTTCACATATACATATTTCAAGTTTCAAAGCTTAGAAAATTAAGTGTCTGGTAAGCATGTAATCAAAAAGGATAAAGTAATTTAGCTATGTTTTGTACACGTAAAAATTTAAATAATGAGCTATTTAATTAAAATTCTTCATTGTTGTTACTTTCAGTTACTGAATTTTTTATTACTAAATTTATATAATTATATTTGTCATGCAAGATGATTATGTAATATTATTTTTTAAAAAATGCATAATTTTAATGAAAACATATTTTTTTTTTCGAAAGGAAAGAAAAATGGAATTTATATGTATATATACATACATACATACATACATACATATATATAATATTCAAATATATATATATATATATATATATATATATATATTCAAATACATCTTTAAACTTGTAAATTTGTGCAAAATGACAATGACCAAATGTAACTAATCGTATGTAGTTATTTCGAAGGAATGTTTAATGATATGCTTTTTTCCCCTAGAGAAATCTGCAAAATAGTTCTCAAGTCTTGCAAGTTTCTGACCTTTCTTCGAAATACCATAGAATCAGGAAACTTTTTTATTGAAAAAAGCCTTTCTTTTAACTCTTTTAGCGTTTGGAAACTAAAACTAAACGAAATTATTTTTCTATATTGAATGTAAAAATATATGCAAACACAATTTACAAATATTACTTAAAGTTTCTTTTGCTTTTTTAAAAATTTCTACCACCAAATTTAATAAAAACGAGTACTATATTCATTGCTATATAAAATTAGAATTTTTTATACTCTAAAACCTTAACACTTGCTTTGAAATAAATTTATCTAACACAGGTACACGTGTAGACACTCGAAACTAAAATTTAAAAAATATAAATCTAGTACAAAGTGCCTTCAGTAAGTTATCCTTTAAATATTTTAACTTAATACAACATTTATCACCATAATTTCAAACCTCTTACTTTGCGATAGCTTTCTTTGGGGTGTTACGGCTAATGAAAATCCATTACACGGTTATTACTGTCTTTTATCATCATTTCCTTTATAAAGATTTTCTTCGTAAAAAGTTTTTCTTCAATGACGTTTAATAACTTTGTAAGATGACCTTTAGCACTTTTAAAGTATATGTTTTTTTTATTTTTGGATGAATGGACGAATTTTTGATAGATCTTTGTTCTTAGACATGTACCATTTGAAAAGGGCACTAGTATCCTGCTTAGTACCGGGTATATCAGGAATGTTCATTTCTAAATTTTACAAGAAAGATTCCTAAAAAAAAGTAATCACTGACAATAAAGATTATCTTTTTTTTTTAAAGAATGATATAACATAGATTATTTTACTTATTTAGGTGTGATATTTAATGAACCTCTTAGATTACTTCCAAAACTGTGAAAAATGTGTTTACACAGAATACTGAAGTATATAACAGTATACCTTGAGAAAAACATTCTTAATATATATCTATGTTTAGGCTTAAAGTATTATTAAACTATATAAAATAACAGTTCGTCAAAAAACAACTCTTATCTGGAGTTTATATTTTAAAATGTATTTTTGAATTGTCAAAAAAAAATATATTTAGCATAAATTTCATTACTATAATATATTTTGAAGAAAGTTTTAGCGAATTGTAAGACTTCAGAACCACTTTCCACATTTCTCTAAGGGATAGTTCTGTTATTAAACATTTATTCGGAAAATATCGCTCAATATAACAGGCTTAAAAAAGTCTAATAATTAACAATACTATTTACAATTTACTTATTGTGAGTTTATTATATATTTTCTGCAGTAACCATAAAATTTTGCTAATAAGATTGTACGGCAATGAAAATGTATCTTATTTTTTACTGTGTTTTATATTAATATTTGCATCGTTTATGTTCAGTAAATGAAATGTTTTTGAAATATTTTCTTTTAGATACTCTTGCGTCTCTTCACCCCGAACACACATTTTATGTGCACCTCACCTCCTAAGGCGGGTGCTTCTCGTATGTTGAGAATCTGATGGCACATATGCATATAAGTTTAATTTAAAAAGAAATGAATAGTCGAAAAATAAAAAAATGCAATAAGGATAAATGTTTCATTTATTAATGAAGTATTCTTTAAAATAAAATTTAGGGTGTGGTTAAATATTTCCACTGCTTCTCTTGTCACCAAATAATCTCAGGAAATCAATTAGCACTTCAATATTTTCTTTCATTTCTATCCTTATAGGAATATTGCATAAGTAAGCTTATTTTTAAATTGGTTTACTTTTAATAGTCTGGGCATGGATATTATAAAACAGTGTAAATTCAATCAAATTTATTGTTCATGTGCACGAAATGTAAAATGATATCTATATTTTATGGATTTTATTTTACACTAAAAGTATATGAACCACTACTGATGCTATTAGAAATTCTTTCTTTACTCAACGTAAGTAGTTGTTTAGACTTCGTTAAGGATGTAAAATTTAAATATTCTTTATGAGACAGTTCACTTTTGCTGTGTTTAAAATAGTGTATTTTTGTATTATGTAAATTTTTAAAGTATCTTTACTGTACTAATCAATGTCTGAAAAAAATGTTTCTATTTAAAAATGAGTGAAATTATTAAGTATTCTCAATCCAAAAGTTTATAAAGACAGAAAGAGAGTAACAAGGCATTTTGCTTATTCTTTACTGTCAATTTAAAATTTGATGAATATTTTTAGAAAACTACGAACAAAACTGAAGTTATTTAATTTTCGATGGATAACGAAGTAAATGAAACCAACAAAAAGCTTTAGTTTAAAGAAAACTTTAATGATTTTTATTAAGTTTATAAATAAAAGATTAAAGAACTCTTAAGTTGATTATTTTTCTTCTCAAAATAATTTTCAGAATACTTTTAAAATTTATATACTTATCTCTGCACATTTATAATCACAATGCATATATAAAGAATTATTTAATAATTGTGTATAAAATATAACATGCGATATAAAAGATATTTTCTATTCTTTTCAAGACATACAAAGATTGTCTTTACATCATCAGGAAATTTTCACCGCAAACTTCTCGAAAGTAGGAATCGTAAATATTTACTTTTTCGTAAATATTTACGTTAATATACTAATCAGTTTAACTTATGCGATATGTTTAACTCGAAAAACATTAAGTAATATACACTATATTGGGTATTTCACCGATTTCACCGTGAAATGCATCAACAGTTAAAAGTAATAAGAAAATTCAGGGTACTTCAAGACTTCATTTTTAGGGAAAGGGCCACTATCCCCTTGAAACCTTTTTCCGTTAAAAGAAGAAAAAATTTTTACCTTTCAGAAATTTAGCATGAAAACGGTAAATTTCCGAGTTTCGTTTGTTTATTGCATTTTGTAATTAGCTTGAAAAATTGATTTTCGTTGGACATATTCATCTGGAAAGAAATATTGACACCAAACGTGCTCTTATGAGTAATTATTTATAAACCACACATAAATAATTAAAACTTTAAAAAAGAAATCCCTTTCACAAAACAGTGTTTCAATTCATATTCATAAATGCTGCAGTAGCTGGAAAGTAATATCAGATATATTTTTTGGGGGGGTTTCAAATAGTGAACAAAAAATTAGTAAAGAAGTAATTTAGCAGCCAATGTATCTGATTTCTTTTCTTTCCCCCCCCCCTTTTTTTTTCAATGTTTGTCAATAGGCCCGTATAAAATTTAAAACCGATCAGTCAAGTATCTTAAGAGTAAATGTTGAACATAGATTTGTGAAAATTCAAATTAATTTCATGCCAAACCAATAATTTGACTGTGTAAATAACGGGACAGCAATTTGTCACGAATTTCACATATTGTAAGTTTCATGAAAAGTGATTCCTTCGATTCTGAAATTAAAATAAACTCCCGCTCCGTAGGCTGAGGGGTTCGATTCCAGGGAGAGCAAAGTGAAGAAATGTTTTAAAATATATAGATAATTTTGTACCCGCGGTTAGATAACGTGCAATTAACTAAAAATTCTTAATTAAGAACGCCGTTTAGACTATATATTAATTTTTACCTTAACTTGGAACAATTTTAATAAAAAACAGCAATAAAAGAAAGCATCTGCTGGTTGTGAATTACTGCTAGAAAAACAGAAAGTTCAAGCAAGTGGTGGTCTGGATTGCTGCTAGGTCAGCAAAATATTCAAGCAACAAAAACTGGATGACGTTTGCTGGACAAATAGTAAAAGTGTTCAATGCACACCATGACTTGGCTAGTAATGCAAGTATGAACTAGCAAAGAACTAGCATGGAACTAGCAAGTATGGTGGTTTATGCTTTTTTTTTTCTTGGTGGGATACAGCATATAATTCTAGTCTTAGCAAACAAATACCAGTATCAACTTTACATAGGACGAGAGATGTAGTCCTAAAAGTGGGATCCAAGTGCAATAAAGTAGCTATGCGCTGCGCAATGAAACCTCTCACAACGCCACCTGACGTCTGAATTTGGAGTTAGCGTTCTTTCCTAAAAAACAGTATGGGAAAGACAAGATGCGGGAAAAATACATTTATAAAGTTTTTCAGCATTAACGATTGGATTTTCTAAGAAAGTACGCCGTAATTCGTACGTTATGTGCATTAATGCACACAATAATGCTACAAACGGAAGGCATAGAACGTTTGTTCGAATATTCCAAAACTGCACTTGCCAGGCAGGTTCACTTGTTCTTCATATTCAAAGTGTTTTCCGTACGCAGCAATAGGCATCTGGGCTCTGGTCTGCAATTACTGCTGTACATTGTACAGTATATCATGTGACAAGCTGGCACAAGCACGCTTTTACGCCTTTTATTTTTAGCATTTATATAAGCAAGGTGTCTTTTCTTCATAAATCTGTGATGCTGAACAACTTCGTAATTAACTTCCCACCCCCATATTCCGTACTGTTTTTAAGATAAGAAAGTTAATTCCAAATATAGAGACCAGATGGCGCCTTAACGGTTTCATTTCATTACGCATAGCTACTTTACTATACATAAACTACAGTGACCAGGTTTTCTAATAAAGAATTAGGGACAAATCAGCGAGGTGCCCCAATCTGAAACAAAAAATGGGGCCATTTTATAAATACAATGTTCTTCTCAAAGAAGTCTGCTTATTCAGTTAAAGTATTAATATTCATAAAATGAAAGGGATATGATTATTTTTATTGGAAAGAAATCCTCATTATAACTAATCTTTTGTCGCCTAATAGAAATATTATGCCACCTATGCTTTATTTTCAAACACTTAAAAAATGATTTAAATATAATTTGCTACAAATAAAGTCAAAGTGGCAACTAAAAACACTGATACATGTAAAAAGGCCAGTCTCCGAGTAAAAGTCTATGTCAAATCTTGGAGAAAACACATTGTTTCCTCTTGAAATTCGTTGCGATAGCTGAACTATATTTTCCATTTTACAACGAGAGAGAAGATTTTAACTTGAAGAGTTGAAATTGAACTGGTTCTCCCTGATTGCTTAGAGACTTACCTGATCGATTATGTTGCCCGCATCAGAAAACATGAAACTGTTTCTATTCCAAAACTTTTTAGTAATTTAGAACTTCTTATGCAAATTAAAGCTTGAATTCAACCGAATTCCATCAAGTAAAATTTTAAATTGAGAAGATCGATTTACATGAATGTGTTTTACAAATCGTAGCAATAATATTTAAGGAAATCTAGTAAGTTTTTCACTGCCAGTAATGGCCAAAAATTTAGACAAGAGCTTATTGCTCCTTGACTTTTATTAGTAATATTTAGCATTTTTGTTTTTCTTCAAAGCTGAAAAATCACTTATGTTGTTTTTCTGCTTGAATTGTTTTGTTCTTGTTCAAAATTTTTTATTTTCGGAGAACGGTGGGTTGGAATGCATTTTTATAACAGATGTCACATTCTGGTTAAAAGTTATCCTAAAATACACAATTACAACAATAGCAATTAAAAATATATTTTGATTATGCTTGGATTTGGTGAATAAAGAAATGCAAAGATCATTGCCCAAATCAAGGCAATTATTGGATAACTCTTAACTATTGCCAAATTTCTTAATTTTTTTTACAATCATTTTTTGATGTTGTTTCACATCTCAAAGATGTCATATTTTTATTCTCAGGTAAGACCTTTCTTTCGGCAGTTTCCGATCCCAAAAAAATCGACACTTAGTTTTTTTAAAGAAATTTTTATTATCTGAATGTAGGAAAAAGTTGGGAAGGGGAACGGCATTTCCAAGTAATAATAATAATAATAACAATAATTTGAACTACTTTCCTTGCTCGAAAGGGTACCCGATCGCAACAACCAAATTGTTCTGGAATGTCCAAACATTCTATAAAACTCGTTTTAAAATATATTAAGAAAATTAAAATCTTATCAAATGTACGGGAAAGCGAAAAGAGTAAGAGTTAGAGTGAAGCAGAGATGGGAGTAAGGCCAGATAAAACACACAACATTATTGTTACGAATTTTCGGGGCAACCCGCTGCTTTGTGGCTTAAAATGGTTTAAAATTCGTATTCTACGCTTCAAATAGATAAATTTTGCTTTTTGTTGCATCAAAATCGGCCAATTAGAACCGGAGATATGGAGGTTTCGGTTTGCCATTGTTTTTCAATGGAGGTTCTAGAAAACTCGAGAAATATTGGTCCTAGAGCTTAGATCTCTTCACATTTGGGGACTTATTTTTGGCGCCAAATTTGGCGATATTTCGCCAAAAGTCGCCAAGCTTGGCGACTTTTTGGTCATTTGGCGCGATTTTCCCAATGGGGCCTGGAAGTTGTTTTTCCTGCATTAAAAACGCATAATAACCTAACATTTCTCTTCTATGACGTAATCAAAATTCACGCTTTATGTAGAACCCTCGAGAAATTGACTTTTCTGGAAACCTCTTGTACCTCCTGCGTCGGCTATTTATAGAAGCGCGCGTCGCCCCGAAAGTTCAGTGCGAGTTGAACGCTCAATGTGTGAAGAGCTCTCAGTACGCTTGTTTTGTGTGAATGATAGTGCTATAGAAGCTGTGTTTTAGCTTGCTTTGTGAAGCTGTTTTTAAAGTGCTGTGTGTAAATTCTTCATTGCTGTGTCTTAAGGGATTGTGTACTATATCCCTTGAATATTTCCACGGAATTTTCGCCTGTGAAAGTGACTTATTTTGTGTGAGAAACACAGCATTTGTGAGAGCTTCTGATCCAAGCGGATTGTTAAAAGCACGTTACTGCTAGATTGTGCTTGTGAATTGTGTACAGCTGATTGTTCTACGAAGTTCTAGAAGCAATAAAGTTCGTGTTCCATCCTGACAAGTGACTTTTTACTTGAACTTTTTACACCAACAGGACTTTAGAACGACGAACACCAGGAGTAGCAGAGTAATCCCACTTAGGAGTAGCAGAGTAATTCCGCAACAATATGATGCTTCTTTTCTGATTAATAACAGGACATGACTGATTGGAAGAACAGTTTAATCGAACAGGTGTATATGACCTGACCACCTGAATCGCCTCGATTTAGTGATTTGAGAGAACCAATTAATATAAGACATCCGCATCACTGCAAGTCTTTCATGGAATTGTTTCCCTGATTGTGTGATATTGGTATATCACAAGAGATTTTCGGGTCCTTCTTTATCTTTTATTGCGGTCTGATGTTTGTTTGCTTCTTCTCTGATGTTGATCACTGTTCATATGTATAGCCCGTCGATGTAAATTAAAAGAAATATCTATTGGTAAAACATTGAAACTATTAAAGTAATATTTTCAAACATATTAATATAGTTTTAAGACATCCATTTGGTGATAATTATTTAAATTTTAGTTTTTTTAAACAAATAAAAATAGCAAGATAACATATGCAACTCCACCCTTAAATCAAGGAGGGATAGGCTATGTCTTTCAAAGTTCAAATTTATGAGTATTTTTAAAGATATTATGAAATTAACTAACAGTGTAATAGTTACGAAATTAAGTTTTATTGTGTGCATGTATAATATTTATTTTATACAATTTCATATTTTCAGAAGCCCAAATCAAATGAAAAAAAAATGACTCACCAACCCGCCGGGGGAGGGGGATTGATTTAAAATTTTATTTTTCTCTTAGCCCTTAAATGCATAGTGATGCATATATGCATCGTATTTTTCAGTGCTGGGTTAGAGTAGAGGCCAAATTTCTAACTTCAATTTCACATAAAAAACATAAATTTCTAATAATAAATTATTCATATCGTGAGTAATCAAAGTTTCATATCCTTTTTCAAACTGGATGTTTTTGGAAAAATTAATAAGTTATTCACAAAACTGATGTAGGAAATTTAGCTGATACACTTTGCTATCATACGAACAAGAAAAAAATTCGTGCATTTAAGGGATAAAGAAAATCTTATAGGTCTTATCTGTAGACCTCTCCACATCATATTGTTTGTACTTAACTTTCCAACATAGTGTTTAACAAACGTTTAAGTTAAAGTTTCAAGATGAACAAAATGATTTAAATATTGGTCTTTAAAATTGTGTAATTGCAATTTTCCTAATTTATCGTTTATATATTTTCGTTCGCAATTGAATTAAATTATTGATACTATATTGATAGGACTGATATCGATTCACAATTGTATCAATATTAGTCGTATCACCGGAGTTGTCTTAAGTAAATATGATGCTGCGACAATTCAATGCGTATTGAAATGAGTTTAGAAAAATATCTTGTGAATTATGGTTACACTCATTTCTAGTTCCAAAATTGAATATTTATATGTTTTACACAATACAATTCCAAAATCAAAATAGTCAGATGAATATTAAATACTAAAAAAAATGCATAGTCAGCTTAATTATTCCACTGGAGACATCATGGCGAAGAATGAAACATGTCCTATATTTTTTTGTTATCATATTTTGATAAAATAGCTTTTTGTTACGAGCTTGCTACTTTTAGACCTAACTCAACAGATAGCTCATAAAATTTATATTATTAAGTCTCCAAAACATTACATGACATTATACTAGCTACACCATCTAAGATTGACAGCTTGCATTGAAAATATGAGTTTACTTCTGATGTATTGTGAGAGATTTTTTGTTACATTAATAGTGGAAAAAATTAGTTCGAAACATTCGCCACCAGGGTTCGTTTTTAAATGAATCACAAATTTTGCATACATTTATGATAGTTTGCAAATATTATTACAATTAAACGTGTTCAACAATGAAACGTGTTCATCAGCTACCTTCTGGAATCATAAAGAAGCATGTTCCACAGCTCACCACAGTGCGTTTGGAGAAATTTTACGCACATTTGTGAAATGGTGTCTTAAAAATCAGGCAACATTCTTGGATTATCACAACTTACCAAATGTTTCAAACTCCTCTAAAGCCAAAAGTCACGTGAATTGAGGAGCTTGAGGAGACCATGCAGCAACTCTGGTGGTGAATATTTGAACTAATTTTCTTTATTCACTCAAACTAATACCCGTAACGTCATTATGACCTACATAAAATCGTCTGTAGATAACTTTAAAATAGGGTCGTTTAATTTCGGACATCCTGTATGTTACAATGTTCATCTAAATGAAGCTTACAGGTGTTCTACCCTTACGCTCAGTCCCCCTTATATGTGACGCTGTTCAGAGAACACTAGGGATGGACGCGAGACGACTTTTTTGCGAGACGAGACAGAGATTTACAGCTTTTTTGCGAGACGAGACACACATTTTTAACATTACGGTATAGGGATTTTTGCGAGACGAGACAAGCTTTTTGGCTATTTTGCGAGACGCGAGACGCTTATTTTTCGTCTCGCGTCCATCCCTAGAGAACACGAACACCCTGTCGTTTTTGATGTTGGCGGCAAGAAGACTGTTTCTCTCCTCTGATTTGACGAGATAAAAGCGCTTTTCATGGAGCAAAACTTAATCGCCAAATCAAACAAGCACGCAGTGAAACCTTTATAATCCGACATATAGGGGACAAGAAAACCGCCGGGTTATCGAAAAATCCCGACGCATTGTTTTTGACACTATCTTAAAGTCACTTGCTTTCGTTTGGTCCACACTGTAGTACACTAGATAAATACGATACAAAAACATTAGGTTGACTAGAAAACTGTGACTTAAGAGGGAGATGAGCACAAGAACGGGGATGCTTCTTTATGTTAGCGGGGATCGGCGAATCGAAGGCAATATGTCATGTGTGCTTTTTGAGAACGTCGGGTTAATGAACGTGCCGGACTAACCAACCGTCGGAATATCGAGAGTGTGCTGTAATTTATTAAACGAAAGCAAAAATAACAATTATGTCTTTTTCTACTGAAATCACACGTGAAAACGCAATTTTAAAGCAATATCTATGATTGATAGTTTTCTTTTTATGAGCCTAATGTTTAAAAAAATAAGAGTTATATATAACCCCTTTGAAAAAGCATCGTTTGGTCACGATTCCTTGCACATTATAGATTTTGCTATTCCTGTAACTTTACAAAAATATGAACAAAACAAAGGCAGAGAAAATTCGATAGTACAATTGCTGACGACAGAAAAACTATTGAACAAAAGATATTTACGATGCTCTTACGGTAGCGTGCAACTATATCATTAAAATGTTTTACAAGCAATTCAGTCCTTTGAGTATTGCTACTGCTTTTCATACGAATAAGAAAAAAACATATTGTGCATGACCTTTATTTCGTGATATGATAAACAAACTTGCAAAAATAAAGGCTTACTATTTATAGGATACATGAGTTTAAGAGTTAATTCAAAAAGATGTTTCGCTTCTATAAATTTGAAATGTTTGACGCGTTAAAGATATTTTATTACTACACTATCGAATGCAATAAATCACTCAAACATGTTTTTGCAGCTAGTTTGCAATACAAGAATTCATTAGCTTTTATTTTTTTTTATAGACTGTGTCTTTGCTTATACGTATTCTTTTTTTTAATGGAAACTTTATTTATAATTTGTATAAGAGTTCTCCTGCATTTTATAACTAACTTATTGCAAACGCTTCGTAAAAAATATACTATTGTAGTTAATTTCCATTATTGCATTATAGTATTTTTTTAAGTTATTTTACGGGAATGCCTGTAAATTTTGTCTTATTTCTGGATATGTAGTATAGAGAAGATGTTATTGATCTTCTACAAGTGATTTGTAAATGTTTAATTCCGATGCACGTGTGTGCAGTATTGTAAGTATAAAGGATTCTCAAAATGCTAATCAAATCTTAATCATCAAATCTTTAACATTCCTATGAAAAAATGCAGAAACAACATAAAAATAACAATCATTTAAACAGCATTTAATAATTATAAAATTAATAGTTAATTGCTTCATCTCTGTATTATTAAATCTAACATTTTTGATTTCGCGATCTAGTGACAGAATAAGACAGTATTATCTTTAGGTTTGCCTTTTATACTCTTGAGAAAGTAATTAATACCAGAACATTAAAATATATCTATTGTGAATACTGAAAGTTAGAGTGTTACAGATTTGTTGTTTGAGATCAAAAATGATTTTAATATCTCACGGAATCCTTATCATATAACTGACCTGTCCACAGCAAGCTATTGCTGGCTTGTGCTATGGGTGCTCAAAGCCTTCAGGACAGGTCCATAATTTGCAATTCCCAGTTCGTGACTACTGCCCGGACAGAGATGAGAGACCGGGTTTGGCGCTCTGCCAAAAATATGTAACAGACCGAAGGGGAGAAAGCAAGTTGTCGGAGGGACGGAAAAGTACGAATTGTTGTGTGAACACCAAGTTAATGATAAATCCAAATTAGCCAAATTAGCCAAAAAGTGGCTAAATTGGCAGATCTAGGCACACAAATGGCCAGATCAAGGCACAAAGTGCCTAAATTGGCAACCCTGTCCGCTCAACTAGCGAAAGAATTTCTTGCACACCTGAACCGGTGCTGCCGCGAAACACGCTTCTCTAATATGGGCCCGGAACGCCAGTTTTGTCACGTGACCGTAAGCGATCGCTCTGGCCATCGCTGTCCTTTTAAATAATCGCTT
Source organism: Cheiracanthium punctorium (assembly GCA_038373885.1). Taxonomy (NCBI): domain Eukaryota; kingdom Metazoa; phylum Arthropoda; class Arachnida; order Araneae; family Cheiracanthiidae; genus Cheiracanthium; species Cheiracanthium punctorium. The sequence goes on from JAWZYV010002175.1 coordinate 759,901, forward strand.
GCTTGAGTCCCAGTTCCTTTTAATTGTGTAATCAGACAAGAAATTAAATAGATGTTAAGGCGGTAATTTTTTTTTTCTCTTTCTTTTCTGTAATCACTGTGAGGGTGATTGGAAAAAACTTGCCTATATCATTCATGGGAGAAATATTTTTAAGAAAAAAGAAATAGGGATACATCAGTTTAAATGAAAAATAATTTATTTCAGCATAGTAATAATAATAAGAACAATAAATATTACACAACTTGATTCATTTAAATTGGTGTGCTATAAAAATATGTTCCAATTATATATGCTTAAAATATACATACATTAAAAAAATATTTGGATAATGAATGAAAATAATTTTCATAATACCATTTACGTTTACTTAGGATTCAACACTTGAAATCTTCAAACTATATGGATAAAGAAAATACTTCACTTTTGCATTTTTAATATCTAACAGAGATATTTTAATTCATATTTTTAACAATCTTAATTTTAAATATTTGCAAAATTTTGGTTCTCAATGTGTTAAAGTATTTCGAGAAAATTTCTGTATTACGACAAAGTAGTATCACAACACAGAATTACAGAATATTGAGAATGATTTAGCTCTGAAACTAATTATGTTACTACAATAAACGAATTATTTACTGATTGCTCCAATTGAAAGCATTAAACTTATGTAAAAATACATATATTAAATTATCTTTTGAAGCAGAATATTTACAGAAATTGCTCATATTTTAAAATACTTCCTATGTAGCACTTTTGAAACGTATTTACATGATAAGCTCTTCTTTTTTAAGTATTGTAATATCTAATATAGTTATTTAATTCATATTTTAGAAATCATAATTTTCAATTTTACAAAATTTGGTTTTCAAAGTACTAAAACAGAGAAAATTTCTATATTACGACAAAATACTATTACATCATTGAATTTAAAAATATTGAGCATGATTTAGCTCTGAAATTAATTACGTAGTTACTACAATGATTTACTTACTGATTGCTCCACTTAAAGCATTAAACTTAAGTAAAAAGTACATACATTAAACTATCTTTTAAAACAGAATATTTACAGAAATCGCTCAAATTTTAAAACACTTCCTACGCAGCAATTCTGAAACGAATTTACATGATAAGCTCTTTATTCTTGAGCATAGTAGTATGAAATATATTTAAAAAGGGCATTGAATACCTTAAAATATTAAATTAATTATTAGAAAGAAAAATGCTCTTACTATGTTTCACACATTGTTGATAAAAATAATCCGGATGACTTAGTATCATATAAATCTTAGAAACTCTAGAAACAAATTTTATGTACATAATACTGATATAAAAACATCAAATTATAAATTTCATTTACATAAGCTGTTGGTATTTGACGAAAGTCTTGCTAGCTTTCTTTTTCTATTTTATTATATGATGCTGCTTTCTAAAGTTGTGCAGCAACCGTTCATCACATCAAATTCATCCAGTTTCTTAGTGATGAAAATTTTCAAAATATTCTTAATGTTTTTTTGATGAAGTAAATTTTTATTGCTTTCTTGTAAGAGTGTTTTAAATATTTTAAAGCAAACAACAAATTTTTTTAGTATATCTGAATGAGGAAATGTTAAATTTCCTCTGTCAACAAACATAAAAAAAAATTCTGTATCTTGATTTTCTTCAAATAGCATTTTTTTGTGTGTGTGGATATGGATTGCAACACAATATACACAGCAGTTGTTATTTAACTTTAAATACTGCATATCCCCAAATAAGTATGAATAATGGTATATTATTCTCTTCGTCTTCGTACAAAGAGAAAAAATCTATACCTTTAAAATCAATATCTATATCCAAATCTCATTCCTCTGTCTCTTCATGAAAGTCATAAAGGAAATTTGTTATAGAAAAATTTCCAAGCTGAGAAGAATGTAGTTCGATTAAGCTTTTAAAACGTAGTTTTTTTTTTCTTTCTGATCTTAGTACCTGCTGTATTGTGACATTTTAATTTGCACCATTAAGTTGCCGGTACTGTCCAAATTCCCCATTCAAGTGGGTCAGTTTGGTATTTCCCAGTTAAAATATACTTATATTTCTATTCATTGAGTTGATATAGTATTATCTGTCTTATAACTTTAGTTGTGTTCATAAGAGGAAAAAAAAAATGTTTTATAATATAATTTCCACTTTTCCGGTGTTTGTTATTAAACTTTAATTTATGCCATGCTTCGAGCCATTTAACGCAATTATCCAAGAATGATAATCGACTATAGTCTGTTCGCGGAAACGAGAGAACGAAAGTAAACAAACGGGTTACCAAAGAATTACATATTTTTTCACCAATCTCTAGTTTGGAGTTAAGAAAGGTTAAATGCGCCTAACAGCGTAAATGGAAGAAAGCAGAAATTCATACTGTGTTTGGCGCTTTGGCAAAATGCCAGGTGCTTACTCTTCGCCAGTTTACATGTTCCATTATTTAGTTTCGTTCTCTCGACTCGGCGAACAGACTATAGTTGGGGAAAATGTTATGGTATCGTAATCCAGCTGCTCTCTGCCTTTATCTAAATTCTTTATATTCATAATTTTTCACCATTTATTTATTATTTCCAAAAAAGTTAATAGTTCCATGAAAACGTTTCATTCTGCATCGACAAGAAACAGGTTCCAAACCGAGAATTTCTCCCCAACCGGGAGAGAAGACTGTAGATCCAGATCGCTTAGCATGACGTCATCGGAGCAGTAAACGGTAAGGTTCCGGGCACATAGAAGAGAAACCTGTATCGCGGCGGCCCCGCCTGAACCCTATTTTCACGCTGTGAAACAAATCGCATCGTCCTCTTTTTTGGCAGCGCGCCAAACCCGTTCTTTCTCAGTATTCACTTGGGGGAACTAGTGACTTCGAGATTAAGGGTTTGCCTTACTCCACGCCAATCGCTATAAGCGTACGGTTTTGGGTTCGAGTCCCATTCTATCCTCTGGCTGTTAGTTTTCACCCAAATATTGAGCTAAAAAAATATGTACTTTGAAATCAATAAAGAACTTGTAACTAAGAGCAACTGAAGTAAAGACCAAAAGAACCATACAACTCGATAAACTCTCTGTATCCAGTGTATGAAGTATGTCAGTATTCACTCGCTGTGGTTATTCTCTTCTCTATGCTAGAGTTTCATAGTTAGGCATTTGATGGGAAGGGGAAAAATTATAACGGTTTAAAGCCAAAGTAATTTAGAAAGCTGAAATAAAATAGTTTAATCGATAAAGATGGGACTTTAAAAAGATGTACAAAATTTTAGCCTTTCATCATAGGCTCAGAGATATGAACATAAATATACAGGGTGTCCATAATTAAACTTGAAATGTGCGAACAGTCTGTAGCAAAAACTATGCAGCGGAAATGCATGAAAATGGGGGCCATTACCCCATTTTCATGCTATTCCGCTACACAGTTTTTGCTACAGACTGCTCGCAAATTTCAAGTTTAATTATGGACAATCTGTATACTGACTTAAACCACTTTTCAATGTCTTTCGAAGAGAAAACATAAGAAATCAAGTTATAGGGGCTTTGCCAAAATTGCCAAATAAAACATTGATTGCATAAATGCATAGTACAGTAAAGCACCATTTATAAGTCTCTCATTTATACGACTTTAGCATTTATACGTCGCTTTCATGAAGTCCCGATTCATTCCTATTTATTATAATGAAAAAATGCTTCATTTATACGTCGTTTTAAACTTTCCTTAACTTCAAAACTTTTCTGTCTTAGTAGTTATTTTCCTGTTTAGGGAGAAACTTTTGTCATATAGGTCGTCAAATAAAGGATGTATGGTGGAGTGTACCTTCAACAACCTTCTTTCAAAAGGCACACCGTTGACAATATTTAAAAGTTTAGAACATACTTTGCTCGCCAGAACACGAAGCACGAAGGAAAAACATTTCATTAACTTATAATTCAATCTGTAATGCTCTAGTTAATATAATCAAAGACAGCACATGAGGTGACAATGAATGATGTATTAAATTCAATTTCTGTAACAAAAATCACCTCATAATTGTTATTCACTATATATTACATTAATATTAAGAATATGCAGTATTTAAGATATAGTACAATAAAGGTACAGTTTGTTTAATATTTATGAGATTTTTTTATCTAGCTATTGTTTCTAGTGTAAAAACTAGTTTGAGGTAATTTACTAGTATACCTTAAAAGAACTTATACAATTATTATATTTACATAAATTTGAAGTAGTAGTTTTAAACCTGTTATAATCAAAGTTGCTCAGCAATGTTTCATTTATATGTCGTTCAGACCGGTCCCTTGAAAAACGTATAAATGGTGCTTTACTGTACTTTTACTATTATCGGTATTGAATAACGCCTTTCCAACTTTGTTGAAACATATATCTGAGTATATTTACGTTGAAAGACTCAAAATTCGTATTTAGATTTGAAAGTGTGGAATTTTTAATTGATGACATAAAATTCTGTACTTTTTCCCGTAACTTCGTTTATGTCTATGAAATGATCAATATTTAATGAATAAAAGCCTAGGTCAGAGTCTTTGCAATAACCTGTATACGCACACATACACAAACATACACATGTATATCTATCTATCTATCTATCTATCTATATATATATATATCTATCTATATATATATATATATTGAGTTCTTAGAAACATTTCATTGAAGCGTTTCAAGACGCAGTTTATCTCTGTTGATGTACTTTTAATGTATTTACTTTTAGGAAAAGTTCTACTACTTTTTTTTAATGTCATTTTGTGTTGTATCGATCTGAAAATCAATGAACTCATAACACAAGATACGCTCTTCCAAACTTTTTTTTAAATGACTTGTGAATTCAAGGCGCAAATACTAAATATTGAGGTTGATCCTACTTCAGATTGATTTAAAAGATGTTTCAATGTACTTATTTGCTTAAGGTTAAAAGAAGAAAATCTTTAAAGAAAGTAATACCTATAGATTTCTAAAGCAAATAGCGTAGATTGAAAAATATTAGTTACCTTCTAGATCAAATATATCTTCAGTAATAGAAGTTTTATTGCAATTCTGATTATCGAGAATTAGAGAGGTTTTATCTAACCCTATATTAGTTAGCACATACTGTGATGCAATGTGATGCAGTTAATCACATATTTATAATTAATTTTCATACAGTTAATCCACACATTTATAATTACTACTGTTTTCCGTTTATCTATTCTTAATTAAATACTTTTTGAAATTTTTAAATCTCCCATCTCTCTATAATGCTATTTAACAGTTTCTTAAATTGCTTTGGCTTTAGCATTTGCAGTACAGTTTGTTGGTGCCTTTAGTCTGAGAATTCATTTAGTTTTATTCGTTCGCACGGGGGTTTTAATAATTCTGCATAGGTTACATTTTATCTCTATTGATCCCCCTTGTGGCGTCTCACATTTAAATTTTAGCATACGCAAATAAAGCGCAACGTTTCTTTTCATTTTTACAATCTGGCTATTTATTTGGCGACAGTTCCTTTTAGCGCTAAGTTCCATCGCCAGGCTGGCTTTCGGTTCTCAGACCTTTTCCACACACACTTCACGCTTTGGTCTCTACTTTGTAAGGTCACGTTTCATGTCTCTATTTTGCCAACCACCGCACTAACCGTATATAATTTGTAATTATTGATAATGTCGATAATATATAGTACAACTCTCTATAGGCATGGAGTTCCGGGTTATTGTTTACTTCCACTATACCACAGAATATAATAAATTGACGACTTTCTAGAGCATAAAATGTTTCCCATCAGAATCTACACTATACATATTTTCCCTGTTTCTGTAAAATCATTGTGACAATTACCAAGTGTACAGGGTACTTCTGAAGTTACACATGTCAGGTGAGGATGCATAACAGGTATCTTCGATAGGGAATTTAATATAATTACTGTTTTAATATTTTTCATCCTATAAAATTTACAGTGCGTCCAAAAAGCAGTACGTGTTATTAAAAGTGAATAAAGAACAAACGAATAGAGTTATTAAAACATACTTGCAAGAAACGAATGTGGAAATATCTGGAATTTTTATTAACACAATATCATGTTAGTATAAAATTTTGACGAAAGGTGGCGCTGAAAATCATTGTGATTTACAAAGTTTGATACTTTGGAAGTAAGCGATAAGTCTACTTCCCTAACTGTCCAGGAAAAAAAAAAGTGAAGAGTGGGGGTAGGCATCTTTTATCAATCTTTAACAATCCTAGTATCCCATGAAGCTTGTAAATTAAAAAAAAAATATATTTATACATTAATTTTTTTAATTTACAAAGCTTAAACTCTAATTTATACGAGATGTTTGGTTAAGTTTGACTCATTTAATTTTTTTTCATCTCCAAAATGTCATCCAATACATGAATTTTCTTTTTGAATTGTATAATACCAGCAAACTGTCGTTCAAGCTTTTGTCGTATTTTATCCCACAAGACGCATTACTCGTAAAATACTTCAGATCGTATTCTTATTCTTTGCCAGTGCACCATTAAATTAAAATTAATATATTCCTTAGGCTCTTAGAAGTATTAACTTATTAAAACTGATGGGCATCGCAGTCTTAAAACATTTACAAGCGCAAGCAGTAAAGTTCTGATGAATTATGGTCACCAGTAAATAAGGAACTTAGGAACACTCATGCTAGATAACTGATGCAACAACCAATCAGCACACTAACACCTTCAGATTATTAGTTGTGTGTTTTTTTTGTATTCTTTAGCTTCATAAATAAAACATGATATTTCAAATTTTACAAAAGCATGCACATTTAATACAAAGAACGCCAGGGCAATAAAAGTAGAAAATATGCATTTATCAAACCCGATTTTTTTTGTGTAGTCATTATATTAAGACACAATAACATTCGACTTATGATGCAAAGGAAATACGTGCTGTGTCACCGATAATAGTAACCTTTAGTTTTTTACTGTTGCATTGTGTTCGTCTTTTAACTTTAAGCTTCATTTAACTGTCTGTGTAGTAAAGCAGTTTCCATATCCGCTTCTACTTCCTATGTATATTTTGTCTAAAAGCACTTTGTCGTTAAATTCTGAAAGTTTCTGGACTTTTAAAAAATATATAGAATGAAACTCACTTATATTGCTGGTGTTTGCTTTGTTTTCCGTCTGAGATTATTTCATATATATATATATATATATATAGATAGATAGATAGATAGATAGATAGATAGATAGATATGTAAAGTCATTTTTCGATTATTTTAGTGAAGAAAGCTTTTGAACCCACCTTACATTTCTTATGGAAGATTAAATTATTCTGACTCGTTTATATTCCCTAAAATATGTATTATAATATAATTCTTTTGATGGTTTCAAATAGAGTTCAAAACTGCTTGTGATTTCATTTTCTCTGTAAATACCGTAAATACCTCTGTAAATACCGTTTTCTCTGTATGCATGCAGTTTTCTATATAATAGGTATTATTATCATTTACTATTATTATAATGCCTACATACATATATATATATAAATGTATTGTTTACTATTGCTAGTTCTTTGTTAAAATTCCTTCGTGTAGGTTTAATCTTTTTTGCAGGAGAGGCACATATAAGAATTTATATCACGGTGAATAAACATTCATTTAGAATATGGTTTAATAATATGGGCTTATTGCGTAAACTTAGCAAAATATGTAAGCTACTCAGTCTCGTAGAAGCTTAATTATATTGAAAGAGATCAATTTACATGACTAAAACATTTAGTTTGGCACACAAACAAATTTTGATGCATTACGATCATGATCTCCAATTGTTAAATGCGAGTCTTAATTGTGATTTTCAACATAAAAACAACACATTAACGGCCGTATTCACCAAACACTTGACACGCAGATTAAACCCAACTCGGTACGTTATCTCACCGATGACTGTAACACGAGCTTCAGGATTAATCCGCGTGTCAAGTGTTTGGTGAATACGACCGAAACAAAATCCTTAAAAAAAATTTTTACATTTTCTCTAACAAATGAACATAGATTAGAGTGTCTACATGCGTTAGTTAAAAACTCTCGCTTTTGTAACTATGTGCAAAAACAAAAAAATTAAGCCGTTTATATAAAAATTTAAATCTTTTATGCTATATACTAAACAAAAATAAACATGTTATACATTTTTTTTGTTAAATAGAAAATTTTTAAGAAAAAAAAACAAATTAACAAAAACGTTTATTAACGAATAATGGAGTAAAAAAAGTTGTATGATATGGCACTGTCATATTTTATTTTACGATTTTTTGTATTATTGGATTTTGGCTGCTAAATATTAAAAGAAAGCCTTTTTAAAATTAGGATGCTGTACACGCATAAGTTAACTGTGCACAGCTAAGATAAAAATTCTGTCTTAGCTGTGCCTAGACAATAAGTAGATAGACTGACATTAAGTACATAAAGCTTAACGTAAAGAACTGAATATCCGAATAATTTGGTATAAAATCTGGTCTTTTAAGATTGGCATCACAAGATCGCAAATTATGTGGCTTGACCAAAAACAAAAATCGCAGAAGAAGTGCTTAAAATAGGATCATTTTATACCGAGACTATTTAAAATGAGAGTGTTACAGATAAATTTAGAAGTTAACTCTATCGAGTTTGTGAAAGCTGTTAAGTTATGAAAAGAGACAGATGATATGAGTTTACTTTGAATTTATGTAAAGATAAGATCAGGTCTTTCACTGTCTGTCAATGATCATCATCCTGAATTTGTCGAACTGAGATAAAATGATAAGAATCTAAAGTATGAAGAAAAATTATCGTTGGTACCAAATATACTGTTGACAGACAGAATAATCGAATAACTGAATTACTGTATTCTTAGTTCTACTTACATTGAAAAAGGGACAGAAAATGGTCAAATTTACGATTTACATGAACGGCGACATGCATTGATGAAATAAAAAATAACTGTTGGAGCGAAGTGAAAAAAGAAAAGTATTTTAAGATTTCTAATTTTTAAAAACTTATATTTTTAGCCTAGAAAGGGTGTCAGCTTTTCCATATTATATATTCATTTTTATTATTGTACTTTAACAGCTGATATGAGCGTAAGAAATTTAAATAATTTTTACAAAATCTATTTAAACTGGTGTCCGTCAACAAATGAAATCACTAAATAAAATTCGGATTTTTTGCATATAATGAAAGGAAAAAAAAAAAAAGAATAAAATTAGAAATTTTGAAAGCCGACGTCACAGCAAGAGAACTCGAAAACAAACGAAAACTAAAAGACAAAATTGGTCAGGAAATGATTTGAAACTATCTAATTAAGATTATAATCGAGGGTCTAACAGACGCGGATGATCTCTGTTTCCACAAACTAAAGTATTACCGAAAAGAGGGCATTTGGATAATCTTCAGCTGTGAAACTTTCTCCAATCTGCTGACGTACCCAGGGAGACATACCGATTCGTCTTCAGAACCTTGCATTTTTTTGTGGTACATTAAGGTAATTTATCAGCCTGGACTGGATTCAAACCTGAGTCCTTGTTCCACTTCTTCGTATATACTGCATGCTATCGCACGCTTAACAAATACAATTATAGTTTACATTCAGCCCCATGCTTTGCGTATATTGTTATGAAATCTGGAAGTGGGTGAACGATGGAATAGTCCAGCTAACCCGAAAAACGAATATAGCACTTTATTCGACGGATGGAAGTACTAATATCTCACAGAAATACAGAATTTGGTAACACGGGCAATGGCAAATCATTAAGTAAGACAGCTATAGACACTACTCACTGCGCTATGTCAACGTATCGCTTCGCAGTCTATCCCACACTAACTTCACAATGGGTGCGACTCCTTTATTTATAGATTTCCAAGCGGACGTGATGTCACATAGGATGTGACGTCATATTTCTCTTCCCGTAACTTCTCTCCAAATTGAGATATGGCCAAAATTCCACCTGTTTCGGAAACATTCTTTTTGTTACCAAAGACGCCAACATTGTCACCAAGTCGTCAAAATGGTCACCAAGTTTGTTGCCAAGGTCAAGGGACTTCATACTCATGTCACTTGCAATAATGCCTGTAAAACTAGCTTTGCCGCAACAAACAATAATGCGGGAAAACAGCATTACACTTTTGTAACAATATAATTAATGTTTGCATGATACTACATACTTAGAACATATTTTTTAAAGTGAAAAGCCATGAAGGTTGATAAATGCTTTGCGACACATTGTTTTTTAAAATAAAATAATCTAAATCAATTAAACGACAGTAAAAAAAAAAACCGCATACTTAAAATAATATTAATAAATTTTCTTGGAACACTTTATCTCAAATCCTAATTCTTATAATATTTAGCTTTCCATAATTTCAAGCAAGAAATTGCGGATTCCATGAAACATTTAATACCCAAAATAAAACTAATTACTGCCTGAGAGATGTAAATAAAACCATATTTCAAGGCATAGGTTCATTGCATTTTAAAGCCGCGTTATACATGTAAGTCGGTGAATTTTGTATTTTACTTTGATATATTACGTGCACATTTGTTTATATAAGCAGAAGATATTAATTTAAAGTGATGTTAGGAAATTTGTTTCGATTTTGTCATATTTGTTTTTATAATATTGTCTCGTGTTGAATCCTCTCAAACCTGAAATGGGGGTATGCAATTTCCCCAAATTCCTTCAAGATAAATATAAATACGCATATACATATATTCATATGCATGCATACATGAACATATATATATTAATTTCTACAAGAATATTAAGTCAATAAATGATTACATGTTAGAAGATGTTATGATATGTAAAAAAACCAAGATGTTTTGAGAAAAAACTTCAAGTTTAATATATGATGCAGATGGCAAGAATTTAAAATTTCACGTTAGATTTCATTACATCTTACTCAGAGAAAAACAAATACCGCTCTCATCTAGAACAAATAGATGGTCGTTTTCTGTGTTCCAAAACTGAAAGAATAGATGGTAGAATTACGCGTGTAGCTGACATAACTGGTATAGACAAAATGGTCAAGAATTTCTAGTTCGTTGTGTTCTAGCGAACAACAGCAGAATTACTAGTTTGTGTAACAAGAAATTATCGTTAAATATTTGGAGCACTAGAATCACCATTTGTGTGTCTATTCGCTAACGTGCTCAACGATTTACAAATATTTTCATCTTGGTACAAGCACCAACTTATAGAGTACAGAACTAAAAATTGGGTAAGAGGGTTCAGAAGTGTCTCGTTTCATGATCTTGTATTTAGAGGGAGTACATAGACTCATTAATTCTAGTTCTACCAATTATTTTCTGAATGTCACTGGCGTATATTTTTCTCAGTGTATTACTTTTTCGTATGTATGCTATATTTTCAAAATACTTTGATGCTCTTGAATAGGGAGTCATTAAAAAAATAGCAAAAATAATTTTGACCTTTTATAGTCTCTCTTTTTAAAAATTACTGTCCCTAATATTATAGGACTTCCGCCCCAGAATAAGACAGACAAAAAGAGATAGCCCACCAGCCTCTAGAGTCAAGGAGTAGTCTTGATATAATAGCAATCAAGCAGTCATGGCACAGTCTTTTATTTCGTCATCAGCGTACATTGAAGAGGTTGACATTGAGACTTTAAGCAATACAAAAACATGAATCGAAAGTGACGTCTTGTTCGTTGTACCCTATCAAAAATACTATGTCACATGACATCTAAGGTGGTGACTTCGCTTGCCATTGGAGGCAATACTTCACGATACGTAACGGCCAACTTATTTTATTGGTTTTCAGACTGTATGACGTTTGCACCAAAGATGAGGCTTGGGTTTGGCTTAATCTAAAATAGCGCCGATTCCTTTTGTTTAATTTTTATTTACACGGCTACCACAAGAACAGTTCGCTTGGAATCGTGATATTACTAAAAACGAACATTTTGAGCATTTACCCCAAGTAAAGAAATGACAAAATGATTAAGATTTAAAATGCCGATATTGGAACGCTTTAGATTCTATCACTCAGAATTTATTGATTGTAATTTCATTACACACACACACACACATTTGGTATTTATTTATTAATTTATGCACTTTCCTGCTGTTGCTGTTTCCTTTCCCCCACTACCCTTCGTTCTTCTTTTACTATCTCTGTTTTATGCCATTTCCCCTTCTTCAGAATGATAACTGTCTGAATCTGTTTATTAAAGTTCCAGGCTTTCTGCTCTTGCAGAATGCTTGAGCTTCTTTACTAATGAGGAAGGCCATAACTTTCGTACGGCCGATAGGATACTTTTCTTTAAAGCAAATTTCTGTGTGTTATTATGCGACTTTTTTTATGAATCTCACTTAATATTTGATTTGTAGCCATATTCTTAATATTGTAAATTCATACCTGCAGCGCTACAACACTTCAAACTGTAGACAAGTACACCCGAACTCATTGCAAAAATATGTGACTGCATGTGACTGTTCCTAATAAATTGGCAACCCTCTCTATAAATTGCAAACAGCCTAAAGGATGCCCTGCAATAACTGATATGGGTTTATTCAGAAAACCGGCGTAGCCTATTTAAGAAACATCTTTTATATACTGAAAATTTTTCAGTTTAAAAGTAAATAAAATTATTCGATGACAAAATGCAATATATATACATTTTCTATTTTATTTCCAGTAAATTATCGACAATTAAATTTCTACTTAAAAATTATCAGCAACTTGATCAAATTTACAAAATAGCATCATTTTTTTTCCGGCATTGGTTTCCGGAAAGAGTTACTCAAAATTGAATAGAATATGAATCGCTTGAATCTTTAAGTACCATTTAAAACCATGTGACAGATTGAGGAGAATCAAAATATTTCTAAAGTTATTTTCCTACACCTAGTACTAATAAATACAAGTTATATTTATTAGTACTAGAAAATAAATTATGGACTTTTGATTAAGGAATTTTTTTATGTCTTTCAGGTTATACATATGCTGTATATAGTGGTCACATTGTTCGCACTGTGCTGGCTCCCTCTACAGAGTTACAATATTCTGCAGGAAGTTATGCCAGAAATAAACAAGTAAGTTTACTTTAAGTCTCTAATAGGACTTATACATATTATAACTTAATAGGACTTACTAGGACTTATACATATTATAAAAATATCATATATCGAAGTATTATTTATGTATGGTTTACTTTAGCAGCAAACAGCAAGGCAATCATTTGCAAATTCTTTAACAAGCAATTTTATGTTATTAATATAACGAAGCTCAAGTGGGAACGTCAAATATCATTTCGAAAAAAAAAAAAAAAAAACTAGAGCTAATTTAATGCAGAACTTTCTAAAATTTGTTGTAAAAAAAGTCGTGATTTCAAAATAATACGTGCATTTCAATTTAATATGAAGGGTAGCGATATATATATAGATATTAATTCATTATACTTTTCGCGAACCATACGATGTAATATTATATTTACATTCAGAATGTTTTCAATTTATTCCAAGTTATGCACCGGAATGGAATGCAATTTATTCAAAGTATAGCTTGAAAATGAGTCTCGACAAATAGGAAATTATTTATAGAAATTGTCTGGACTGAAGTTTCGCAAGTGCAATTTTCAGCATTCTTGGTTTAAAATATTGGGTTTGTCATGATATTCTTTTGATTTTTAAAAGAAATATCACCAGTAAATTGTTTTCAGAACAGTGAAATGCACTGAGTGTCGCAGATTTGGATTATGTATACAGGGTAGATTTTTAAAATAACTTTTGATTTAATGGCTATCAACTTCAACTTGCAACTTCTTTAACAAAGCGGTTCATCTCTTATTGAGCGAATTCTATTATGCCCACTAATCAAGCAATTTCTAACAAGTTGGAACAGTCGCAATAACTTCTCAATAGACGGCGCAAAAATTTCTTCTTTGTTTCACTTGCACTTCATGTGGCTGCTACATATCTATCAACTAAATACAAAATTTAGTTACACCACTCGATAGCTAAAGAATCAAAGAATTCGTTCCGTTGAGTGAGGACTGTGAGACATCGCTTGCAGCAAAGAGGGATGCGCCGCCATTTTGAGGTCGTTTCGCTGCGTCTCATAATGTCCGTTTAGTATGAATTTTGTTTTGCAGAAGCTACAATGAGAGAGAGAGAGGCTAGGGAAAAAAAACAGTACTTTAAGAAAAAATCCCTCTCGTTAATTTCATAAGTGGGCAGTGTAAATTGAAAAAAAATATTCATAATAAGGTAGGGAAAAACACTACTTTAAGAAAAAATCCGATACTTACGTATTATCCCGGCGGTCATTCCCGCGAAATTATTTTTTTTTTTTGCGAAAAATGTGCCAGCAAACTGTTTCCAATCGTATTCGGAATCATCAATAATTTCATGCGTCCGGCATTTATCTTGGCGAAATATCGCTCATCTTGGCGGACCGCCGGGATAATACGTAAGTACCGAAAATCCCTCTCGTTTATTTAAAAAAAAATGACACTTTTTAAATATGTATTCGACCCCGTACAATAAATTCCAGATTAGTAAAGTGTGCCTCTTACACTAATGAAGTGATGTAAAAAGCTTGAGATTTATATCCTAAAAAGTGTGAGAAATATGAATATAAATATATGCTGACTTCAACTAATTTTCAGTGGCTCTCGCAAAGAAACAGTCACGTCAGTTTTCTGCTTTTCAGGGGTCGTGCATGCATTATCAAATAAAATAATTATTTGCACTCTAGCAAGAAACGTTTACCTTCAGTTTCATTTATAGTCCTTGATCACCTTTGTTTAAACATATCTCAGAGACGTTTTATGATGGAAGTTGGAAATTTTGTGCATCATCTCATTAGTGCATAGGACGCGTTTTACTAATTGGGAATTTTTATATACGGGGTCGTATACATATTTAAAAAATGACACTTTTTTAAAAATTAACGAGAAGAATATTTTCTTAGCGTACTATTTTTCTTGCCCTTTTTTGAACATTTTTTCAATTAACATTACCCACTTAGGTATCCCTAATGGATAAAAAATTAAAGAGAGTTACGATCCTTTTGGGACATCTATTTGGGACAATTTGCAATACATTTTTTTTTAATCAAGGGATTTCTTCATGAACATAAGGGAAAGGTATAATTAAAAGTATATTTTTTCCTTACATTAAGAAGGTATACGAATGTTCACTGTATCCAGCTTCTGCAAAGAGCAATTATAATTTTCATCAAGAAATACAAATTCTATTTCTCTATTTACAGGTATAAGTACATAAATATTATATGGTTCTGCTGTCACTGGCTTGCTATGAGCAATTCTTGTTACAATCCCTTCATATATGCTATATATAATGTAAGTATTATTGAGTACGATATTAAATATCATAAAAAATTAATTCGAAAATAGTTGCATGTATAGAAACTGTAACATTATTCCAGAATAATGTAATTTTTTTGGAGATTTTAGAAGTCTTAGCTATATTTTTCAGACAATGGTTGTAGATTTAGGGTGTCTTAAAATGATATACTTAAAGATATCATGCTGGCTTATTCAAAACGGATTCTACAGTGATTATTTCTTAAACCGTGATCCAAACATACTTTCAATTAGGAAAGTTTGCCAAATTTAAAGCAGCTTTTAGATATGGCAATTTTTTTTACAAGGTTCTGTATACATATTAAAATACCAAATTTAATTTTTATTCAGTGCCTCATTTCCTATCAGCAATATATAAGAAAACACTCCTCTGTGTCTAAGAAGGTAATTAAAAACTATCTCATGTTTCTGAGTAAAATAGTAACTAAGATAGGGAATGTCGAAAATTACAACGCACACCCCTTTACCTGTGTTGCTGGCGCCTGTCTACAGGCGAAAAATAATCTTTAATTTAGGGGACAAGCTATTAGTAGATAAAAATTAAGTAACGATCCTTTTGTTTGAAAATGGCAATTAAATGCAGTCAAATTCGCGAAATTAGCAGGCTTAGTTACTATTTTTACCTGAACTGATCGGTACTGCATCATGAAATTATCAATAATTTAGTCTTTTAGGGGTGATTCACTAAATACTTCATGTTTTACAATGGAAATTTAAGTAATAAAAGAAGGAAAAAGTGGTGTGTGTTAACTTTCACTAGAAACTTCCAAGCATGCATTATAGGAAGTTTTAAATAAAATAGGATTTCCAGAGGTTAAATGTAGCTGTGGAATGATCACTAACATAAATTAACATCAGTTTAAAAGCAATTTTATTTTTCTGACTCTTGAGAAATTTCCTTAGTATTCAGAGACAAATGTTAAAATTTTTAACTTTCGATATCTCGGTAACAATTCCCCTCAGAGAGATGGGATTTTTGTTATTTACCCTTTTAGACACACAGCAATGTTTTTTTGAAAATATAAGTGATAGGGAAGAATGGACCACATAAAAATTAAATTTTGTATTTTAATAGGTACACTGCCGTATCTGAAATCTGCTCTAAATCTGACTAACACTTCTAACTGAAAGTATGTGTCGGTCACTTGCGGTTTAAAAGGTTACAACTTTACATCTATTTTGAATCACCCAGTATGTTCTTAAAGTTAAAATTTCTTTGACGAAATTCACCTGTGATGTTACAATGACTTTTGATGTTAAATAGTTTCCTAAAAGTTTGTCGTGCATGCTTCAAACGCGATTCTTAATACCAGTACGGTTCTGAATTTGATATATAAATGAACACTGTTGCCTTCAAGCAGGTAAAATCTAAACAACTAAAAAATAATAAAATTAATTAGTTATTATTACATTATCTAGGTGATCAGTGGCGGCTCGTCATTAAGGGCCAGAGGGGCCTGGCCCCACCGACTAAGCACCGTCTAAATCAAAGTATCTTCCTATTATGTAAGGCAGTTCTTTCAATAATTTACCTTCATTAAAAAAATACACGCGTTTTACTCTATTTTAATACTATCCATTAAAAAACGCGCTTAAAAAAGCGATAGTTATACGATTTTCCCCCTATCTAAATCATGCATGGGCCATGGGCTGGCTTGCCCTGAATTGGGCGTCTCTTCTCCGTTCACCGGGTTGACATATTTGGCATTGAGCCCAAAAGCCATACTGACGCGGAATTAACTTGGCATCCAAACGGCTTAGTTGGCGCTGCCTTCTGAGCCCAGTTCTCCGGGCCCTCGATCTACACGTTCGGCAGTCGGTAGCTATTGGCGAAATTTTCCACTTAGGAGGAAATCATTTTTTATGTGCGTGATCGTATTTTTGCAGTGCAGTAAAATATTTTTCTGTTTTGTTTTCTTATTAACGAAAAGCGATGTATAAATGTATTTTTTATATATGTTGATATTTATTTTAAAATAAATAAATCATCTAAAAAATTATGAACAGGCAACTATTAAGAACATAAATATTAAATATTTAAATGTGACTATTTTTTAGGAATAAAGTAAACTTTTCAATTTAACATAAATAGGTAAAAAATAGCAAAAGTTGTATAGTAAATTCGATAATTATTTGTCATTTGAGAAATTTTAAATACTTACGCTGTGTGCACGTGGGGATAGGTTGTTCTATATGTATATATATATATTTTCGCGGTTTTAATTGGCACTATTTTTTTTCGGGGCCCACCAATGAAACGGGTCACAAGTCGCATGGTGATCATGATATTGAATGCATTAAGAAGATAGTCCAAAAAGTGTTAAATAGAAAAGAAAAAAATATTCCACGAAAATGCTTTTAGTAGATTTCATAACTTAATTTTAGTAATATACCTAATAATTAAAGTCTAAAAATAGTTTGTGGTGCATTATTATTTTTAATTCTTAAACAAAAATAAGTTTTAAATAAACATGCTTTCGTTTAAAATGAATTGAAAAGAATAAAATATGTGTATTTTATGATACTCTGAAAAACTGTAATATTTTATGACAAAAAAAGCTTAAAGGCACAGATAGTATAATTTATATCTATAAGATAATCCAAATTTTTAATGTATTGAACCCCGCATTTTTATTTTTACTTTGAAAATTCAATGTTCCCTTGTATGAGAAAAGAAAAAAAATCCCTTATGTTTAAAAAACTTCTTGTAGAAATATTTCCTGGTATTTCAGTAGTTCCATAATCAGAATCCTATATGTTTTCTACAGAACTGAGGAGAATTCCATGAATTTTGTCTCCTTCAATTCGTATTTAATATTTATTTCTTATACTGGTTTACCATATAACAGACTGCTCAAAGAAAAAAAACTTTTTCACTAATTATTCATCCTAAAATTTATATTGGGATTTGTATTTTTTAAGGAAAAATATCGTTCATGGAACTGCTAAGTATTTCAGTGCAAAATGCAATCCTAATTTTTAAATTTGAAATTAAATTGCGGTTTAACATAAAAAAATACTCAACTAGCAAAATTAAACACGAAAATTCCTTTGCATTCAAATAATTTTATGGAGTTAGTAAGTCTTGAGTTTATGTTCATTTCATATTCAGTTCTGTTTCCTTTGCAGGAAAGATTTAACTCCGAATTTAAAAACAGATTTGGCTGTTGTCTCTCCTTATTTCGCACACAACACCGAGAGAACAAAAGTCTGGACAGTTTATCTTCTAGATATGCCTGAGGCACGAAACACGCAGAACTTGGATGTGAAACGACAGAGGAAACCGAAGAGCTAACATTTTTAAGAGATTCATGTTTAAATGTTTCTTTATGTGAAATAAAATGTGTGTCTCAAAGTTGCGTTTTTTTTGCTGTCTTCGTAATTCACTGCTTTTCATGTTTGTTATTTATTATTTTAGGAATTGTTTTAGCGAAGTCAAGAGAAAAGAAATACAGGTTGAATACACTGTGAAAAATTAATTACAAATAAATAAACATTTACTTATTGTCTTTTATGTACCATAAACAAACTTTCACGTGTTCCCCCCTCCCCAATGTTTTATTGCACGATTTCAATGTGTGAACTATTAGTTGCGCAGTGCGCACATCATGTCTGTACGATATTTGTAGCTGTATTCAATGAAGCATCAGAAGATCAACACTCTGAATGGTGCATCACCACACTGGAGCTTGGAAATGCGAAAGGTTTTAGATGAAAAGTTCCCCAGATGAATGATGGGAGGAGAATAGGTTCAATGAAGTGGCCACCTAGATCTCCAGACAATACACCTTTGGAGTTCTTATGATTATGCATGAAAAACATTGTTAACCAGTCTCCAATTATCGACAATGATGAACTGGGAAGTCGAATGACAGTGACCTATTACAATGTTAATCCTGCATTGCTTCCTACTGGGTGTCCCAAAAATGACCGACGATTTGAAAAATCAATTAAAGAAAAACGGAAGATGATAGACATGTACAGTTTGCTGCATTCTGTTCAGTAACCAGATAATTTATTCTTACTAATTTACAAAATTATTTACAAAGTTCATCAATAGATGGCACTGCTGACTATTAAAAACCATAAAACAATATTTTCAAAACAGCCACCGGTTGCAGCAACAACGTTGGTGCAGTCTGAGAAAAAATGCACAGACCTCCGTTCAACCATGTGATTTTTTCTTTGGGGGTGCTTGATAGACCAGGTGTATTGCCACAATCCGAAAACTATAAATGAGCCGGAACAATACATCTCTGCTGCTTGTCAGAACATTCTAACTGAAATGCTTGCCCGAGCATTTGTGTAGTTTGTCCTCAGACAGCGCCACACTATTGCTGCAAATGGTAGTTCTTTTGAAAATATATTTTTATGGTTTTTCATAGTCAGTAGCGCCATCTGTTGAAGAACTTTGTCAATAATTTTGAAAATTCGTAAGAATAAATTTCCTTGTTAACTCAGCAGAATGCAGCAAACCGTGCATTTTTCTCGCCTTCTTTTTTTTTTTCATTGATTTTCCGGATCGTTTGTCATTTTTGAGATACCCGGTAGAATGTGACTAAAAACTTCATAGAGACTCGATGTGTTGCGCCCGACTAATTGTGCCGCACATTAAAATCGTGCAATGCAACAGTGCGAAAAAAAAACTTTGACATTCTCTTGATAAAAAATAAAAAAACGTAAGCGGATATGTTTGTTCGTTTGTTTGTAGTATTATTTAAAGAGTAACCACACTTTTTGACACCCTATGTAAATCAAGCAACATGTTTACACACTTGAAATTAAGGGGGTATTCTGGTTTAGAAATTCGAAAAAATCGATTTTTTTTTTCATATTTTCATAGTGTAACCCTTTAAGAATATGTCCCTAAGAGGATTTTTCGAAATTTAAATTATTTTCGGAGTTACAGCTCATTTTGTGCAAAATAATCCTCCTTTAACTGAAGCAGTTCAAAAAGTAATAAAACCAATATACGAGGATTTGTCTTCAGAAAGCTTGCTGGAAAGGCGCTTGGGCTCAGAAACACGGAATAATAACGAGTCTCTAAATTCGCTCATCTGGACTTTCGCACCCAAGCATATTCATGCTGGTACCCATACAATTGAAATTGCTAATTTCATTGCGGTATGTATATTTAATGAAGGATTTTTACCAGTTTTAAAGATTTTATGAGAAATGGGAATAACAATCTCGCGTTCGTCAACAAACGAGATCAAGCCCGAATTAGCAGGTACGAGGTACGAGCTTCTAAGGCTTCCAAGGAAACCAGAACTGCTAGATCATCTGAAAATACTTCACTAAACATGACATTTGAAGTTGAAGAAGGTACTTCGTACGGAGCAGGGATAGCTGATTAATAAAAAGTAAGTATAACACGCCGTTAAACGACTCCGACTGCGCGCGACTAGTCCTCAAACTTTAAACGCGTTTTTCTCGAAACTACTTTTCAAGAAACGGTGTGCATGATATCTCAAGTTTTATTCAACCGATTCTCTTGAAATCGAATGTTATATACAAGAGCTTTCGTCTTATACATTATAGTATCGCACTACCAAGAGTTAATTTTTTTTTTTAAATTCCGAACGACAAGAAAAAAAAAACAGGGAAAAAACAAAACGTATTTTCAAACTGCCGCCATTTTGTGAAAAATTTTTTTTTTTTTCAAAAACGTCTCGTAGTGCGATAACTACTTCCTTCCTCTTTAAGGATTATTCATGGTTTTCCATTTCAGGTCACAGGAAGGATTTATATCCTGCACACCAGGACAAGTCATTTTTTCATCAGACCCCACTTCGCCGGCCTGCAGTTTTTTGAAATTTGATTTTTTTTCTTATATCAGTAATGTTTTGTATTATTTAAATATCAATAAAAAACTTATAAAAATATGGATGGTAAAAATACACTGCTGGCCACCCAAATTGCAACACCAAGAAAAACAAGAGATATCACAACAAAATTTATTGTGTAGATAACATGTTGACCAAGTAACAAATGATTAAATTTACAGCATTCTATGAAGCGTGGTTCCTGCCAAAATCAGTACCCAGAGTAGCCGCCGTTGTTGGAGATCACAGCTGCCACACGCCTCGGCATTGATTCAAAGAGACTTTGAATGTGTTCTTGGGGTACAGCAGACCAAGCAGCTTCCACACGTTGCCAAAGTTGATCTGGTGTGACAGCTGGGGATGAACTCTGGGTCAGTCGTTGAGCAACCATGGACCACATGTTTTCTATCGGCGAAAGATCCGGAGAGCGCGCCGGCCAGGGAAGCAATTCAATCTGGTGATTGACGAAGAACCCTTGGACAATGCATGCCACGTGTGGCCGTGCATTATCCTGCTGAAATATGGCTGTTGGCAAGCCCTGAAGGTAAGAAAGGACAACTGGCTCCAACACCTCGGAGATGTAGCGCTGGCTGGTTAAAGTACCGGCAATGCGTACTAGAGGAGTGCGAGAGAGATATCCGATACCGCCCCATACCATAATACCCGGTGCAGGACCAGTGTGACGGTGCATAATGCAGCTGTTCGGCATCCTCTCTCCACGGTGTCTCCAGACTCGAATCCGACCGTCGTGGTGTTGCATACAGAAGCGTGACTCGTCAGTAAAGAGAATTTCATTCCATTCTGTCGTCCACATCCTTCTTTCATCGCACCATTGGCGGCGGAGACGTCTGTGGTTCCGCGTCAGAGGTAGACAAAGCAACGGACGTCTTGCGGACAGACCATTCTGCTGTAAACGACGTCGAATGGTACGCGCAGACACTGGATGATGCGTTACAGACTGAATCTGCTGTGATATGGTTCGTGATGTGACTGAGCGGTCCGTCACTGCCATGCGTACAATCTGCCTGTCATCACGTGACGTGGTGCACTGAGGTCGATCACGTCTGTCCGTCGTACCCTCCTGCACCCAACGATCACATATCCGCATCACAGTTGTTTGGTTTCGTCCAATACGACGACCGATTTCCCTGAAAGATAACCCACAATCTCGGTATGCCACTATCCTTCCTCTGTCAAACTCGGATACTTGATCAAAAGATGATCGTTGTTTCCTACGAGGCATAATTTATCGTTTTTTTGAAAAAAAAGCAAGAAAAACACAATTGCTGTACTTGAAACCGTCGAAATCTCCAAGCCTTAAATAGCGCTTTGAGGTGGCGCCACAGGCGCGCTTGATGTGCGTCTGCGCTGAAATTCTAATCATTTGCATATCTCACCTCAGCTAATGCATGTTGTAAATTTCATATTATTTGCATGCTTCCTTCAGGGTGTTGCATTTATGATGGCCAGCAGTGTATTTTTAGTTTTTTTTTATCGCGTCCGAAAAAACACCTAAAATTAGGGCTTCTAAACCAGAATACCCCCTTAATAATTTAACCCTCAGGGCCCTGAAAACAATGGTATTTGAATGGAAATCCCTATCCAGATGCCTTGCATTTTTATCTACTTTTTACTCCTTTTGCCTTTTGCTTTTTACCTTCTTAGTATTTCATGGATTTCAGCCTTTACCAGTCATATTTCATGCTTTCTACTTGTTTACATTTTTCATCTTTTTTACTGTCCTTTTTGGACCTTGTGCCATTAAACCCCAACCAAGCATCTAGAAAGCAATGGTATAGTATGACGGAGTAGCATTTCTGTCGAAAATTATTCGTGTCAAAAGCTGCGGAGGTAAATATCCATGTCAGACATTTGATGACGAAAGCATACTTATTTTGACGCCATGTGAAGCAGAAATGAACAGACTTCTTTTATTAAACTTTTATCTGCTAAATATTATTAGCAGCGTATCTCTAGCTCTTCCCTAACAGTGGTACTGCTTGAAAAAAACACAACATAGGATTGACGTTTTGAAAATCTAATCATTTTAATTAAATTCCTCGATTTTAACTCACTACGCAGTTTAGAAAACAGTCCTCCAACTTATCGATGTTTTGAAAGAATTTGCTCATAATGACAGCGTGAAATTGTTTGAAAATACTGCTTTCATCATTACAATAATGAAAAATTTTAATGAATTCATGGTCGATCGAATGCTCTTTTAGTTAATTAAAAGTGAGTTTGAAAGCTTCAAGCAAGTGCTGAAAAGAAATATATTATTGTATTAGAGTTCCCTTAAAATGCCGTAGAAAATACGTTTACAAATAAAATATTGAATATGAAAGGACACGACATACGAAAAATGCATTTGTCTAAATTTTTAAATCAACGAACAACAACAAAGAAATACATAGAAGGGATTCTGAAGTACTTCTTAATGAAATAAAATATACAGTCATAGAATATCGAAAAGTTACAGTCTCTCTCAGTTAGTATTAATCGCCAGGGAATAGAAATGCACAAAAAAATCGTAAAATTTACGTCTTTGAGAAAGCAACAGTGTCAAAACTTTGAAGACGTCAATGATTATATCACCCTACTTAAAATTTCAAAACTTAATTATTCTGAAGTGCAAAGTCGGAAAAAATGCATCAGAAATGTTACAAAATTAAATTATTTACTAACCCTCAGAGCTTGTTTGAAAAGGATACAGTATAAATTAGTTTCTTCTACAAATCGAGTTCAGGCATCGGTGTAGCCAAGGAGAAGGAGGGGGATATAGGGTTTAATACCCGTATTTTGAATCCATATTTAGTCTGCTTATTCCATTCACTGAAATTATAGCACTGCCTAGTCTTCATATTCAAAGACAGATGTATGTAGGCAAAACGAGACGATGAAACATATTTTTCGCCCTTTTTTTCACTTCAAAGACGTAAAAGAGTGTTGCGTCTTTGGGTCTTAAATGCAAACAAGAAAAGCTCAAATCCAAGATAAAAATAAGGAAAAAATAATGTTGATTTTTCTCTTCCAATAGCATTGCGTCAGAACTGAATTAAGGAAATTTCAATAGCATAAATTAATGAATAACATGTTATAAAAACAAATTTAATTACAGAAGAGCAGTTCTGAATACAACTTGAAAGTTGAAAAACAGCTTAATTCATAAGAATATATTGGTTAAGGAAAACTGTAGGTCAATTATACTATCACAATAGGAGTCAACAAACAAAATTTTCAGGCTCAGCTACTCGGAAGCTTAGTAGAATATGTTATAATTTGCATATCAAGTTATAGTGTAAGTCCTACATAAAAACATTTAAGAGTACAACTATTCAAATAAGTACTATCTCTCCCTTATACTGACATTTTGAAACTCTTCTTGTTCTAAGTTAAGTTCTGCGCCTTTTAGTTAACGAATGGTGAATACGCCTTCGTGAAGTCAAGCGTTGAAAAATGTTTTTTTTTCTAAATCTAGCAGTGACATTTTTAAAAGGTTCTCTCTTTCGTAGGGGATTTACCGAATTCAATGGATTTTGGTTTTAAAGGACACTAATTTCATTACAAGAAGTGCAAAACAAGCTGCTTTTGGTAATAAGTGACACCGAAATCTAATTAACTGAGGGCAAATATAAATTGCTGCTGGAAACTGTTGTCACCGCAAAAAAGTAATAATCTAAAAAACATTTAAAAAAGATCTCTACCTTCCCGAGTAACTCGAGTTACTCAAAAGTGGCAGTCTGAGCGCGCTCATAATGAATTTCGAGATGACGTTTCAAACCTTCTAAAAAAATATTTAAGGGTTGAAATTCATTTAGAAGTTAGTAAAATAGATAGAAAAGTTATTTTAACAATGTTAGTACAAATTATTTAAAGAAAATAAAAGATCGTTATGAAAATAAAAAATTTGTCAGCCATCTTAAAAAACATAATTAAAGTTAAAAAGTAAGTCAGTTAAAAAGTATAAAACACTAAAACTATTATATTTCTCATTATTTGAAGTTTTCAAAATATGTATAACCATCATGATAGAATTATCAGACATTTTATCATATCTTAGGAAAATATGTATACATTATTTAGCAAGCAAATAATGATAAGTACATGGATTCCTAAAAACACAATTCAAACTGACATAACTCCTCCACAAAGTCTCAACACATAAAATTTCAAATTTCTCTGGGAAAATTATTATTAAGTTCAAAATTCAATTTATATTATTTTATTTATTTATTTATTTATTTTACGACATAACAGCTGCAAATGCAAGACGAAAGCCATGGCAATGTCATACATTTTCAACAACGTCCAATGCAAGACGAAAACCATGGCAATGTCATACATTTTCAACAACGTCCTATGAAGATCGATATTAAACACTGACGCCTCGAAGACACCGAAATATGAATGCCACTTTTCTTCATCAACAACTTCATTAGGCTACCCGCACAAGAGTTTCACCTCAAACTGTCGGAAACCGACTCCATGCTGCAGATCTGTATGCTCGCCGGCAAATGGTATGTGTTCGGTTAACAGCAAGGCATCATTGGGCCCGTAGGGAGTGGGCAACGGAGCATGTCAACAGGACGAGAAACGCATGGCGCAATATATTTTTTTCTGAAGAGTTCCACTTTTCGGTTCATCTTGATAACAAGCGTACTATCATTTGGAGGGAACGTTGCACTAGAAAAACCCCTGCGTTCATGCTGGAAAATGTATGACTTGGCGGTGGGCGAGTGATGGTGTTTGCTGGTATCTCCATTGACGAACGCACAGATCTCCACATCATTCGGATTGGATTCTAACCGGTCGTCGATGTAATGATGAGATTCTATGACCTTTTTAGTCCCTTACGCTGCAGCAATTGAGATAATTTCATGCTAATGGACGGCAACTGCATGCCACATCGTGCGCGCTGGGTAGGTGACTTCCTTTTCGAGGAAGGAATCGTACGAATGGAATGGCCAGCGTATTCTCCAGATACGAATCCAACAGAATATGTTTGGTACAATCTAGGCATATGAGTTGCTGGCCGCCTACCACCATACTCTACCACACATACTCTATGAGAACTTGAAATAGCTCTTCTGAAGGAGTGGGGCAGAACGCCCCAACTTCTCTAATAGCCTCACTGACTGCATGCCTCAAAGGTATTCAACGTTGTTGGCAGTCCGGGGAAATCATACCCCTTATTAAAAACATTTTCTTACAAGGAAAAACCTGTTTTTTTTTATTCCTTTTATACCCAAATCTATTACATAAATGTGAAATTTTGTTTGCTTGTTCGTCCGCGAACTCCTTCTACACTGTTCGACCGACCAGCTTGAAATTTTGCGATGTTTTATATGTAAAACGACATAGAATATTCCGTAGTCAACTTTAAAATTCTGAAAATTCAATCGCTCCACAATTTTTTTTTCGATTTTTTGATAATTCTCACCTTCAGAAAACGTTTCCAGTTTCCGATTGTCTAAAATAGTGATCATGTGATATACCATCTATATGCTGGCGAGAGACATAACTGTAAAAAAAAGTAGCACATTATAAATGAAATGACGTCATTTCGATGTCACGAGTTTAAAAATGCATTAGAAATTTTAATATTATGTAAAATAGTGATCATGCGACATGCCACATATATAGGTTGGAGATAGACAGAACCGTTAAGAAGTGGATATGATAAATGAAATCAACGTCATTTTGATGTCACGAGTTCAAATATGCATTAGAAATCGTAATTAGGTTAGCAAGCTTTGACAAACCACGACTACACCACATAACGAAATACCATAATAACGAAAGGAAATGTGCAATTTTTAAAATCGTGGGAAATTCCAAAGGTGTAGGGAAAAATATTAATTAACATAATACATAGTATTCGCTATTGGCTTGACGACGGTCGTCATAGGTATTCCCGAAAATCGCGCAAAATATTGCGAAGTTTTGACAACTTTTGGTGGTATATATATGTACATCAATTATGCCTTTATTTTTACTGAATTCTAGTAACTTAACAAGTTCTTGCACAACAGTTACATCATTAGCATAATAGCTCCCAAAAATGTTTTAAATATATTAGTATTTTCCCCCTTGATTAGCTAGGCATAACCCCGACATCCCAAAATTAACTTTAATAAGCTCTGTTGCAAGTGAGTTTTTCAACGTCGTAAGTTTCAATATTTCACCGATTGAAAATTACAATGAGAAACAACCATACTCAACTACCCTGGTCAGAACGTGACGTGATAAATTAAAAATTTTGCGTGAAATTAGAAAGAACTCTGCCACACAATTTAACATCCTATTCTTAATTTGAGCGATTCCAAATTGCTCTGTGAGATTACACAGTTTGATGTTTTTCACGAGACTGAACCATGCAGGATTTAAATATTTAGATTGGTACAGCTTGGATATTTTCCACTCTGGCGAGATGAAATATTTTGCGGATCTCAACACTCCAAACTGACAATTATGCTAATGCATAAATTCCAAAGAATCATCAAAGAGTAGAAACGGCACCATTGGTTTCAAATATCTAACCTGCTTCTTTAAAGGTCGTCGTACAACAAATTAAAGCATAATCCTACGTTGCGTTAATGTATACCGTGATAGTTTCAACAAAAGGACTACGTGAATTTTACTTTATTTATATTTTCATTTATTTATTCATTTTTTTTTTTTTGAGATATTGTTTTATTACAGGTAATTACTTTAGGAAAGTATTCGTTTAATACCGTGCGAAGAACGGGCACGCAGATTGTGCTCAGTAAAATGCATTATTTTCTGCTAAGAATGTGCATTTTTTCCTCATATAGACTACCACGTCTATCAATTTATACATCAATCATCTAAACAATTGCCTAGCCGCATGATCCGCCCATAATCTCAATATCGTTTAATTGTTTTGAGCAGTGTATTAAATATAAACTTAACAGTTTCGTGAACAAAATAAACATTGTACGTATTTTAAGTCATATTGCGCTTTTAATTTAGTGAAGAATTCCGAAACATTTCTCTAATCTCTTAATGTGTTCAAAGAAGAAGCTGAGTACAGCTGATTAAATATTTGTTTGTCTCATTACCATTCCGAAAACTATATAAGGAATTTCATCATTTCATCTCCAGTGAATAAAAGTGTAATTAATTAAAAGGTAGACTGGAAATATTTAAGCAATAACTTGAGCGTTACAGTCTTTTCATTCGAAGGTCGTTGAGATACTATGGAGAAATATTCTGACAATACATAGAAGACCATGGGAATGAGGAAAATACATTTATTTTTTAACAAAAGAAAAAGTTTATCAGAGCGGACTTATTTTTTTCATCAAAGTTGATTTTTACGGGGACGCCATAATCGGGGCCTTCGCAATTAGTAACGGGCCTGCACGTGTATTTTGATGAGCCATCCAAAGAGGCCTACGGATGCGCGAGTCTTCACGTATACATCAGGCATTTCTCTAGCTTCCCAGTGCTTTCAAACGTTATTTAATGTAGTTTTAAGTAGTAATTGTGTTACTAATTCAAGTACGAACTCATGATTAATTTGTTTGCTATGATACATATTGACAAAGAAAATAGATGCATGTAATTTGAAGGAAAAACAAAGTAGCGCTTACTCTCATGATTCACGATTGCTTATTTTAGTTTCACAAGTGGATATTTAATATACTTTAAAATAACTAAATACACAAATGAGAAAGACATTTTTATAATGAATATTTCATGAGCGTAGTCGTATTTCCTACGTTATTTTAAACAATTCAAGATTAATCTTTAACAAATGATGTATTAAAGCGCATTTCAGTGTTTTCGGGATATCCTGTATATTGGAGAAAATTGATAAAATACGCTCTATAGCGCGATCCCCGAATTAATTATTCTTTAATAAAGGCATTTCATGTAGTATATATTATTCTTTTGTCGCTTTCTCAATCGAACTTAGGAATTGAGCAAGCATAATGAACGCTTGTACAAAATATTAACTACATTTGAAGTTTCTATATAAACGGGCAAAAATCAATAATTTATAATTTACTTTATTTCTACACTGTACCATATGTAAGTCTTAATCACATAATCAAGGCATATATAACTGATAAATAACATTTTCAACTGGCAAAATTAAATTGTCTAAATAGTATCACAACGTCATGCTTATTTACCAGAATAAAAACTACTCAAGTAATACGATTTCTGATTAAAATAATTTATTTATAAATAAAACATGAGTAATTATTCACTAAACATGATTTACGTACATATTTTTAGAATTTTTAAATACATTATAAGCGTTCACTTGCCTTTACATTCAGAGCAAAATGTTCGAATTTTAGGATAAATTTTCATGAAGGAAAATGGCGCAAGATTCACAAAACGATTACCTACATCTAAAGTTCTTTAGTACGACAAAAGTATAAAAACATTGTTTTAAAATAATAAAATAATATAACATTTATAATACTTAGAATAATAAAATAGAATACTGTAACTGGGGAAAACAGGCCTTAATGATAAACTCATTTTTAGCGATGGCAACTCATAAGCAGGCCCGTTGCTTAGCGATGGCCCCGCCATAATGCAGGCTGACTAAAAACACGGCGGCGGAGCAGACTTCTACTTAAAGCTAATACTAACTAATCGGAAAATTTCGGAGGTGGGGGATATATCCCGATATCCCCCCTCTTCCCGCCTGGCTACGTCCCTGTACTTGACTGTTTTCAATGACGTATTCCCTGCTCTAGTTAGCTGCGATGTGCAACGAATATCAGTTTTCTTAAAAGCATTAACCTAGCTTTCCAGATTTGACGCACATTTCAGTCATCCAATAAGAGAATACAGAATGTCTGAAGAGAAAGTAAAATAACTTCCTTCGTTTTCGATGGATTTCGTTTCCTTACTGGAGGCGGACAGCCCGTCATTGGAGCACCCAGCTTACGGCATTACTTCAAATATTTCTCTCGCATGTGTTTTTCTTAACTCTTGCATTGCGTAAAACTATCTTCTCAACTGCAGTTGTAAACTTGAAAACTACTCGCACACGTACTTCCATAAATAAAAAAAAAAGGTTTAGAAGATGTGAAGGTATATCTACATATGGAAAAAAGGAGGGGGAGACAACTAGTTTTTATACTAAATATAAATAGGAGGACTTAAAATTGAAGATGTTTTGAACTAGTAATATTTATTTTTTCCGCATTCTTTAATCCTCAAATGCGACTTACGTTTACGTATCTCGTTTTACGTTTGCTAATCCATTATTTTTTTCTGCACAAAATTTCTTTTGGTATTCCAGGAACTGCCTTTATTTAAAGATTTCTATAAAATGAAATAGCTGAATGGAGTGGATATTTTTAAAGCTAATAATTATTGATGCAATCAATGTTTAAATTTAAAACGTGCTTTGGAATCACTGATCCCAATTATTTGTAAACGCTTAAAATACTTAATAATTCACTTAAATAGAGTATTATGTAATGTATATGCAAATATTTAGATATTTAATTATGTTTACGTATGTTAATGGTAACATTTTTGTGCTTAAAGTAGGTCGCTTTACCATTTTATATAAATCTGAATTCATTGGATAATTCTAACTTAACCGTGTGTGTAATATATTAAAATAAGCTGTGTGTACAACAAAACAAAGAATTAAAGATTTTTCATTGCTATGCTTCGTGCATTCTAGCTGCAATTTGTTAATGTTATCTGATTTTTTTTTTGATATGACTTAGCAAAACCATTTGAAACGCATACGTTTTATGTTAGTCGTTCCATTGATATAAACAGTAAAAATGCCTGGAGTGTTGTGAAAATAAAATAAATTTTATTCATATTCATTCCATAATATTCCTCTTAAAATATACATTCTTAAAAAAAAAGAATTTAATTCACTGCGAAGGAACTAAAATAACTCAGAAAGATTAAAAACCGGGACAAGTTGGCCTCGGTTTTCATTCTTTCGGAGTTACTTTAGTACCTTCGGAGCGAATTTAGTTCTTTTTTTAAGCGTGTAAAAGACCACTCAACAGATACATGATTCATCTGAACTCATTGTTTAAGAAAATCCTCAAGAAAATCCACAAACTCACGATCAGCCATTTGGGACGATACTCTTGCACTTGAACTTATTAAATACGATATGAAAAGTATTGCGTTTCTTACAAGACACATAATCAATGTCTTGGATAAATGTATTGGTTGACTGTTTTATTTGAGTGAAAGTGAATATAAGTTATGGAAGCCGACCCTTTAACTGTACTTTTTAATGTAGCACGATCATGTATAGTACTTTCTATACGAAAGAAAAAGTACGTATGCCTACCTCCCCCCAAAAAATAAAACTTGAATTAAATTACGCTAAGCGGAACAAGCGCATCTATGCCACCACACATTAATGTCCCTAACGCTTGTCTTGTCTAGCGTTAAAGATGGCGTTTGCAAGGGCGGGGACTTGAGAAAAACAGCCAAAGAGCAAGTGGAAGTGCATGTTTAAAAAATCATCTTAAAATTTCTAATTTTTACTCCGAAACATATATTTTCCCTTAAACTGTTTAACTTTACCAATAACATTATTTTTTAGAAATGACGACTCAATGCTCATTGTTGAAGAATAAAAAACTTTATTTTTGCTGAGGAATGTGAGGGGACGGGAGCGACATTGGAAGCTATTTTTTTCCTGGGGGAGGCGCAATATTAAAAGTTTTTAAAAAGTATGGTAAAAATTATCAGTGCTCTTTTGCTCAAGAGCCGTGATCACCTGATCTAGCTCTTACTTATTGCATGCTGATAAGCGATTTTGACTCGGACATCCACAGGGAAATACAAAGCAAAGATTTTGTTTTTGTCATTGATTCGTCAAGGGTGAACGCTAATCCTAGAGAACTTCCTGGCAAGAATTTAGGGTGCAGTAGAATAAGTTTAAAGGGTATGCTTAGTGAATTTAATTAAAATAAAATTTTTTTGGCTTGTGTAAAAGATATTCGAATGCACAACTGAAACAATGGACTACCCACACAAGCTTTATTTAAGGGTACAACTTAGGATGCGATTCAGAACGTGTTAATACTGTCCAAATTGCAAGAAATTTTATTTCAGAGTGTTTTAACATAAAAGTAAGAATGCGTGAAAAAAATCATTCCAAGTCATAAAATAAAAGACATCCTGCTGACACATAGTTTTGAAGATGGGTGTTGATAATCTGAAGCATAAAAGACGTGTTCGAGTTCGATGTGTTTTGAGATGAAAAACTACAATTTCATTTCGAGACAGGCTTGCAAATTGTTTCCTTTGTCCTACATTCAGGATGCCCATTTTGTTATTTAATAATTAGAGTCAACAAAAATGAAAATAAATGAAAATCGGAAAAAAGCTTAAGCACTTGATACTGAAATATTCCAAATAGGGATGGACGCGAGACGTGCGAGACGAGAATCGGGGCTGTCTCGTCTCGTCTCGCAGTGGTAAACCTCTGTCTCGTCTCGCGTCTCGTCTCGTCTCGCAAACACTGTGTCTCGTCTCGCGTCTCGCAGAGAAATTGCTGTCTCGTCTCGCGCGAGACGCGAGACGTCTCGCGAGTCTCGCAAAATTAAGGACTGCGATTTCGTTACCATTTTTTACTAACTTATTATTGGGATTTTATTGAAAATTAATTTTAATAATAAGAATTACTTACATAAAGCCACATTAGTAGATATATTAATAACTATATCAGCATATATCGGCATTTGAAGTAAAAGAAATTCAGCTTTAATCCGTATATATAATGTCCCACTGAAAATATAGTATTTATTTTTATTTATTTACTAGCTGCGTGCCCGTTCTTCGCATTGTAGTAAACGAAAATTTTCCTAACATGTGTAATTTCAATTAATTCCAGTGTTGTGGAATCTAAAATAAATGCAAAATTATTTGACTCTTGATGTAAAGTTTGCGTCATGAGTATTAACCTGGCATCATTGCAATATAATGACTCAAAAAACTACGTCATTCGCGATCAGAAAAGTGAAAAGCATAGCGGTTTGCAGAGAACTCCCGACTTCCAAAATGTGTTATTTCTACATCATACTCTTCAAGTTGTAGCATTAAATACCTCAGACACTACATGAAATGGACAACCATTTGTTTTAAAATAGCTGCGCACCCGCTCTTCATACGGGAGGAAGCGAATATTTTACTAAAATCATATCTGCAAAACATATTTTTTTTTTTTTTTTTTAGTTAAGTTAAGTAATCTCCTCTGTTGAAATTACTACGGGATATATTAACGCAAATTAGAATTACTTATCGTTCAGTTGGTGATAAGATAACCCTTGAAAAAGGATAAACAGAACACTTTTAATTTCATGAAATATTTATTAATGTGGTATATTGTGATTTATTCATATTATCCTTACAAATCTACTAATACTACCTATTACGCATATTAATACTATCTATTTTCGCTTCTTCCTTTTTAAGGCTCGATTTCAAGAAACATTATTTGGCACAAATAGGTCCTTTTTATTCTATGGCGATTCTTTGCAATTTAAGCAGTAGCATAAGCAATAATCATTTCACATAATGGTTGCTATTAAGAAAGCTCTCCATATATATTTAATTTATGCATAGTTTTGTAAGATTGGGGTATTTAGCACCACAAAACATTTCATCCACCGTGGACCACGGTGGATGAAATGTTTTGTGGTGGATGAAATATTTGTCACCACGGTCCGTGGTGACACATATTCAAAGCGGTGCCAATTTAAATAGCCATATATCCACTATAGCGGTATTTTATAAATCCTCCATGGTTCTGTTTCCTGAGAACATCAAACTTTGTAATCTCGAGGAGTTATTTAGAATCGCTATAATTGTGTCAGGATGTTAGAGTTGCAGAGTTTACAAATTTCAAGCATTTTTTAAAATTTATGACGTCACTGTCATAAATTTTAAAATAATTTTTTATTAATAATTTTTTATTTAACTGAAGTATAAGATACCGCGGTTCGTTGAGCAAGTTAATTTGGATATTTTGACCAGTATTATCATTAAGATAGCTCTTTACAGATAAATAATTTTGAAAACTGGTGTGATTATTAGTAGCATAAAATTTTAATCTTATTTTTTTTTAAATCGTACAGAACAATTTAAACAAACCTCTAATTGAAATATGCGCTTCTTTCAACATCCACCCACGAAGTAAAGCAAAAGCAGATGACGTGTTAAATTTATAAAGTTTATATTTAGGTATGAAACACCGTAGTCATAAAATTCCACTTACCGCTGAAAAATCCTTTAAAATATATAAAACGTTCACAGATGTTAATAGCAGGGCCGTTGCGCTGTGGGCGCTATGGACGGCTCAGCTCCCCCCCCCCCTCCCTAGAAAAATCTGAGCCACCTCACCCAGGCCAAAGAGCACAGTCATCGAGGAACATTTTTTGAAAAAAATTATAGACGCGAGATGCAAATTTCTTAATTTTTGTTTCTGTACGTAAAAGCAAACATTTTATGTTTTATGTTCTTTAAAGAGTATTGGAAAATCAATTATTTCTTTTCCTTAGAGATAAGAAAAATCGTATTGCCTGAAGAGGAAATTACAAACTTCGCAACAGGGCCGTAGCGCTGGGGCGCTATGGACGGATCAGACCCCCCTGGACAACAATTTAAACAAAGATCTGAGCCCCCTCCCCCCCAAAAGAACGCAGGCATCGAGGAACGCTTTTTGAAGAAAATGTTCCTCGATAATGGTGTTAAAAAATATACATCTTTCTTAAAAGAGATGTAATTTTTAAAATGTTTGTTCCTGTTCGTAAAAGAAAACATTTCATGATCTTTAAGGGGACAAGGGACGTTAAATATTCAAAACTTTCCATTTTGAATTTTACTTGTAATCGTATGTACAGTTGTTTCACACAAAATCATAGTTGTCTAACATAATAGTTTGCATCTATATTGAAACTAAAAAAAAATAATAATAATCATAATAATAATTTTTAAAATGAAAATTGATATTTTTCAGAAAAAAATACGTCTTCTATTTTTTTATTTAAAATATCCCATGCGCATTCCAAATTAATAAAAAGCGACATATTTTTTTAATATACACTTGCAATATATGTATGAACATATGTGTGACAAAGACAGGCGCGTAGCCAGGAATTTTTTTTTTTTTTTTTGTGGGGTGGGGGGGTGGGGGAGATATGAACTTATATGTGTATAAATAGACGGAATTTCATCACTAATCCAAAAATTTCGGGCGGGGGCATATATCCGGATATCCTCCACACTAGCTACGCCCCTGGACAAAGGTAAGCTTTATATAAAAAATAAATTCATGTGAGATGAAGCTTTTTTTTTGTTTGTTTCAAATTCCATCCTATTGTTACATTTAAATTCCTATATCTCTATTAAATAAACTTTGTGTGAAAATTTAATGCACAATTATGTTCATACATGCATTACAAGTTTACTATTAAAAAAATACAGCTTTTTATTAAATTGGAATGCGCATGAGATATTTTGAAAAAAATATTTATGGCCCATTTTTTCTTAAAGATATTACCATAATTTTTTAAAAAAGATTTAATTTTTTATTTTTAGTATTAATGTAAATGCAAACCTTTGTTTTAAACAACTGTACGTATACTTTGAGACTAAAAATTAAGAAATGATAGTTTTCAATTTTAAAGTCCCTTTGTCCCCTTAAAAAGTTTTAGAAAAGCAATTATTTCTTTTCTTTTATGATAAGAAAAATCGTATTTCCTGAAAAGGAAATTGCAAACAGCAAACTCTTGAAACATCGTAAATTTTCTTCATTGATCTCTTTATTGGGGCGAATGCAGTGAAAACATCTTGTTAAAAAAGGGTGTGTGGGCAGGCACGTGCCAACAGGGGGGCAGGGGGTTTATCGCCCCCTCGGTAAATGAGTAGAAGGGGCGAACTATATAATTCGCCCCCTCTGTATTTTAGCCCTCTCAATATTCGCCCCCTCAATATGTATTCGCCACCTCAATAGTTTGCTTACAATAGTTTTCTTCTTCAGGATGGGGGGAAGCAATTTTTCCAGCCCTTCCCCTCAAGAAAACGGTTATTTAAACAAACTAATGAGGCATAAACAAAAATTTTACTGGGTCAAACGGAAAGGGGGGGGCGAAATAGCTGCCACCACCCATCCCCTTCCGCACGAAGAAAAGTGTTATTTTTAGCAAACTATTGAGATACAAAAACAAAAAAAAGAAAAAAAAATCGGTAAATTAATTAAGTTTACATGAAACTGATACAGGAAATTTGGCTTACGCTCGAAGACTTTTTTGAGAGGGTGTACAGACGAGGTTAAAAAAGATTGAAGCCGATTATTTTTAAAAATTGGCGGGGGGTGGGGTCAAAATAGCTGCCCCGTCCCTGAAGAAAATGTTATTGTAATCGAGCATTAGAAGTACAAACAAAAATTTTCATTGTATCAAGGTTGACACATTTTATTTTAAAAACATTTGCTGGTGGAGGGGGGGGGATGAGGGGCTGGTGAAATGACTGTCCCCCTCCTGATGTCGGAAAAAATCATTCGCCCCCCCCCACTTTCCAAGACGTTGGCACGTCCCTGTGTGTGGGTGGTCCTAATTTTCTCGGAAGCAGCCACTGTCCCGTTTCTACAATTAACGATCACCCCATGCGTCGCCCAGCACCAGCAAAAACCTGTAAGCAATGGAGTGAGAAAAACTTCCGGCCTTTTCAAAAGACGAAAGCGTTTTGTAATTGATTACTTCGGCACTGTGTATTTTTCTTACATAAATCAGTGATGGACCAACATTTTCGGGTTGAAAGCAATGTGATTAAACACCAATATTTAATTAATTTAATTTGTAATTAATAGTTTTTCTTTTAGTTGTAGTTTGTTTTAATATATTAATGTACATTTCTTAAATTTGAGGCGGGATGGATAAAACTTGCAGACAGGCAGGGGCTGACCCGCGGGCAGTAGTTTGCCCACCCCCCTGTTTTTAAGCAATCTTTTTTTCTAGGTTTGAGACTTTTTTCGACACTGCAATGCCTTTGCTGAGTTCGAACGTCCTCTCTATATTTTTGGGTGAGCGGAAAAAACGCCGCCAGAAAAAACCCCGCCGGAAATAACGCCACCGGAAAAAACGCCGCCGGAAAAAACGCCACCCGGAAAAAACGCCGCCGGAAAAAACGCCACCCGGTAAAAACGCCGCCGGAAAAAACGCCACTTTTAATAGTTTTATGATGTAACATAGTCGTTATATGCTAATCGATGAGGAAAGGAGCGTAGCCAGAATTTTTTTTTCGGGGAGGGGGGGTTGTATGAGATATGATTTTGTATTGATAAACTTAATTTCTTATTGACGACAAAAATCTGAAAGCTCTTAATAAATAGGGGGATATATCCCGATATCCCACTCCCTGGTTACGCTCCTGCAGTGACGTAGGAAAGGGGGGGAGGCTTTGTGGCTCGACCCCCCCATACCTTTGGAGGATGATAGAACCCCCCCCCCAAACCTACTGAATCGCTACGCTACTGCGCCCCTATCGGGAAATGGGGAGACCTAGAGTTGAGCTATGGCTTATTATTACTGGTTTTCTTTTTATAAGTGCAAGAGTTTATTCTGATTCGTGGTAATTTATCTTGTTGGCTCTTTGTTTTTAAATAATAAGTTTTAGAATAAGGAAGATTTATACGTATATATATTGATATATAAATATTTCTATTTTTGAAAATATTCAATTTGAACATTGGTACTCTTATTTTAAAGATGTCTTTTTAAAAATTAAATTATTCTATTAATAAGTCAAAAACAAGTTTTAAAAAATCTTCTTTAAATTAAATGTTAGTCTAATTGTAATGTTTTTAAACAAATTTTTAAATGCTGAAAAAAAACAATAACTTTTTAAAGGAAACTGGTTTAAAATGATTTAAAACTCATTTCTCAAAATGTAAATATTGGCTATGTATAACTGTGATTAAAATTAATAGTTAATTAGTTTTGTTAGAATAATTAATTAGTTTTGTTAGAATAGTTTTAATAATTATATGTTTACTATTTTTGATACTGAAAAGCTTATTCCCCCTCACAGACTTTGAACTGTAAGCCTTCTTATGAGAAATCTTAAACTTTCTACATCACCTCATTAATGCAAGGGAGTATATTTTACTTATTGGGAATTTCTGCAGGAGGGCTGTATAAAAAGTAAAAGTTTGTATTTATTTACATTTAATTTCCTGAAAATTTTATTCGACACCATAAAGTAACTTTGTAATTAATTATATATGTCTAATAATAATATTTTCTATAATTATATATTATTATATAAGATCAATGAAAACCGTAGATCAGTGCTTTTAAGACAACCTCTCTAATAG
The DNA here is from genome assembly GCA_038373885.1 of Cheiracanthium punctorium. Lineage (NCBI taxonomy): Eukaryota > Metazoa > Arthropoda > Arachnida > Araneae > Cheiracanthiidae > Cheiracanthium > Cheiracanthium punctorium. The sequence continues at coordinate 798,430 of JAWZYV010002175.1, forward strand.
GAATTGGAAGGAATTATGATTTCTGATTAATATTAAAAATATAAAACTTTTTATCTTCAGTGTAAATTATGATGAAATAAGTTATTTTGATTTTGTGTTTAAGGTCCTTAAATTAAGGAAGATATGCACGAGGGCTGTCTGCTTAATTAAGGCATGCCTTGGGCGGAGAACTTTTTGAGGGGCTCTAACGCTTATTCAAGATACAACTGGAGAAAACAGTTGCGCCGTAGGCCAGAACCCTAGACCTACACACCTCAGCCCTTTACCCAATTGTCAGGAAATTAGTAGAAAGTATTTATATTATAATGCAAAAGGTTAAAAATAATTTTTTAAGCTTTATAAGATAAATTTATATCTTATAAAGCTCTTTCCCTTGCCTGTCTTTTATATGCAAAAAAAAAAAAATCCATTAAAATATGAAAAAAATAAATCCTTATCCCCCCCCACACACACACACCTATGTGTTAATTAAAATCCCAGTTAGGGATTTTATTTCTTTGATATCTTAACACTTCCATGTCATCAGAGTGCCTGCATGCAGTTTTGGGGTCATAGCCCCCTGAAAGCTTCATTTACTATTAAGTAATTGGCAATCTTTTTTTTTTTTTTTTTTTTTTTTTAACGGAAACCAAAAGCTTTCTAGGAAAGTCTTCCCCCACCCCTCCTTAGCGCCTACCGAATTATGCCCAAATTGACTTATTGAATTAGACATGTGCTTTCCCCCACTTCTGGAAAACAAAGTACATTAAACCTCATAATTCAACTGAATACCCCATTCCACCCCCACCCCCCCCCATTTTCTGCAAAACAAAAGAAATTTATTTCAAGTATTTAATTAAATTATTACACAAATATCTTTTCAGGTGGCGTTTTTTCCGGCGGCGTTTTATCCGGCGGCGTTTTTTCCAGGTGGCGTTTTATCCGGTGGCGTTTTTTCCGGCGGCGTTTTTACCGGTGGCGTTTTTTCCTACATTCATATTTTTGCGACCTTATGAGAAGTGAAGCTGAAATTCCTTCCGGAATGTAGGAAAAAACGCGGAGAAAAAGATCCCCCCTTCCCCTCCATTTTTATTTAAATATTGTACATAATATATACATTCATATACATACATACATGCATATGTGTGTGTGTATTATGATGTTTGAACATATGTGAATTATTGTTTCAAATAATTATAAAATACAAGCAACTCTTCTATATTTTGAGAATCCACAATTCTGATCTATTATTATATAATCACTGAAATTAACCGCATTAAGTACATAGGTATTCCCTTTTTGTGTTCGAAACGATAGGTTAACTATGTGAAGGTCAACAAGTTCGTGGAGTGGAGTTCTAAGAATTGTAGCAGGGAGGGGGGGGGAATTTTCTTTGTTGAAAGACGAAAACGTAAGCGAATACACACATTCAGGTCGAAATGAAGAAAAAAATAGGTTTTTCTTATGCCTTCTAGAATTTAAAGATGTCACTTAAAAGATGTTGTCTTTATTTCTGCATGAAACGTGCACTTTCTATTGAAAATAATTAAATAAAGACGTAGTTGCTTATGCAATTAGTAATTACTTATGCAATTAATTTAAAAAATTGATCGTTTCATTTTATTATTTGTTCAATTCGGTTTTATAAATATTTTTTTTCTGTTTTTTGTTTTAACGTTAATAAAAGGCATTTTTTACAAAGTGGTTTTTGAGAATCCTCTTTTGAGAAGACTTCCAAATTTGCACAACTGCAAATGATAAGAGAATACTAAAAGTATTGAGTTTTAAGCAGTGGCGTAGCCAGAAATTTTTCATTCAGGGCGGGGGGTTACGACTACTGCAACTCACATTTATGTATGAATACGTGTGTGTGATAAGAGAGTGAAGATTATATATTCTGTATGGTGAAAAATCCCGGGGTTACGCCACTGAGACACACCTACACGATGGGTATCTGCCTAGGAGAGGGCGCCTTAAGTGGAATACTTTTTAAAGGGTGCAGACTCGTATTCATCTGGAGAAAGCCAACTAAACTTCTAGACCTTTAGATAGATAGTGGGGCAGTGAGCCACAACCCTCAACCTTCATATACCATATTCACTATCTTATGCTTTCGGCCACGGTCGGCCCCGAATTAGAATACACTATAGTATTTATTTGAACCTACTTACTGAAAAGTTAAGAATCAATCATTCATGTTAAGTTTTTTATTTTAATTTATATGGGGTGAGGAAGCAAAAGATAACCCTGACAATTCATTGCATTGGTTTATTTTTTAAATTTTGAATTAAGTTATCTCAATAAATGTTTTAGTAAATTTCTGCTTCTTATTTATTTAATATTCCATTATTTGCTAAGAAATAATGATTATTTAATTTAAGTAAATAGCATTAAAAAATATTTCTTAGTTTGAAATGTTTATTTCAATTTACACTTTGTCCATTGTAAGAAAAATAAAAATATTGTAATTTCTCTCTCTCTCTCTCTCTTTTAACTAATAAAGAATCAAATAAAGGACTACTTTTTCTTATTATTTAAAACAACAAGAACTTTGCCAACTAAAAAAAAAAATTGGCTAAATAGAACGAATAAAAGTATTCTATAATATTTATTTGAACCTTTATATGAAATCATAGAAAATTAATATGAATTCAAGAAAGAAATCTTACAATATGAAAAATAATTCTCTAATAAAATTCTAATTCTTATAATGTTCAAATGAATATTCAAAAGCTATTAAAATTTATAAACATGAATTTGATTTAATTGTCTCTATAAACCTTCTTATGATTAATTTCTTATTTGTGAAAATAATTTTATAATTTAAATAAGCGTAATGTAAATTATTTAGTATTCAAATCGCATTAATTTTCATGAATAAATATTTTTGCTTCAAATCATGACGTCATACCTTTTTTGTGGAGAGGAGGAGGAAGGGAGTCGGTTTTTACTTTGTAAAGAACGAGTGGGTTTATTTTAGGGTTTGAAACGCTTAATAACTGCCTTGCCCCTAAAAAAAGAAGAGCATGTGATGCAAGGGCGTAGCCAAGGGGGTTAGGGGGGTCATAACCCATGAGTAATTTTGTCCATACAAAATGTATATTCTTCACTCCTTTATCACACAAATGTATGCATATATGTGAGTTGCAGTAGTCGTACCCCCCCCCCATGAAAAATTTCTGGCTACACCCCTGACGTGATGTATGTATTTTATTTTTGTTACTGTTTTTTTTTTTTTTTGGTATCAAAATACAATGGAGTTTAGTGTGAAATTGTTATGCAAGTAATACATGATCTTTTGTTTAGTAATATAAGAGTATGATACTCTCTTTGAAAAGAATAAAATAATGAAATTTTTTGCATAATTATAAATTTAAGGAAGTAATGCCATTTGTTTACTTTTTTAAGAACAGTTACCAGAATTTATTATGTCCCAGAAAAAGGATATAGTGCTCCACAGATTTAACGTGCACGTTCGTCGTAATTACTCTAACTCCTTGTCCGATTCCTAATCAACAATATGTTTACTTCTCCAAATAATATTAAATAAATAAAGTTGAAAACATTAAATAAAAAAACCCCTTGTGTTATGTACGTCCTTGCAATTTGCACAATAATTTTGCAAGTATATATTTTTATAAAAACCTGTATAGAAATACATAGTTCAAGTGCACATCATATTTAAAAATTTTTGACTTGAAAAGTAGACACGAATTTTTTCTCTAAAATTTAGAAATTGTCATCGTTAGACCTTCGAACTTCTGCAGAAGGTAACATAGTAAACTCGTGAAGAAATAAACTTATAGTTTTGATTTACAGAATTGTTTTTTTTTTTTTTTATTAAGAAGTGTTGAATGATTCTAAGGAAAACCTATTTATAAAAATCGTTCCCAAACATTCACTACGGCAGCAAAAATTTGGCTGAAATATGCATTTTGTAAGTATAATCTCTTTCCAAAATATTGTGTGTTTGTGCGTATTGTAGAGTGCTGATAGTATACCAGGACCGAAAACGAAGAAGACGCAAGTTAAACGGTAGAGGCTTCAGGCAAATAGTCGCTTTTCAGATCGTATTTATGCGAGACGGAAAAAAATGCGAGAATTCTCGCGCGAGACAAGACTCATTCGCGTCTCGTCCCGCAAAATATTTTCTTTCTCGTCTCGCAAAAAAAAATGCCTGTCTCGTCTCGCGTCTCGTCTCGCGAGACAATGCAAGAACGCGAGACAATGCGAGAATTCTCGCGTCTCGCGTCCATCCCTAATTCCAAAGACTTGATTTAAAAATGTCTGTCGACTAAAATCCGAAAAGAATGACTGAAAACTTCAATTTTTAATTAATAAAAAAAGAAAAAGGAAAACAAGAAATATAAATCATGCCAAATGCATCTATTATGAAACACTTTCTAGCACAGCACACTACTTTTACGTCAAATTTGGCGATGTGTTTCCGTTAATTCTGGAGTGATTTTGGAGAAAATCATAAAAGAATGGTTTACTATCACTATAAATGCAATTTTGCGAGAACCTGTAAAAGAGCTTTAAAAGTTTTTTTTTTCATCGTTTAACTGAAGAGTAGACTGTTATAAACATTTTTATACTTATTGTACTGTGCTTGAAACAGATCAATGTCTCTCAACTGTTATAGATCGTAATGCATTGGAATTCTTTTAAGTGTTCTAGTAGAAGAAGTATAAATAACACAGACACTATCTTTCAAGGATAACATTATTTTGTGAGCCTTAATAACATATATGTCAGCTTTGTTTTCCTTGAAAGACGAAATATCTCTGAAACACGTTTTCAAGAATGACTGACCATAGAGCCTGATGCATTGTATTTTTTTTTCTTTTGGTTCCTGTAAAACAATACTATAAATTCTGCATACTTCTATTGTACTATAAATTCTACATACACCATTTTAAATGCAGTGCATGGTACTTTACATAAATAAAGCATATAATTTTCGCACTAACCAATATATAGTTACGACAGTTAGACCTTGGACCAGTGGACAGAAGAATGGACAGATAAATCAAAGTCATATAAACCTCTCAGTCTTGTCGGAAAGTTGAAAATATAAATATTACGCTCATACAGCAAAATGGTATCGCAAGAACACGGAGAGCGAGAAATTTATCCTTTTAAGGGTTAGCAGTCTGAAATTAATGGTGCGCGCTTAAAAATCAAAATTTGCAAATTTTTGCACGTAAGTTGTTAATCCGTTAGAAACACATAAAAATTCATACGACCAATGCAACCTTCCCTCCTAGGCAGATAGCACTTACGAATTTTCAAAATTCCCATTGAAATCGTCATAGCTTAATATTATCACTTTAGGTATTTTTTGATTTCCCGCTAAATAATGAAAATATGGCCAAGCTTGGTTCGTTTTTCGAAACATTCTTTTGCCGCCATATTAGGTGATTCATCCATATTTGGCAAAAAGTTGCCAACATTGGTGACTTTTGGCGCAACTTTTGAGGGAGGCAAGTAATCGTCGTTAGATCATCAACTAATTATATAGTAGGACACTGTTGTGCTTTAAATGAATTCCTATGTCTAAACTGCAATTGACCGTGATGCATTGGAATTATTTTGAGTACTCCTGCAGAAGAACTGTTAATGATACAGACACTATTTTTGATGGGTAGTTTTATCGAGTAATTCTTAATAGCATATATCCATTTCGCTTCATTACAAATAGCCGAATATTTCTTAAATGCGCTTTATAGAATCACTGCCCATAGAGCGTAATGCTTTGGAAATCTATTGAAACTTCTTGCAGAAGAACTATGTATATGCTACATTTACCATTTTCAATAGGACACTAGTTACAGTACACTGGAATAACATATACAAATTATGTAGAAATCGATGCATATTTACCAGAGTTAGACCACGGACAGACGGACAGACGGAGAGACAGACAAACGGAAATCATAAACACTTTTCAACCTTGTTTGAAAGGAGAGAGAGAAAAGCAGAAATGGAACTGTTTTCGCAACTTGAAAATACAAGATATACCGAAGCTCAAATTGGAAAAATTGCACGGTGATCTTCTAGCAAATAAATTAACAAAAATACGCTTAGAGTAAAATTGGGACATATTTCGAAGGCTCTAAAGTATTAGAATCTTAAAAAACGCGTCATACACGAAATTTTATTGTTAAAAGGAGGAAATGACAATTAATAACATTGTTATAAAATTGTATTTTGGAGACAAAAAAAGAAGAAAAGAAAGCGTGAATTTTGTTGTGAATAACGCTTTGAAGACGGGCGGTCGGTTTTTCAACCAAGCCGTAGAACACCTTAAAGGACGGGCTTGGTTCATATTTCGACCAACTAATCCTTTCCCCCTCTGTAATTGTTCACCGGTACTGGACCGGCGGGGAGAGATGTCAACATTCATCCATCAATTCAGTTGCACCCCAGTTCCTGAAAAGGAGAATATACATGTAAAGCTAATCCCCTTGTTGAAGAAGTTCATTTTACTTCGGGGGCGGGAAAGAGTAACCCATCATTGATTGTTGCACAAATAGCAGCTTCAGCTAAGTCACTGAAATGGGGGAAAGTATTTTTCAGATGCTCCCGTCCTTCTGAAACAGCACGGCCAAAATTTCCCCGCCGTGAACAGGATAATATGTTGTAGATATTTTATTTTCTAATTACGATTCAACTTAGGTTTTCCTTCTACTTTCTTTTTTCAGACTCTGATTTTTTATAATATTCAAAATACCAGAGAAATAATAGATATTCGAAACATTTGAAATATTGTAAAAATTCTAGTAATCTCCAAGACTAGACTATCAATAGTTCAGAAATATTCCATTAATACAGCATTCGCCTTTTACTTTTCAAAAGTGACTTATTCCAATAATACGAAACATCAACTCAAAGCTTTATGTTAATTCCTCCATTTTCTGTTTCAGTACGCCCGAATCACTTTTAATTCAAACACGCGTCATGTCAACCTTGAAGGGATGTTCCAAATGCAAGTTTTAAATTGTTTATACAAAAAACAATTTTTTTTTCTGAATATTTATCTATCTACTGTTTAGTTGGTTTTCTTTGTAGTTTGTTTGAGTAAATGATTTCAGGGTTGTTTTATTTTGTAAAAAATATACATAAAAAACTAGCTATATTTTGGCATATATATTTATAAAAGTAATAAATAGTTAGTTGCCACATTATTAATAAAGTTTGGTAATTAACTAGTGTTGTCAGACTAGTGTGTTTAGTGATTAACTATCACTGAATTGCTTAAGCAACTATTTTTTATTGATTTGTTTATTTTTGTACAGAACTTTCTTTCGCTAAAATTTCGTTCAGCGACTACAAAAGAAGTACCTCCACTAATCTCACAGAATTTTCAGCGAAGTCCCCAATGGTCCATTAATAAATATTTAACATAACTTATATCCATTACATGAGACTTTAATTATCTTTTATTTTAATATTATATTAAATTACGCAACAGCGCAATTTATGTTATTCTGCTAAACTAAAACTACAAATGTAAATTGTCGTATCCATATATCAACCAATGATCCTTACTATTCATTTATGCAGTTATCATATCAGTTAAGTATGCAAAAACGGATGTTATATTAATCTTATAACCATTGATGAAATTTAAATAATGCAACATACATCTGTAAATGATTTTATTGCATCATAATTAAATATCTAGGTAGTTAGAATAGTAAGAGAGAGTGCAAACTGCATATCAAAACATTGAATAATGTTTTTTTACTTTTCGGGTTGCTGAAAATGTTTTAAACATATAAAATAAACATACTTATTCGCTGCTTTATTTCGTAGTTCTGAATAATGAAATTTCGGAAATACACAAATGGCTGCATTTTATTTTTCTGTCTGTCAATTTTACTTACGTAATATGAAACTAAAATTATAGAAGTTATAACAATACATGAATAATTAATTATATTCCCATTTATTCTGTAGATTGTTTACGAATACATCCTAACGAATATAGGGAAATATAATTTGTTTTATAGAACACCAACCAAATTTTTAATGTATAGATTATATATTTAAATGTGTGCTGTATCCCACAAGGAATGTGAGATTCAAGCTATATCGCTGATTTATACATATATATTTATGAAGGAAGATAATATCTTTGCTTATATTATGTAAAGGTATGTGGATGGTAATATACTCAAAAACAGGAATAAAAATTATAACGTTATTCCGAAAATTAATTACCCTTTTGTTATAGAAATGCTCAAAATTGATGAAATTGAATAGAAATGCTCATTAAGTAATAGTATTACTGATCACTTATTGTGTCAAATAATATTTATACTGCCTAGTAATAGTTTATTACCTAAGTTCAATTTATATGGTAAAAGAAAATGTATTGAAATTTTAATGTTAACAGCCTTATTAATTTTTCATAATGTTTAGACAAATCTATATACCGTACTATGATAAATAACCACTTAATCGGAATAAAATACAGCTGTTATGAGCAGTTTAAAAATTAAAATTATAAACTTTTATATATTTCTGACATAAAATACAATTATCATTCTAAATTTCTAAAGTTCGTCATATATTATCAAACCTGTACCAATGCATCTTTCACCATTGTCTTAACAGAACTTTAGAAGGCATGTTCTTTGGTTGAATCTATCGATAAAGATGGTGTGGAGTGGGGGAGGTGTAAATTACACATCTATTTTGCATTTATAGTCTGTAAAAAAATTCAGAAAAGTTTCAGATAGCTGTAAGGTAACTTTTTTGTAATTCTTTCTCACAAAATGTGTGGAAAATTTATGACAGGTTGTTTAAATAAACCATGTCTCACCAAACATTTTAGATTTGTGTCTGAAAAGTGGAAAAAATAATGCTGCTATTTTCCAACAATTTCTATTATATATCTGATATACTTCTAAATTTTTCACAGTGTACGACACACAAAAAAGCAATCTTTAAAAATGTATTAAATATAAGGATATATTATTGTAAAATTGTTTCTCATTTGTAAAGTGTTTGTTTATGAATTTCAATTACAGCGTTGTGAAAGTTACTTTGGATGATGACTTGATTGGATGTGTATTATACTTAAGGCAATCCTGCACGAAGGGTATCTGCATACTGGGAGGTGCTTTGAGTAGAGGACTTTTCATCTTTATGTAATCGTTTTCCTCAATTACTTTACAATCATTTAGATTTTCTCGTTTGATAGAAACGCAGCAATCTCATTATAATATTTATTAACACTAAGAGTTATCAACTGTTCTTTGCGTGCTATATAAACAGTCAAAAAAGGACGCTTTTGTAATCTGTTATTCGGGATGTTAATTATAGAGCTTCGATTATTTAATTTCAACTTTCGCATCTCCATTTGTTGTTAAGTAATTCTTCTGTTGCGTTTTCCCAATGAGAAAACAGAGCTTTGATTTTGTTCAAAAAAATTTTAATTCACCGGGATGTACACATAACGACAGAAGCTAATTACCATTTGGACGAAAAATTATATCCTTTGCCTGTTAGGTCGATTCTATCAGGCGTCTGGTTTAAGATACTCTTGTTGATTTGTCATTATTTTCCTTAATGGATTCTCTGTAAGATGTTCGTAGTCTAGATTTGATTTTTTTTCAATAATAACATTTTAATTTCCAAACTAATTGCTCTCAAAGAAAGCTCTTTCAAAAATATCAAACTCTAACCAACTTGATACTTTACAACATTTTTAAAAGAACCTGCTAAAGTGATCTCCTTGGTAGTCCTGTCTATAGTGACCACTTTTGTGTATAATTTCACTTTACAAACACCACACTCTGCTGCCTTTGCAAGGTGACTTCCCTTATAAGTTGGCCAATTTTGTTCTTCCCGAGAGTGGTCACATAAGACACGTTCCACTGTATTTTGTTTCTAATACTATTATTTGGAATGATATGCATAACAAAACTAACATTTTTCATTCCCAAAAACTGCTCTGACTTTTATTACTACAGGATAAACCATATTGACACATCTTCTCGTCATCATGATATGAATATCATGCTAACCACGGTCCTTACTCCAATTGAATTCTGATTCAACTAATAGTCATCATTCAGAAATTAAACACAGTTCTAAGTCCCCTATAATGTTAAATGATCAAGCGAAACGTTATCATTTTCTTTCTATTACTAATTTTTCTCATTCTTATGCCCTTCCTTTCATAAACCTTCATTTTCCTTTAGCTCTATGTTAGTACTACCTGTTATAACCTTGGACGTTTCTTCTCACACACCCTTTCACCTTTTACAGCAAAATTCAATGGCAAAAACTCATATGAATTTGTAAACATAGTTAAACATTTTTCTTCCCGTGCTAACTGTAAAAATGCTATCGCTTGATGCCAAATTCCAGGGTGCAACTGAGAGTTTGGAAAAGCATGTACACGAATTTACTTATTCTTTTGCTGAAATTTAGGAACTTAAATATTTCGTAAACGTTTGTGACGAAAAAATGTTTTTCTTTTTTGATGTTTCGTAATATAATCAAAAAGGTAATATTACGAATAATCTCCTTTCACCTCTACGGTGTGATAGTTATATGCACTATTTTGAAGAGATGCTCTTAAATATCTAGAATTCCTTGTTTTGGGTCAGATACGTTCATGATAATTTCGGTCTTGTGTATTTCTATTTCAAAACTTTTAGTTTACTTCTTATTTTTAACTATATTCATCCATATATTCAGTTTATTTTGGGAATGGCATGCAACAAACAACTCTTTGCTTTTCTTGATGCAATATTTTCTAAGAATCCCAAAGCTTTATCTACTTATGTTTGCCGTAAGTACTTATGTTGCCGTTGTTACGTTATGTTACCTACTTATGTTGCCGTTTGTTTCTATTTCTTTACCTCCTTGTAATCTCTAACCCAACCATCCTTACCAGCTGAAAACTTATTTCAGCTTATTACATTTACGTGTACCGCGATATCAAAATTTGCTTTGACTCAATTTCTCTTAATAATGAGAATAATTACCAAAAATCCCTAGCTTTCGCTCGTGGTTTAGGTTCTCTATTATTGGTAAGGTTCTTTCCAGATTTAACCAGTTTAATTCTTCCTCTACTGACAAATCACTTAATTAACTGATTGCACTGTTTTTCCTCTTCGCCTTTATTATACCAAATTTCAAAACTTCTCAAACGTTACAGTTAAGTCATATCAGGAAGTTTTTGCTCTACGTTTCTTCCCACGGTAACGCTAACGTTAAATGCCATCGGACAAAACAGCGCACGCGCACAAATAAACCCCTAAACCTGAATGGTCAAAGTACTCCGAATAGCTGATAACGTGAGCGTTAACGTGGGAAGAAACGTAGAGCAAAAACTTCCTAATATCACTTAACTGTAACGTTTCACTTAACTGTAACGGGCGCAAAAAACCCCTATTAAAACATGCCCATAACTTAAATTCTCTTATCTTAAGGATTCTAATTCTACTGACCATTAAGGCTGCTAATGCTTTCTGTAGACCTTGTCAGACTGAGTTTGGATGCCTTTATTTATTTCTTTGCCAGGAGAGGACAGCTCGCGTCACTGAAATGCATTGATCATAAAAGAGTTCTCAAATTTAAATTTAAAATATCCATAAGAGCTATATTTCTAACCAATAATTTCCCAAATCGTCTATAGCGCCCCCCCCCCCCTCATTGTTGAAATTCTGATCACAGGTTTCAATTCTCTAACGCTAAGATTTCATACTCTTAACAATCTCGTCGCATGTTGACTTCAACACAGATGATTTTCCCACTACCCAACACATAAAACGTTTGATGAACGATGGTTCTCCGTTTTCTTTCATCCATCCTGCTTTGAAACAGTTGTTGCAAGTACGGTGTTCCATCTTACTGCTTTTTCTTTTATTTCTGTGTCATTTACTATATTTCCTGATTTTAAAGAAATTAATTTGTGCTATACTGATGTCTCGTTTCATTATTAAAAAATATCGCTCTTTGTGGTTATTATTCTTTTACTGTTCACTTTCTATTTTATTATTTTTTTATTTAGGCATTCTGATTCATTTATATGCTTTCTTTTGTTGCATTAATTTCATTTTTTTTTCATCTTATCATCACTTTTGGGTTATTTCACCTCCCCTCCTTTTTTAAACTTTTCTTCCCTCTGGTTTTCCTTCATTTTCTTTTCACTGATTGGAACTTTTGAGTTTTATTTACTTTTAGATTTCGCACTTTCCTGCGAAGCTGCAATTTTTACAGCTTAAGTAAGGTGGACCCTTTGTACAACCCGAAACATACGTCTCCTTCTATGTTTCTTCATTGAAATATTCTTTTTTTAATTCTGACCTTTCAACGAGAGGTTTTTAATCTTTTTATTATTATTATAAAACCTTTTGTTCATAATCGTTCAATTACTTTTAGTTGGTCAACTGCTTTTTCAAGGACAATTTACCATACAGCAGATGTCTTCAATCTCTTCAGCCCAGCTATCAAACAGCAGTTTGGGGGCCAACTACGCCTTCGAAGTCCAAATAAAATAACCAAAACTTAGATGTTGTTTTTAATTATTTGTATAAAATTATGTTATTCAGTTATTATTTAATAACACATTGATAAACTAGACATGGACATCTGTATCAGTGGTAATGGTAAAATTGTTTCGTGGATACCAAAATAGCAGACATTTGTGGCTTTATATGTGATGTACCCAGCATGAACAGTAGGGTGGAGTGAAAAGCACTTTTTCTTGAAATTCACTTTTCCTGAGTCATTAAATAGTGCGAAACTGATAAGAACAAATTGTATCCAAATTTCAGCTCAAAATATTGCCATCTTCAGGTTCCACACCTCAAACACCACCTGTGTCTCTTTTAGTCTTTTATGAATTTCAATTGAAATAATTACGTTCAATTAATTAATTGAATAATTAATACTCCGATACACCTGCTCTATCAAGAACAACGGCTAGTTCGGGCATTTGGTCTGTCTTGGAGATTTAGGGAATCTCATCGTCAGTCGTTTTCCGACATTTGGCTTCCTGGCTAACAAAATCGTCATCATTTTCTGAGGTATATTCCATTACTGAAACAGATCCTAAGTCGACGTTTGCTTCTAAATTTACGATTTCAAGCACTGACATGTAACAATAACCTATTAATAAAAATATTTAATAATGAGAATCTAACTAATTATTCAATTAATTTATTAAACATTATTATTTTAATAAAAATAAGCTAGAAATATATTCGCATGAGTTGTGGAACCTGAAGATGACACTGTTTTGAGCTGAAATTTGGGAACAATCTGTTCTTATCAGTTTCGCACCATTTAATGGAGTCGGGCAATGTGAATTTCGAAAAAAAGATTTTTTCGCTCCACCCTAATGAACAGTGACTTGAGGCAAGTTTTCATTCCTGACCTGAGGTCAGGACACTGAAAACACATGTCATGCCATGAGGCAAGTATCATTCGGCAAGTTTGTTGTACCATAGACAAGGTTGTTATATCATCTCATTGACTGTGAACAGACGTAGGAAAATGAGAGCGAAAACCGTTTTTTTTTTTTCCAAATATAGTGATCTTTCGGTAAACATACCGCACCATTGCGCGCTTCTACTTAAATTTGGTCCAACGTTACGTCCAGGTAAGCAATGGTTGATATTGGCAAGATACACGAAAATTTCCATAATTCTTTTCAGTAGATAAAGAGGTCTCCTCGGACCCAAGAAGGCCGCACGAGCCGATCTAGCCCACGGGCTGTAATTTTGGAGAACCCCTGCTACAGAGCATTACTTTTCGAATCCAATTATAATAACAAATGCACAGATCGAGAATACCCAGGGATGTTTAAAACTGATAAACATTCAAACTGTTTGTAAAATAAATCTTCAGGTAGAATTCACGTAATATTTTACTAGAAAGTTCTTATGAAAACACAAGCCCCACCGAAATTCAATGTCAACGTAGATATATAATAAATGCTGAAACCACATATCGATTAGTTCAAAATTACGTCAACCAATCAGTTCTCCGTATCCTCTTGTTCAGCAATGAATTGAGTCAACTGTTATTAAAACGTTCCGGATGCAGTAATTGATCACACCCGCCGACGTTTGCTGACCGTAATTAACAGAAAAGGGGATGCATATCAAATGTTGTATTTAACATTTATGTTAATTTCAGAAGGGTTCATTTAGTGCCATCTAAGTATTTATATACTACATTTGGGTTATAAAAATTTTGATAGCTGATATTTTGATGGCAATTAGTTGTAGTTAGTATTAATCTTATTTACTAAAATTTAAATTATTTCCTAAATGCCAAGTACAAGCACGCCAAAAATTCTTTTCTTCTTGTGAATCAAGCATAATGTGGAACATTATTTGAAAATAAAACATAATTTTATTTTTACGAGATATTATTTTCCAGTATAGGAATTCTATATTGTTCTAATATAAAATATGTAGAATGTTATTGAACCAAAAATAATGGGTTCATTCGATGGAAATGGTATCTATTAGTGTTCTCCGTGAAGTTTACTCTAGGGGGAATATTAACATACTATAACAAAACCCAGGTTTCGAAAAACTGAATGTCAATAACATATCTTTTAACGTAATATTTTTAACGTAATTTATAGTAAATCTAAGGGAATTGCATAATTTACAAAACTCAAACACAAGCATTCAAATAGGAAGAGAAATTTTAGAATTTTTTTACGTGAATACGTGATTTCTAAAATTAAATTATGGAAGCCGGTATATAAGGATAATGAAATTTTTAAGTTATAAATCTATTATATAAATGTGAAAGCTGTTCAAGTGTTTGTATGTCCACTATGCAAATCAACATCGCTGGGGCCTCAACATGGCACAGTGGTTATGTCACTGGAAATGGTAAACGGGCGAAGTGTGAAGGTCCAGGGTTCGTGTCTCATCGTGCATCCGTCGACCTAACCGTTCGGAGTTTTCTCCGAAACATAGTGTAAATACGGGTTAGGACTCCTTAGAAAGACCCCTTGGAGGGCACCCCCCCCTTGTGTTATCCTTCTGACGAGGATGTATAAGCGGTCTTAGAGCCAAGTACACAAATCCGATATACATGTTCACAACAACACGGCTCGACCAAATGGCTTGAAAATTTTCACTGCTATGTAATCGTAGAACGATATATGCTATGGAAATAGGGATAGTTAAACTCTGCAAATTCAATCGTTCGCATATTATTATCAGTATTTTTCACAAATTTTTGTACAATATACGATAGAATTTTATTTTATTTGACGCATAGTTTTGTTTTCAATAATTTTTTGTATCAAGTTACATGCATCATAAATTAGATTTACCTCATTTTGAAGGCACGACCTCGAGAACAGCATTTAAAACTCAATTAGGTTAAAAGGTTGCGACATAAAAATTACGCCGCAAAAACTTAAAACAGCCATTGATTTTCAGATCCCAGTTAGCTTGGAATAACTCCTCTGGGGAATAATTCTCAGCATGTATCAGAAAATGTAAATGAACTCCTCCTGTTTTGCTTTTACAGAATTTTTAGAGAATGTTTCTGGGTTCGTACACGGATTCTGGAATCCCATGAGCTGGAAACAATCCCATATAATGTTTTACTTACGGGGTACCTCGTTAATAAGATTTAGTAATGTGCATTGAGTATCATCGTTTTTCTTAAAAATCTAAATTTCGCTAAGAAGAGAAGTTGATTAACATCTGAAGAAGAGTAGATCCTTTGTACCACCTGAAACTGTCTGTACTGCTTTCTTTTAATACAGTTATGTCTGACATTTACAAAATTTTGTATTAGATTTAATCATTTAGCAATAGTTTTTTTAAGTATCTTTCTAAATATTAACTTGGAAGAATTATTTGACAACAAATGCATATAAATTATGTTTATTGTAATACAATTAATTAATAATTTATGGGAATCATCTGTGTCAGAAAACATAACTAATGCTTCTGCAATGACTTCATACTAACTAAATTTGTAATCAAGTATTTTCTTATCTAAATTTGTAATTGTATAATGTAACCAAGCCACGCTTCTAAATACCTTAAAGTTAACCCTTTCTTTACAAGCTTTATAATCGGAACATAAAATTTATGAGCATGCTAATAGTCCTTTAGCTATTTAAATATCCATTAAGGCAGTGTTATCTAAACAAAAAAGCCATTACTATCTCTGTTGTAGAAACTTAACGGAAAACTAATGCTTTGGGAATTTAATCGTTTAGTCCTCTAAACAGTATTCCTAATGAATTTATTTATTTGAAATCAGGTGTACATATCTTTATGGTCTTTACGCTTAAGTTATTGTTATTTTCAAAGGAACGGAAACTTGAGACTTTAATTCATCCAGCTGTCAATTTAGATGTACTCCTGTCAATATCGGTGACAAAATTTAAGTAATCAATAAATGAAATAAATATGTGATCTTAAAATGGTCAGAAAGTATTTCAATCAATGCATTTGCTTTTGCAATATTAGACCAAAAGTGGTATCTTCACATCTATAACAGAGTCTTAATGGCAGGACATTGTATTGTTTTTTCCACACGGACTTCGCAGCCAGTATACAGACATATAGTATTTATAAAACAGCGAAACTTTGTAAAAGCATCAAAATCTTTAAAAAATTAACAAAAGCTGGAACAGTTTTAGAAATTAGGCCTTCGCCATTTCAAGGACACTCACAAAGCTGTCTATCGCATGAAGTTAGCAATGGAGATGGTTGGTGTGTGAAATCCCTACTAGCAATTTTGCTCGGGCTACCACCGGCCACGCAGCCAGCCGATGACGGCCCGAGCAAAATTGCTAGTAGGGATGTTGTTAATCACATATTGTATGCAATAAAAAAAAAAAAAAAAAAAACGTGTACACTGCCTAACTTTGAAAATATGATGGAACATCGGGTCACATTTTTAATTCAAACACTGAACGATGTCAAAAAAGGAGACTCATTCCCTTTTGGTAAAACATGTTTTTTTTGTTTATTTGTTTGTTTTTTATCACTGAACACGAGGTATACGGACTGGAAATCTCCCATCAGAGCGACGCCGAAGAACGAATTTTCGCAACAAAATGAAATTCAGTTGTGATAGCGTGTTATTTCTTCTGCAACATGATCACACAAACATTTTGAACACTGGGATAACTCATTATTTTAGGAGTAAAATGCACTTCGACGGACACATTCCCTTTGATAAGGAATTTCACTCAACATTTTACACTGGAGACAAATCATTTTATTTTTCCATCTAAAATCACTAATTCACAAAATTCTGAATTAAATTATGCACATTGAATAATAATTATTGGTAGAGTATACATATGAAAATAAAATCGTCTGACTTCAGCTCCCTCAAATCACATTGTGATGAAGAGAGGGCCACCTCCATTCTGAGAGAGAGTCTCTTCCCCACCAAAGTCAGGGGCTCAACTGCTAAAAACGGCCGTTATGAACCGTTAAGGTAATTAAAATATGGTAGAGGTAAAGGCTTCTCATTTGTTCCAGAAATTTCGAGAAGCAACTAGCAGATCTTTTCTCACAACATGCGAAACCGCAAGGACCTTGCAGCTGCGAGGAGGAGACAGTAGAAGCGACGACAACTGTTATTTTATGATTATTGTTATTATTATTATTATTATTATTACTTTCCAAACATGTACCATGTAAGGAAAGTATTGTAATCATGAAAAAATTCGACTTCGAGATTTTGGTGTTTTTACACGTTTTGAGGGCTTCTGAATCCATTTATGCTATTTTTACGAGATGTACGTATGTATGTGTGTATGTGTGTGTGTGTGTATGTGTGTGTGTGTGTATGTGTGTTTGTGTGTATGTGAGTGAACACGATAGCTCCTGAACGGAGCATTCGATTGAGCTCAAATTGGATATATATGTCATAAACCACCGTCTCAAGACCGGTATTGATTTTGGTGTGTATAGGACTTATAGTTTTTCTACAGGGCTAACGACAAAGATTTCTTTTACATTATAGCCTATGGGGGGAATTTCTTGAAAGTGCGCTAGCGTTTAAACGGTAGACTCGATTGAGCTCAAATTGGGTATATATGTTATAAACCACCGTTGCAAGACCGGTATTGATTTTGGTGTGTATAGGATTTATAGTTTTTCTACAGGGCTACGACAAAGATTTCTTTTACATTATGGCCTATGGGAGGAATTTCTTGAAAGTGCGCTAGCGTTTAAACGATACATTCGATTGAGCTCAAATTCGGTATACATGTTATAAACCACCATCCTAAGACCGTTATTGATTTTGGTGTGTATAGGACTTATAGTTCTCCTACAGGGCTACGACAAAACTTTCTTTTATGTTATGGTATAATGGCATATGGGGAGAAATTCTTGAAAGTGCGCAAGCGTTTAAACGGTGCATTCGATTGAGTTTCAATTTGGTATACGTTTGAATTATTCATCGATTAAAATTTATTTAAGTGCTTGGTAATGATCTTAATCGTAAGTGTTCGGAAAGTCGAGTGGAGTCACTCCAGATTTTTGTTATTAGCAGAAGAGTCACTAATAAGGAACCTTGACGCGAGCGCTTTTGCGGTGAGAAAAAGGAAAGTGGAAAGAAAAAATCATTCTGATTTTGACGATTAGATTAAAAGTAATTAAAATATTGCAAAGATAGAAAAATTTGTCCTATGCAATGTAAGAGGAACAGGACACTGTTTTCCTTCTCTGGATTCTGACACGCATACAACATTGGATCTGTCGCTTTTCTTTTCATTTTCGTATTGCAAAACCGGTTTCAGTTCCAACGTTGCGCTCAAATTGGTTGGTTTCGTTACACATTATTCAAATATAAATTAACAAATATTGACTGACATGAATACTGAGTTGAAACTTTCAAGGAGCCGGTGACTGAGAGGTGAGGGCCTGGATCTTCTTTCCGCTAATCGCTTAAGCGTGCGATTGAGGGTTCGACTCCCATTCATCCCCTGGTGGCTTAGATTTCCTCTCTCTGTGCTATTAAAAACTGTCTTTGTGCTGTACATTTGATTCGAAGAGGACGTATAAGCACGTTCTTGAAACCAAGCAAACATTTCCTAAACCAAAATGTTCCAAATACAACAGCAACAACAACACCCTTTCAAAAAGCATTTTAGTATAAGTTAAATGACTTGCATTACTTTCATGCATGCAAATACTGGATTTCATTAGAAGTCAATCATTTCGTATATAAAAATATCTTTCGACTTTAAAATTTTTCCGAAATAATAATTAATTAACCATAAAAGCTGGAATAGTAGCTATAAAATTAATAATAATTTGTATCGACAACTCTTATCGACAAGTATGATTATTTCGGGAGGGGAGGGGAGTTAAAAAAGGTCCGCACTTCTTCAGTAGTAAAAAAAGTTAGAAGACCTAGAATTACCAGGCTTCCTATTTGTGTAAAGACTTAATTTTTTTACAACTGAAGGACGGTGCACCTTTTGTACCATCCGAAAAAATGATATGTCGATAAGTACCATTAGTAAGGATGTACACTGTACATGGATAAAATTTCTAATATAAATCAAAAAATTTGGAGTGACTTCAATCGACATTCCAAATACTAGATTTTTACCAACCGTTTACGTAAATTCAATTCACCTGAGGTGAATTCAGTATTCAGACGATAGTAGATTTCAAATAATTTGAATGTAAGGACCGCAATGTATAAGAATACTTTTTGTAGCCCTTTAAAAAACTGCAAGCTCTACATACACCAAAAATCTATATACTATATGAGACAGTGACCAGTACTATTGAGCTCAATCGAATGAACCATGTAGACTTTAGAGTATTTCCAAGATTGTGAGTCTATAATCCGTAATGTAAAAGAATTCGCCTTTGTAGCAATGTGCAAAACATATAAATCCTACACACACGAAAATATATACAAGTTGTGCTGACAGTGACATTATATATATATATATATATATATATATATATATATATATATATATATATATATATATATGCAAACTGGCCATGTTTGATCCATTTTTTTATATTTTACTTTTTTTTACTTTCACGCTTGCTTTTTAACAGGATATCCTCCTGTAGATACATATTTAGCTTTCTTTGTGCTAAGTAACTACATTGAAATCCTGTTATTTTGTTTTTTTATATTGGTAGTAAGTATTCGGTTCGTGGGGCCTGACGAGTATAGCCGATGCTGGCTACCCACTGTTTTACTCCATCCAATTCCATTTTAATTTTCTTTTCTACCATTGTTTGGATTTCTGTTTACTGGATATATCCACTCATTCCTGTTTTACATAAGATTTTGTGTTCATTGTTTTGCTCTTAATAGCAATGCTGTTTATTTATGAATGTTTCCCTACATCTAAACATCTATCATTCCATGAATATTTACGATTTTGTATCTGCAATGTGGATGCTACGTTGATTCGTAAGCTATGCCTTTTTACAGTGTATATATATATATATATCCAATTCGAACTTATTCACAAGCACCATTTAGACAGTAGCAAACCTTAAATTATTAGCTTCCATAGGCCGTAACTTATTAGAATTATTTTTTGGAACCTTCTGAATAAACTATCAGCTCCTCTAACACAAAAATCTCTGAAGATCATGTGACCGTTATCTATAATATATATATATATATATATATATATATATATATATATATATATATATATATATATACCCAATTTGTACTCAATGGAATGCACCATTTAGACGCTAGCTCACTTTCAAGAATTTGCTTACATAGGCTATAATGCTTAATATTTTGCAGTCCTGTTAAAAATTTGCGTCCTATACACACCAAAATCAGTACCGGTTCTTCGATGATGGACTGTAATACATATACCAAATTTGAGTTCAACCGATTGCGCCATTTACCAGGTATCTTGATAAAAAACACACCCGCATACACACACCCATAAATGCACGACGTGCATGTTCCACAATAGGGTATACACATATATAGGGGATATCATAAATGAATTCAGACCTCAAAACGTGTAAATACATCAAAATCTCAAAGTCGATTTTTTTTTTCACAATTACAATACTTTCCTTACATGGTATATGCTCGGAAAGTAAAAGGGAAAGTCGTCTCCAGAATGAGATGATGCTTTCCTGATTCTTATGTAAAGATTGTTTTTGTTTTCAACGCCGCAGTAAGATCCAATATGACTCACGGACGTCAAAAACGTGACATCATAAATTAAAATTGCGTGAGATATATGAACTAGCTGTGACACAAAGTTTGTGTTATGTTCGCAGTCTGTATTATTTTAAGTACTTTCTCGAAATGACACAGCTTGATATTTTATAAAAGACTGAACCATGGAGGATTTAAACTGCGCATTTCTGGGGGATAAATGAAGATAGGTGTAGTATTAGTATAAGTAGTATTAGTAGGTTTGTAACGATAATGTTGGATAAAAGCCCAATGTACCGTTTTTATAAGTATTTCGTGAAATTATAAGCGCTTTTAATGTTCATCATTTTTTAACGGGTGCTCTTAGAACTAACTAAACGAAAAGTAATCCTACTACATTACACGGTAGTTATAACATAAACGATTACCGGATTTCTTTTTTAAGCAACACACAAGCAATTTCAAAGCATTGTATGAGTTTTAGAGAAGTTAATCGGTTCTAAAGAAGTTAAAACTAGTTGAGGTTTTTGAAAGTTTTCTTTCAAAAGCACGTGATCACGTCATTTAGAACTTATTTATGACTTTTACTGTAGGAATGAAAATGATTTTTACATAAATTTTAGTGAATAGTTTCTTTTGAACATTTCACTTCCTTACTTGCAAAGGAAGTTATGCAATCTCATCTTTGCAACGTTCGGAGCAGACATGTTAACTATTCGTTACGATTTTGATATATTCCGTAAAAATACTTTCAGTTTTTTTTAATAACCGGCGCCTTTCAAATGACTCATCTTTCTTTTTTCATATACAGAGAAGTTATCTGGAAATTTTTATTTTTGGAAGTTTATATTTTTATTCATTTTTAATCATGACTTTGAATATTTATATGTTATGCTGCAGAAAAACGGTGAACATGTTTGATTGCATGCATTAGGTCGGCAAGTAATTTACCGATACTTTAAAAAGTGTGTCTAAAAGAAAGCAGAAAAGGAAAAGAATTTTTCATAGAAAAGACATCAATCTCTTTAATTGCTTAAACTTTCCATTTTAATTTATCGCAAGGAGAGTTTGTAAGTGCAATTAATGGGATAGGAAATCTCTAATACAGAGATAATTGGATAGTGATGGCGGTTTATTGTGAAATGTCAGAATTTATAGGAATAAATTACATTCAAAAAGTAATTAGATTTAACTAACCATCTTTACTAATAAGTTGTTTAAACATGGATACCAACATTATTTTTAAAAAAGCTTCATAGAATTAACTTCTTATATTATGAAAAGAAACAATTTATATTCTGGAATGCATAAAATTGCTTTCAAATTTATCATACGATGTTCTCCACGAAAATTAAATTACTGAAGTAAAAATTGAAGCAATCTGTTATCAGATAATGAAGTTATAGGTCCCAAATTAAATATGCTGTAAAAATTAAGATCGCATTTTCATTTATTTATTGATGAGAATTCTTGATTAATTATAGGAGGAAAAGTATGCATAATATTGTCTTTTTTTAATGTTTACCCAAGTGGTTCGATTTTCTGCATCAGAGGTTTCCAGCTTACAAGTACTCGAGAGCCGCATCGAAAACATATGTCTCTTGGAAGGCCTCGACGTTATTTAAAATGTAAACGAAACCTTTAAAATTAAATAAGGGAGAAAACATTAAATGTTAGTTGAGAGAACTGAGGTCTCTCTGCTGCAATCATCTACATAAAGCTCTGTAAAGTCTCAAGCGATGGAGTGCAGAAAGAATCTGGCAGAGATGGCTCCTATTGAAGTTCTTTATAAATTTCAATGCATAAAATAGTCTTTTGTACATGTGCCTACACTGTTAATAGATATAGTTCAACATTTCACCATAAAATGATAGTAAATTAAATGCAACCTTCCTATTGAGAAAGGTTTCACTATGCTTTGGATTCATTAATCAGTATAAGCAACAACTTATGGGGCAAAATTTCTCCAAAGAAATATTGTTGCTAATTTAGTACCATTTTA
Source organism: Cheiracanthium punctorium (assembly GCA_038373885.1). Lineage (NCBI taxonomy): Eukaryota > Metazoa > Arthropoda > Arachnida > Araneae > Cheiracanthiidae > Cheiracanthium > Cheiracanthium punctorium. The sequence goes on from JAWZYV010002175.1 coordinate 821,564, forward strand.
TGTGAAATAGTCTACTAACAGTGCAATTTCGAACACTGGTGTAATTTTACGGCTAAAATCTCGAAGGTTTAGAAATCTTTCTCTTGTTCAAAAAGAATGCACAAATTTTCGTGGAAACCCAGGAAAATCAAATTTAATCGCAAATGAGCAGCATTTATAACGGATATGGATTTTCAGAAAAAAACATTATTTTCCCAGAAGAATTCGGCAACGAAACAATCGCAGAATTAAAAAAAAAAAAAGACAGCACAGGTCACCAGTTGGAAACCTCTATTCTATATGAACTAGTTATAATTTGAAAATCCTTTATACACTTACCCTTTAAAAATACTTTTTAATTGAGTTTAAAAATTCAAATCCTTAACATACGAAATTATATCCTATATACATATACAAATGTTTGAGCTTGTCTCATTTTATAATATTTTGACAAATTCAGAAGGAGTTCTACAGATTTTAAAATGCTATAAAGCGAGATAAAAATTTATATCAAATATGATTTCTAACTTAAAGGAAGATTTTTTAATGCGCAATTTTAAAATACCTGAGAATCAGTATAATTTCGAATGGAATGCCTTCCTAGAAATAAAAAATATAGTTTTTTATTTTTTATTTAACGGAATAATAAAAACTAATCAGCATTAAATTTTCCTATTTGCTTCTGGTAGTATGATATTTTCAGGTCAAAGTAGTTTACATAATAATAAATGATAATTCAGATTATCAATTGAGTAATTTGTCATAATTACGCATGAATCATAAATGTTACTAGCATTTTAATGAAAGCTATTTGCTCATTATATATAAATAAATGTAACTAATTTTTGGATTTTTTTTAGAATTCACATTAAAAATAAATTGGTGTTGATTTCATAAATAGTAGTGTCATATCTTACCATGCTAATGCAATAAAAAATCAATGTTAATATTGAGAGCTTTTTAAGTATTTTCATTTTAAATCGAATTAAGATCGAACATCGTTAATCAGCATTCCCTGTTCCTTTATACGAGATATTTGCAATGCATAACCAATTATAGGGAATTGTTGGTACTGTGCCTATAATATTTAAAGTCTATTCCCATATTTTGCAAGTTTTTAAAATGATCGAAATGTTGGTGTTACGTTTCAGACTATATTGCATTATTAGTGTAATTTTAAACAATTTTTATTGTATTTGCAATATTATTAGAAGTATTCTACTTCGCCCGGAATGTTACTCTTTTGGAAATCTATAGCATATAATTTCAGCAAACCAATCTTTGTTATTGTTAATTTTAGTTGTTGTTAATAAAAATATTTCAAATTTATATTAAGACCATACAATTATTGAAATTTCAAAAGTATGCAACAATATAAAATACAAAAATATTCTCGAAAAAATACTAAAAGTTATTCGAATAAAATGAAAACCAAAATTAATCGCAAATTTTAACATTCAGTATGATATTGAGATCTCAAGCCAATAGAAAAAAAATGAAAACAAATTACAAAAAAAGCAAACTGAAGTAGCTATATATATAAACGGAAAATCTTAATATAAACACTCTTTATACACAAGATAAAAGTTTCAAAGAGGATAACAATATAAATTTTTTTCTAACTCATTGACAGACTGAGAAATCGAGTAATTCTTTTTCAAGTTAGTTGATGGTAGTTCTACTAAATACTCATGCTGGTGTTGTTGTGCACATATCGATATGACCTTGGAAATGGAATAGATTTTTGGATGATTACGTGACTTTATTCGAGTTTCATTCATACAATGTTAACGGAAATAGCTAGTATTTCACCATAAAATGGTGCTGAACTAGCAGCATCCTTTCTATGGAGAAACGTTAAAACATGATTTGGTGCTTAAGCTGTTGTAATTGTATCCTTAAATTTTGGATTATTTTCCAAAATAGGTAATCTACAAAAGTTAACTAGAATGGCATTCGTTGATTATGGGTATGTATTAATAGATATTATAAAACAATTTTTTGATTTAAAAAAAATGGTGTTAAATACAAATAAGTAACAAAAAAAATAATAATATAAACATTTTCCTGCTTATTTATTCCTAATTTATTTTACATTTTGTCCATCAGATGCTTTCTGATGCCATACTTATTGCTGAATACAATTTCTTTGACAATTTGAACGAGGTCAGACGTATGTCACCCCACTGATTGAGGGAGTTTTTTTTTCCATAAAGCAGGAATTTGCGGGACAGAAATGGAAAAGCGGGAAAGATTATGGTTCCATGGAAACAGCGGGACATAAAAGTAAAAAGCCGGGTTGTCCCGCAGAAAGCAAGACGTCTGGTCACTTCAGTTTTATGACGAAAATCTAAAATTTTGCAAATCACTTCACTAGTGTATGAGGCACATTGTACTTATTGGGTGCTTCTTTTGTTTGCGTATACAAATTTTAAAAGTGTGCTTAACTGAAAATTAACGAGGATAATTTTTTATTAATAGTCTTTTTTTCCTACCTTCTTTTGAATTATTTTTGTCCATTTACAGTGGCCATTTATATACAATGCATATAGAATTAAAATTAGTTACCATCTTTTTAGAATATCCTGTATAATTTCCCAAGTTCAACATAAATATAAATATTTCTTTCACGTAGAAACATGATTTTTTGAAGTAAATATTATTTAAGTATTGAATTCAAACTCAGAGAAAGAAATCACTATATATGTAGCGCATTTTGATGTCACGTTTATAGGAAGCTGGCACAGCACTGATTCATCAAACAAATTGAAATCATTTTGTCAGCGAAAGCTGACTCACTCTTTCAGAAAGTGAAGAAGCAGTCATTGTGTATTTTATAAAATGTTCTTGCATATTTTTTTCGTTTTGAAAAATGAAAATCTCCATAGAAAGAACATTGGATGTATTTTAAAGACGAGTAAATATTTTCAGTCACAAAGAGTGAGTTACTTATCATAAAAATAGGATTTTTCAACATGCTTCTGTCAATTCTTAATACAACGCTCCTGTAATAATTGTTATTGTTGTAAAGACAAAATAATTACATTTCACATTATAAATTATTTAAAATGTTGTTAGAAATTATGCATGCAGCTTGGCAGTTCGGTTACAAATATTTCGATACAGTTTTGTGACGGAAATAAGCATCTATTAAAAGTAAAGGTCAATTAACAAAGGTATTTACCGTCGCTACAGAAATAATTTCTAACGTTTCTATTTTCTAAATATTTCAGTCTTCAGTAATATGAACTGATTCCTTAATATGAAACAGATCAACTGGTCTAATTGAATTTTAAACAAAATCATTGATCACAATAAATTAAACCATATTTGCATTCATAAATCTGAAATCTGAAATCTCTTCTAAAATCTGTGAAGCTGTATTTTGTCAAAAAAAAATGTGACAGTAAATGTTAGTAAATGTTAGAACCTAGAAATCAGAAAAGTACTTCTAATTCGACGTGATGAGAAGGAAGCTCTTGTGAACACACAATTTAAAAGCATATGCATTTATCAGTTTTGTTTGAAAAATTACTATTAATAGCACATTATTTCTCTATCATGCACTACTGAAAAAAGTCACCAAATTATTTTGACAGATAGATAGATTTATCTCTACATTTTTCTAGTCTGTGAGACATTTTCTCAGATTTTTAATTTCATAGAAATCTATACATTGTAGGCTTTACGGCATCTTTTGATGAAAGAAAAACGCATCATTATATTAAATTTTAAAATTCATTATTTTTAAAAGACATCGAAAAACGAATTCGTATAATTTCAGGAAATTAGCTACCTTTTCTTAGTTGGAAACCATAATTAAATACGATATACTGCATATTAATTTCCAAATGCCGCTGGAAAATAGTTTTTTTAACCAAGAAAAGCATTGTAATTCTAAGAAATAATGCAATTAATGGAATACTTCATTTTTTATAAAGCTATTCCATGTTGCTAATTACAAAAAAGCGATTTTCTGATGAAATTCAATTTATCTTTTCCAGTAAAGTTCACTTTTTTTTGGCAGTCTTTTCATCAACAAATGGAAGTAAGTATGTTTATATTACAATAAAACTTCAATGCATGTTTTATTTACTGCAACTTGTTGGCTTTTGAAAATGTGTAAAATGATTATAAATCATTACTAGAGCACTTAAAAATATTTTAGGTGCTCCAGTAAGGTTGCATTTATTGAAAATGTAATACAATGGCATGATTATATTTTTAACAACAACAAAAAAAAGTGTAGTTGCCTTATTTTCACAACAGCATGTTCACAGAGCGTGGAATATGCTAATATTTTTGAAAAAAATCAAAATTTTTCTTACCCAACACGATCTATGGATTGAATATGTTTAGTTTGACTTTTAATGCACTTTGCATTAAATCAAACGAAGCGTACATGCCCACGAATTCTTAAGATTAGTGATTCGTATTTGTTACTTTGATTGATTTCTAATAGCAAATCTCACAGGCTAAATAAAAGATTTCAAATGTAAGTAGCATTTAAAATAGCATTCTAAATTTTTGTAAATAACATTTCAAATTTTGCGTCGGTACTATCAGTTTTAATTGATGTTACGTTGTTAACAGAATAATATCGTTTCTAATATGCGTGATATTGCACGCACAAAAAAGGCTGAAGTGAATTAGTAACGTTACTTCAACCATTTACTGTGTAACAGTATATTGGGTTAGTTTAAATTGGAGACATTTTTTTTGGGAGGGCGACAGTTTTTTAAACAAAATTAGCTATATAGCAAGTGGATGAGAACTTCCTTTTAAAAATCAACCTGGTGTGGTTTCTCGTTTTAAATCCGGTCAAATGCACGGATAAAAAGTGAAATATAAACTGCAGAGCAGTTAATAGGAAGCACGAATTAGAAGGACGTGACTAAACTATTCCACCAACGTCAACACATATTTGGGCAAAGTTTTGCCGAAATATGTGTTGACGTACTAGCAATTTATAATAATAAATGTAGTCAATGGGATAATAATAAATGTAAACAATTCATGTGAACAAATTGTAAAAATTAATGTGATTGGAATTTATCTAAGCAGTTTTAAATATGATTGCATTATGAAAAAGTTTTTTTTGTGGTTTTAAGAAAAATAGAAGACTTTTGGTAATTAAATATAGCTGTCCGGACATCGATGTCATGTCTGTTACCATACATTATTTTGAACTTTTTAAAGACCAAAATTGAAATTTGAGAATAGCAACATCTGTTTACCAATAAAGCATGGTCAAAAAATAAACAGACTTCCTGAGTTTTTGGAATTTGACTGAAAAAGCAAAAGTCTGTTTGTGATAAGAATTTTTATTGCATGTCATTTCTCTTACCTTAATTAGTTGTATAAAATATATTTGTTAATTTAATTGATTAATTTAGATTATTAGTTTTTTAGTCGAAATTAATGTCTCTATTCATATTCTTGTGGAATTACTTAGACTCATGGATTTTTGTTCTTTGAAATGACATGTTTGTTACCTGTCATGTCTGTTTCTATAATAAGTAACAGACATTACAAACAAAAACTTTCAAAAACATGAAAAATATTTTAAATAGGAATGACTATATAATATAGACAAAAGGACTCCAGCGCTGTAATATTAATGCTGATAGATTAACCACAAAAACTATTGTCAGGCTTTGAACCAATCACCATAGAACCATGAAGATTGATGTGGAAGGCTGGAGGGTCCACAGAAATTGTGATAACTGTACAGATACGCAGCTGACACCGAACCATGTTTTTGACTGCCCAGATATGGGTCCTGACCTAAGAAAAATTGGAGTTCTGCCATCTTTGGTGGAGCTTTATGCAGAGAATGTTCTTGAAATCGCGCAGTCCGTGATCAAGGTACACGGATTTATTTAATAGGACCATGATAGACACGACAAAAAAAGGACTCCATACTTATGTAATATATCGCTTTACATTATTTTATGCTAAACATAAGTGTACAGATTTGAAAGAAAACTTCCGGTAAAAGATATAACAAATTTCATCAAGTCTTATAATGGAAAACTCTAAGAAAATTAAATAAAAGAAAAAATTCATGAATAAAACTCAAATAATGTTCAGAAATAAGGTACGTTTTATATTACGGATTAAGAAAAAACTTCTTATTTTTGGAATTGTATTTTTGCTACTTAAATTTATAAATAATACCCAATTTTAAAAAGCACCCCATTAGGAGTTTTATTTATACTTTTAAAAGATTATGAAAATTAACATTTTACAATATTATTGAAAGTATGCACCATATTTTGTGCATCAGTTCATTTCTAGAATTCTAAAAAAATGACTATATTGTTTTCTTCTGATATAAATAAGTAATAAAAGAAAAGGAGAAATCTTATAGTAAATGAACCACATTTTTTTCCATCACGTAATAAAAAGAAATTGTGCCAACACAAAAATGCACCCAAAAAAGCTGATATGATCAAATTGCATAACTTTGTGCAAAATTCATTTTTGTATCCAATTTAATTCATTTAAGAAATGTAAATTTATAAGGGGAAGAAACATCGCTTGTTTTTTCCGACAGGAAAATGCATGGAATTCAGCGAAAATTTTGAAATAAATTTTTGTGTTTCTTGTAACATTTTAAAAAGAAACTTATTTAATTTAACATATTTGCGCATGTAACGAATACATGGGAATTCGATTATGAATTGAAAAATTCGCATTGAAACATGGTGAAGAGTAAGATTTTAGATGGTTTTAAGAATCGAAATTTTTCGTTAAAACAAAAAGTGTTAGCATTTCTAGTGTTTTCTTTCTTTTTTCTTTAGATATTATCAGTCAAAGAATGATAGTTCATTTTTCTATCTGTAAATTTAATAAGAAACTGTGTATAGCAATTCTTAGAAATAACCATTTCTTAGAAAGATATATCATTATAGTATTCACGCTTTGCACCATTTCACTGCTACTAAATATATTCGATGGCAGTGATTTTATCAAACAGTAAAATTTATGGCACATAAACAAATTTTATTATGTTTCATAAATAATGATAATTATGCTTATGAAACACATTTTTTTACATTGATTTTACTAGCATCATTACAGTCCTTAAGCATGTCGCACTGCTCCAGAATTTCATGGATTAATTAGTTAAAAAAACTTTCATTCATCTGAAACTTACACTTCCATGTTTATTACATCAAGCATTATACGTAAAATATAAAATATAATGAATTTAATGCTAATTTAACTATCGTTGATACTCAGGAAAGAGGTTAAAAAAGGAAGTTAAATTAACCTCAGGTTAATCAGGAAGTTAAATTAACCTCAGGTTAATCAGGAAGTTAAATTAACCTCAGGAAAGAGGATAATTTAACTATCGGTGATACTCAGGAGCTTTAAGCTCCTTGTGCATAATAATGGAAGCCAAACATGTAAGGCTTAGTTTAAAATTTAAAAGTATAAAGGAAAAAGGAAAAAAAATCAACTTACACATATATATAGATATATACGTTATTCTTCTTACAAATTTTAAATTACAAAAATATATTTGAGTTTTGTTTAAGAATAACACTATTCTAAGTTGATAAAATCGCCATCATTCTTTGGATTGTCCAAGACACACCATTAGAAAATACACTGTAATGCATGAAAGATTTTCATGTTATTATGTCTTCTTTGTAGTCATTTTTATCAGATTTGATTATTCTGCCCGTAAAATATACCATATGAAAAGATACTTAAGTATAATTTTAGAAAAAAATGGATATGATCTTATTAGAAGTGTTATAACCAGTCTCACATAATTGCTTAGAAAATGTATGATTTTTTTTTTGAATATGTGACACGTTCTAAAATGCTGTATGAGAACTATTGTTATTATCTTTTAAAAAGATCAAGAATTTAGCTATTCACATAAGGTGCACAATTTGTCTTGTGTGAAAATAACGGATAGCAAATGTTCCCATATTGTTCTATGATTAAGAAATACTAAAACTGCAAAAAAATACATATATATTTTAATAGGTAGCTCGTACTTTAATTTTTTTAATGTAGAAAATTCTAAAGATCAAATTTAAAATGATTTGGTGTATATAACAAAAATTTAATGTAAAAAATATATATTAGAAAATATAAATTTTTATGCCAAACACTTGTATATAAAAGACCCACTGCATATAAAAATTGTATAAAAAAGTAAAAATTGCCGACTTTTAGAAAACATTTTATTTTGGCTCTTTTCAACATTTTAAAATACATTTCAATCAAATTTTATAAAATTATGCAGATAAACTAAATCTGCTCTATAATTGTAGAAAATTATTCATCAGCTCGGAAAAATATGCATGAGAAGTATTTGAGGCTTCAAAGAATTACTGAATACGATATTCATGGAAAACACTTATCAATATATCCACATCAAAATTTCTAGAATTCTAATCAGGAGACGCTAGTTAGAAACAGTATATATATATATATATATATATATATATAAACAACTAATTTATTAATTAACGCTTCTAATTACGAAGAGCATAGTCTCGAGTACTTCAAAATCCTTTCCAGTTTACATAACACTCTAACAAGCTTCTCGGAACGTGGCTGCAAATGAGATACGCGTATCTAATGCACTCATTTTAAAATGTGATATGTCAAGCGTTTTAAATTGAAATTTGAGAGGCAAAACAATGAAATGAATAGTTGATGTCATTTTCCTAGACGGACTGCAATCATAATGGATAAGACATACTAATTGCATTTATTTTGAATGAATTTTAATTCTTTGAATTCAGTGAATTATAAATGCTTTCTGTTTTTACACTCAAGTATATTATAAAATAGCTATTCCGATATTTGAATCCCAAGCGGCCTATCTGCTCAGCCAATTGAAAGGAAACTTCAGATGTTATCTAAGGTATTCCTCTTTTTATATATATATACATGTACATAAATATAATAAAAGAGGCTGCCTGTGTGTGCCTGTCGTTTGCGTTGCAGACTAACTATCCGGCCGATTTGTGTGAGATTTTGCTCAGGGGTTCCAAGCGTGCCGGGGGTGTGCATCTCGGGCATATTTTTTAATTTTAAATTTGTTTCTTGATTATTGTAAATTTATATTATTTTTGACCATTTTTTCTTTTAGTACTACGAGAAAGAGGGGTTCCGATATCTCCAAAGAAAAAATAATTACACGATCAGAAAGAGAAAAAAAATTTCTTTCGAACTAGAAAATCATTTTCGAATTAGATGCATTTCGATTTAGACGCTTCGATCGGGCGAGCTATGGATTAGTCTTGATTGAAAAAAAAAATACGTTTCTGTGCAAACTATTCAGCTTTCGTTTGATAAAAAATCAAACGTCTAGCATAATTTTGTTGTAATCAGCTAAAAAATTAATTAGTGAAACCTGTAAAATGAAAACAGCAATTTTTGCTATTTGAAGAACCCACTTTTCTCCTGTGTTACGTGACATTGCTTGCTTTGGGTATTGGTGGCTTTTGACGGAATTTGCTAGTGCCATGATGCGTCTCGTTTGCAGGGGAGGGGGGCGGAACCTTTGGCGAACCGCCGGTGGCCGTATACGGAGGGGACTGTGTACCCGACAGGTCAGTGAGAAAGTGTTTTCATCTCATCAGCTTGAGCATCCGCCTTAAGGCGAACGCTCATGTCAGCCCGTTGTAATACACTAGAACGCCAATAGAATGTGTTCTTCAGTATCTTCTTGCCGGATTGCGGAGAAAAGTCTCCCCATTGTGTTTGGGGTGTGGCTCTGTTGCTTCACGGGTTAGCTTTTGTTGTAAATCACGACTGGTCATTAAAAACCCACAAATATTTCGACCCTACAATATACCCCTCTCCCTCTCCGCAGTCGATTGTCGCCGACGTCGCAAATTGCGAAAATAAAATTAGTTTGGCGAAAGAAAATACGTTTTGGCGAAAATATTGGCAATTGCTTTTCTTAATGAGGTCTGGAAAAATCGAATTTGGCGAATGAATTGGCGAAATGTTAAAAAGAGCCAGCGCAACCCCTGCCTCTCTTTTACAATAGCCTGCACGTGCAAACTGACCATTAAGAAGCTCCCTCACACCCTGCAGCGTATGACAACGGGCTCGCATGAGCGTTAGCCTCTACAGCTCGAAAACGGGGCTTGCACTTGTTTGTCTTCCTAAAAAAAAGGGGGGGGGAATCGTCTAAATAGGAAGCGCTTCAACTCGAACAAAAAACAGAAGGACACAGTGAAGGCCTAGCTCTAGTCACTGCCACGGGAATTCTGGGAATCCTTCGGCTCGTGAAACAGTTGGACAGTCGTGCTCAGACCTCAGGTCCCTGGTCATTACTTTTGAATAAAGGCTTCAATTTTATCCACAGTGTCATTTTGAACTTTTTCATTGGAACAAACCTTTTAGATTCTGGGTATTGAAACGAATCTGAGTGTACTGACACTAGAAGTCAAAGCCCGTTGTGGAGGTCATTACAACTAGAAAAAAAAATATGGCGAAAATATGTCTACGCTCAATATATTTCATCTTCGTCCAGCTAAAATAAATAATTTCATATTCAATTTTCAATTATACACCCAAATTGAATTTAATGCTCTGCTGGAAACGCGTGGAAATTTTTCGCATTCGAAGGATTTCGTAATGCTTCAAGGCAGAAGATTATTTTAACCCTTTAACACGCAGTGTTCCCCGCGCACAGCCAGCTGTCGTCAAAAAACGGTCTCTTCATCTGTGGCAGGGGATGAACGTTTCGATTGTCCGCCATCTTGCTGGTAGTTAAGTCGAGCGATGGCAGCGGCTGCCCTTTTTTCAGCATTAGGAAAGGGTTGCGACTCAAAGGGTTAATGAAAAAAAGAATTGAACTGTGTTATCTTTAAAAACTACTTCAAGTGAATTGGAATCCCAATTGTATGGCGTCATTTTCACTTGAAACAGCTAACTTTGTCACTCAAATGATTCTTTTTTTTTAATACTCTCGGAAATGAAATGGAGCTGAAAGGAGAGAAATACTGCTTAACCCATTTGTGCCTGAATATTTTTGCGACTTTCTTCGATTTTTACTGATAACAGAAATAATAGATAAATTCCTGATGTCAACTTCTTGAACAAGGGATGATTTCTTTTAAAATCTTTATGCATAAAAATTGAAATATCAACACACTACTTGGTCAAGTTAAAATATTTTGTAGAGTTGAGGCTCAAGACTCATGAATAAAGGCTAGGAAAAATAAATAACGTTTTCGACTAATAGCGAAAATGCCGTCCCAAAAAAGGGACGCTAGGCATAAATGGGTTAAACATGAGGGAGTGAGGGGGGTTTCAGATTTTTAAAGTAACGCACACTTTTTTCTATATTTTTATACATGATTATGAAAAAGTTCAACCGGATCGTACAGACAGTGTGGACATTATTAATTTTTTTGTACTTTCTAATCCTCTTGGTTTAATGGCGGCAGAAGTTTTATTTTCAATTGGTTACCCGGAGCTTGTGATCAAGAGCGGTGATCAGCGTAACTATATTGTAGGATTAAATTCTAATTTTCTTTAATTACACTTCAATTGTTTGCCTTTTTGTTTGCTTTTTATAACACACGCTGTTTCTTCCGTAGAGTTGCAACTAATATCAAATATAATCGTAACTATAATCATAAGTTATTCATGCAAACACACGATATTTTGCAAGAAAATGCAATTTACAAAGACCTTATATTAATTATTTTTCCCCCTCTGAAAAACTCCTTTGCAACAGCTTTTCTTTTATGCAGCACTCAATTTGCAAAGAGATGAAATTCCCTTGTGTTGTGCAGATACTTTTTCATTTTTTTTTTTTTTTTGCATTAATTTGAAGCAAATACTTTCTAGAATACCATAAAAGAAGTCCTACATATCCATCCGAAAGTTTTTTAACACAAAAACTAATTAATTATTGATAGGAAAAATTTAAACGTGACTTTCCAGTTTTTTAAGAAACAATATTAGAACTATACATTTGAACTGTCATAGTCTATATTCTTGAGGTGCAAAATAATTCATTTTAAGAATACAAACTATGTTTCCCCCCTTATTTTCTGATCTTGTTTTAAAAAAAGTAGTTTTTTCAAACTAGAAAGTTTCAATTTCCTGTGTGCATTATTAAATGAATTTAAATTTTGTTTACCTTAAAACGTTGCACAGTAGAATACATTTGTTTTCCAGGTATACGTAAATCCATTGTGTGCTGTGTATAAATCATGTTGATTCAAAATAGATGAAGAATATAGTAGTATTATTTTGACTGCTGGCAATTTTTTCTTTCGTTTTTTTAGGGAGCTCGATAACAAATTTTGCGTTCCATGAAATTTAATTAAAACTTGTTTGTTTTTCGCATATACTGATTTCGAAAGCAAACTAATAATAATAGTAATACTAATAGGGACGCTATTATTATTTGTTCTAACAAAGAACAACTTAATAAACATTAGATGCGTAGATTAGCTTTTACGATGAATTTTAACACATGTTAAAATCAGACTTGTAATTGTTTTAATAACATTAAAACTTTGAATTGTGCTACTTAGCTACTTTAAGGCTTACAGGTTAACTAGTAAGGCTTATTGGTTAAATAGTAAGGTTGACAGGTCAACTTCAGTAAAAATCAACAGAGTATTCCACACCTTTTTTCCGATACTTTGCACACAAACATATTTCTAAGTACTAAAGTACAAAAATGTTATTTCTCTGATTTCCCGTATACTTCTCCTTCGCAGTTCTTAATCAGAAATATGGGAACTTCATAGTTTATTAACTCTAAGTCAATATATTTAGATTGGTACATGTAGTTAAAATTAGTTAACTTGTTGAAATAGGAAATGAAACTTAAATGTGGTGGTCAATGGAGAAGAAAACAGTGCGTAGTTAAATGTGAAGTTTGTCTCTAAACGAAATTCAAGTTTGGCATTCTTTAGGGAGTAGTAAATGTAACTTTGTTTAACCACGAACATTTGTTTAACCACGTGTGCTGGCAGAACAAAGGCTTCGGTGTGCCGCTTTTTATCCCAGCTACAGATTAAAATGCAAAATGACGCTTGTTTTCATGTAATTATTTTACATGAATACTACACAGGCTGTGTAACAATTCCTTCCCGTGTTTGGAATCCTTATAAAAAATATATGTATTACCAATACAGCACCAAAGTTGACTTCATTGGAAAAAGAAATGTTACAAGTTTTGTTTCATAAATATTCAGTGTATGAACCTTTCGTGATGCGTTAGATATCAAGTCTAAAATCAAATTCTTCCCTCCCCCCACTCGCTTTAACATGCCACGATCAATGGTAGCAAATGCGGTTGCGATCCTTTGGAATAAATCTTGTAAATCACGTGGTACAGGAGGCACGAACAAACGATCTTTTGCGTAGCCCTATAAAACAAAATTGCATGGAGTTAGGTCCGGAGAGCGAGGTGGCCACGGAAGAAGGCGATTGTCGTCGTCAGAACCTCGACCAATCCCATGTTTTTTTCTCCAAAAAAGTAAACTTTGTTGCTGTATTGGTAATATATTATTTTTTAAAACCCTTCCAAACCCGGTAGGGAGTTGTGACACACCCTGTATATGTACAAGGTATTTGGTAAAAGATGAACAAAATTTTAAGAGATGGTATTAAACATTCAAACATGCAACTTTTATCCAAGAATGCATGATTGGAATTAAAACAAAAAGGTGCTAGAGGGCACCGAATATAATGTCGCTAATAAAAGAAAACACGAGCAAAAAGTGATAAACTTACAAAAGCAATTTTAATGACACGCGATTGACCCTTTTCTATCAGCGTTTGGGCAGGAATTATCGGCGTCCACCTGCTAGGTCCATATTTTTTGTCAGATCGCTTTCAAATACGCCGAGTTTCTGACAGAGTTGTTCTCAGACCTGTTGGACATTGAACTGTTGAACATTTCCTGTTGAACAAGAAGTCATTGCCCACCATTTATAACTGAAATTGTGGTTCCAGTATGAGGACGCAATAGCCCATTCTGTACGAGGAGTGCGAAATGATCTGCACGTAACCTTCCCTAACCAATGGACTGGGAAATGTGGTCCTGAAGTACTTGACAGATCCTTCATGTATCAGTTTCTTTTTGTGGCAAGGACTAAAGGCTCTTTGGATATGCTGAAGACTGGTTGCAAGAAACTTACGTCGTGGCAGAAGAAGAGTATAATATGTTTGGTGTGCTTCAGAATATTCGTCAATCGTTCCCCCTCATTTGTACCTCGTGCATGGATATTGGCTGTCACTCTTAAGAATGCTTATTATAATCGCATGTCTAAACTTACTTTTGTAAATTAATCCTTCTTTGTGTGTTTTTGCCTCGTATAACGACATCACTTTCGACGCCCTCTAGTGCCTTTACGTTTTAATTAAGACCATGCATTCTGAGGTGACAATCGTTTGTTTAGATGTATGCTATAAAGGCTTGGCACCTTTCAAATGTTGAAGATGAATAAAAACTTAGAATTTTCAATTTTTTGCTTAAAATATAGGTTCGCATATCTATTATAACGCATCTTAAAACAATCTGATAAACGATATATGCTGTAAAGAGGCTTTTAAACATTTTAACTGCATTGATGGCCTTTTAAAATGCGACTCCTTTAAACTACATTTTCTCAGTTCTATTTTTTAAGAAGATCATAGTCTTTAACCCTTTAACGCGCGGTGTCCTCGCCGTGAGGACACCAAACTCTGACGTTTTGACTGTTGCCAGTCACGAAGAATAGGTTTGATTTCTATAAAAATAGTTGCGGGTGACATAGCTTCACGAGAATCCTTTACTTTTTATAGCACGTCATTTCCCGTAAAATAATGGTCACGATTATTTTTAACACCACCGACATCTGCTGAAAAATGGAAGAATGCGAGAACAGCCGAATAGAGTGCCCAATGCTGAAAAAAGGGCAGCCGTTGCGCATCAAAGGGTTAAAGTGTTAAAACTTTCAAGATATATTCAAAAATGAAATTGAATTTTTTTCTGTGTGTTCAGTATGATAAGCTTAATATAATTAGGGATGTACACTCTTAAAAATTTGGCGAATCATTTCACCAAAACATGGCAAAACATGGTACTTGAAAAGTTGGCTGCTTAAGATGGCGACCTTGTTCCAGCATTTGGTGCTCAGGTTTAACCATACTTTTGTGAAGAATTGGTTGCGAAAATGTTGCGAAAAATTTTTACGAGTGTGTTTGAGAATATAAAATGTAAAAAAAAAAAAAGAAACAAAAAAAAAACCAGCCATCATGCTTTTTCTACGTTTTTCCATGAATGTAAACTTTATTTTTTTTCTCTATCAAACAAATACATGTATAGAAAAACCCATCCCTGAAGTTTTAAAACACACCGCTATAATTATAATACAAACTTTTGGTAAAGAAGAATTTGATGAATAAAGGCGAGAGGAGAAGAAATTCTAAAATTCTTGATTTTTTAAATAAAACTTCAATTTTAAAACTATTGTTTAGTTTTCAAGTGATTTTTTAAATTTAATAATAATCTTTTAATGGAATGCACATGTGATAAGTAAAAATTCTTAAATGATAAAATATTCGTCGAAAGGTGCCGAGTTCCCTTAAAGTTCTCTCCATCTTGTATGACTTTATGTTCCGCCTTGTGCATTCTTCTTTAAGCTGCGGTCCAGCTATTTTGCAGGTTTTCGAAGTTAACATGCTTATAAAACGCATCTTTAAACGAGTGATAAAAGCGACTATCATTTAGAGCCGTTACATAAGGCTCTTTAATCACACGCTTATATAAATCAAAAAGACTTTTCAACGATATTTCATGACTCTGTGAAATTATATTTCGAAGAATCCGTACGAATGAAATAAAACGTTAAAGAAATAAGGCTTAAATAGTTCGAATAGAATAATTTGTAGCAGAAAACGCTTGACAAAATACGATGTTCTTTTTTTTTTCAGATTATAGTATTTACAAAAATATTTTGTTCCACTTGAGAATTATGTTACATAAGGAAGTTATTCTATGACATTTGATGCGTGCCTTCCTTGTGCATAAATTAATAGAAAACATTCTGAGATGGTGATTTTTGATAACGGGATGTAAATTCATTCCTCGTTTCATCGAATAATTCAGAAGCTCAAAGAAAAATGAGACTGTTTCATTCTATTGAAAACATTAATTTTTTATGGTTCATTTATTAAACCAAAAAAAATGAAATCATATTTCGTGTAGGAGAATGTTTTCACAGATTCTCTAATTTAGTCATATTTGTAGAATATATAACGCTTCCTTTCATTCTCATAATATATACATAATTGGACGAAACAACAAATTATCCAAAACTAAACAAATATTTGTGAGCTTACAAAATATTATTGTAGACGTTGTATGTTAGCACGTTAATTTAGAGGTTCTTTTTTTTTCCTCGAAGCAACCAATTTTCTGACGGTTTATGGAAGATATGGGATGTTCATTACAGTTTTATCTAGTAAGAATTTTAGCTTAAAAATTCCTTAAAAGTCTGATCTGTTTAAACGTTCTTGAAGTTGATAGAATACTCAAGTTTACAAGAAACGTGCAGACGTGATGCAGCTCGCGACTAATGATGTTTGCTGCGACTAATCGTGCGCACATCGAAATCGCGCAATAAAACACTGAATTATTTTTTAGATTTTCTGACTAATGATAGCGACTAACTGACTAATTAATGATAATGACTAATGATAGCGACTAATGATGTTTGCTGGGAGTAATCCTGCGCACATCGAAATCGCGCAATAAAACACTGAATTATTTTTTAGATTTTCTGACTAATGATAGCGACTAACTGACTGATGATAATGACTAATGAAAGCGACTAATGATGTTTGCTGGGAGTAATCGTGCGCACATCGAAATCGCGCAATAAAACACTGAATTATTTTTGAGATTTTCTGTTTGGAATATAAAAAACCGTTAGTAAATATCTTTTTGGTAGATAATTTTTGAAAGTATAGCAATACTTTTCAAATACCCTATACCTTTACTGGACACACATGTTAAATCTGTGACACAGAAATTCTGGAGATGGATATTTCCAGCTTAAAATAAGTACTCATACTCAAGAAATGCTTCTGTTTTGGATTTAAATTTAGAGTATTACATTGAGTCTTTTTAATGCACTTTAAATAATGAGTGCCCATATATACTAATTTATTGGAATTCTCCTGTGTAAGAAGTTTCATACTATACACTCAATTTTTAAGCTATCGTTGCATTGTCAAAGGTTATATATAGTGTTTTCAAAATTTCAAATTATTTGGTTGTCTCGAAGTGAGTGAATGTTTAATTACATGATTCCATTCCACTCATACATTCATAAATGTATACATACATGCATACATACAGGTGAAAATAATAATAATAATTAAAATACTTAACTTGTTAATAATACATTTATGAATATTAAATAAAAAAATGGTGTATTACTAATTTGGTTTATATCTGGTTTATATGAATAAGTGTGCTTCATTTGTTGTTATTACAATTTGATTCTGCACTTCCGATATTCAGTGTATACATATCGTGTAAGTTTTAAAGAATCTCAACTATATTTAATAAATTGTTCGGGTTATCTCTTTTGAATCTTCATAAGAGATCTTCATACGTTACCACAGACATGTACACATTTTGTGTTTGATTCGCTATTATTACTAGTAGAGTCTACACTTCAGACTTTCAGTGAAGAAAGTGAAGGTTTTAAATTACAACCATGTGCCTATGTTCAGGCTCTCTCTTTCTGATCATCATAAGAGATTTTAATATGTTAACACATACATGTAACAAAATAGTTTCCATGAAGTTTCAAGGAATGTTAGGTTTAGAGTTTCCGAGTGTTTCTTTTAATGAAGAAACTTCTATAAATAATGTTAGAAAATAATGTCATGAAGTTGAAAATACAAAATAGTATTAATAGGACAAACGTACTCAGATAGGATAAGAAAACTGAATTGGGATACATCCAGAAGCAGGTAAAAGGATTGCGAAATGTAAGTGTTTATGCTAAAGTTGCTCTTTGAATGAGTAGGATTTGACTGAGTACACTACCACACCGGAGTTTTAAAACATGAAAATGCAGCGTTATTAATTATTCTCTTTTACCGTAAAGAGAAGAACATAAATAACGAAAAAATTATGTGTAAAAACTTGCCTTCAACTTATTAACTTTACTATAGGACTCTAATGCAACCACATGTGACTTATCAAGTGTATCGAGACAAAAAATATATCTTTTTGAGTTGTACTTTAAAATGATATAAAGAGTAGTAATACAATAAATATTTAGTTTCACTGTAACTAAAAATACAATAAATATTTAGTTACAAAGATAAATGATTTGATCATAATAGAACGCAGAAAAAATTTCTTAAAATAATTTTCTTTAATTTGATTTCTTGGACAATATGTTAAAGAAGACATTAAATATTCATATGCATTATTTGCATGTTGCATTTAATTAATATATTTCAAAAACAAGTAAAAGAGTTATCAATACAAATATAAAAACACGATACTTGTTTCTACATTCGATTAACCCAGAATCTTCGTGTAAAATTTCAAAGCTGCTGCTGAGCTCTAATACAAACCGTTTGTAATATACAAAGAATGTTTTTTAAATGTCTTATTAATGTTATTCTTATTACTATTAACGAGGTTCCATGATATGATAAAGATGTAAAACACACTGTAAAATAACTTTTTATGAGTTTAAAGATATTAGCCTAAAAATAAATTTAATAATCAGTTAATACTTTCTAACTCATGTTAATAATTTTTTTTAAATATACTTTAATCAATTATTTAATAGTCTTACAAAAAATATTGCAAAAACATATTCGATCTGAAAGAATTCAGTGAACTCTACCGTTGGTTTCAGATTTGTTCAATTCCTGTGTATTTGTTACGAACAGGTTTAGTTCTGTAAATAATGAACTTGGAATATCTAAACTTTATTCTCTTATATTACACATGATCTTTATAGATTAGATCCAGATTTCTTCAAATACGTGTAGAAATATCATCTCCGATATAGACTCGAATTTTGATTTTAAAAGAAATTAAATTTGCTCAACATTTATTTTTAGAGATATCCTCAAATTATTAAAATAGTCAATACAAGCACAATAAATATTAGATTTTTATAGCAGTTTTTTCTAAGAGAATGCTCAAAGTTCAAGTAAAAAAAAAAAAAAAAAAAAAAAAAAAAGATACAATCTTCTCACACACCTACACAACCTTCGTAAGTTATTAAAAATTGTATCTTTGCTACAAGCAATTTACATATTTCCATTTGAAACTAAAGATAAAAGAATCTTAGGAAGTACATGTTCACGTCCACTTGAGAAACATCTGCAATGTACATCATTATTAACGGGTTCGTATAAAGTAGGAACAGGGCATAGCCTTCAATGATTTGAATGTTTTGACAAAGGCAGTGTAAAAAAAAAGAACATTTAAGTCATTGAATGTTTCTTTTACTCTTTATAATAATGTTTCGAATTAGTTTTTTTCATATTTATTTATAACAATTTATTTATTGATAAGTTATGTGTGATTAATTATACTATTTAAAATAATACATGTTTAAGATTTTCTAAAGAATTCATGCGTGATTTATAATGAATATTTAATGTGGATTTATAATATGTAAATTAAAATAATAATTTAGGTATGGTTTTGCATATATATAGGGGTGATCTGATATTACAAATAGTATGGATACGTGTTGCGTTATATTGGAACTAGATCATTTTAACAGTAAAAATCATCAAAAAAGCTACATTCTTATCAATGAAAATGTATTGCAGAGTTATTTAAATTAAGAAAAATGTGGATGTATGATGAACTGAAACAATAAAATTGATCATTTTACAATTATTTCTTTATGATGTTGTTGTTTGTTTATTTTATAATGTTTCGTATTGAATTGAGCAATGTTGAAACAATAGCTTCCTAGCACTATCGGCATCGTTTTTTTTTTCTATAATTAAAAATTTTGGGAAAATATTTATATCACACTATTCTAGTCTACGAAATCCTTACAAATTTAGAATGACATTCTAATTTTGTATGATAAAATGCATTTTCAAGGACGACTAACATTTTGATTTCTGGAATTGTATTTGGAATGTGTTTTGGAATTGTATTTGGAATGTGCGAAAACACTTTTTACATAAAAATAATTTTACCCGGTATTGAAATATTTCCATGATTTTTTTTCGGTGCCCATTCTATCAGTTTGTAAATTGAGTGCATTTTTGCAGGTGAAAGGCAACGAATCTGCACAATAATACTGGATTAGTATTGTACTGTGTGCATATTGGCAAATCTGCATGAGGGGTATCTTCCAACGGTGAGGGTGCTTTGGTGGTCGGAGGAATTTTTAAGGGGTTCTAACACGTATTCACGTTACATCCGGGTGCTTTAACCACTCGGCCATCGTTGGGCCAAAACTGGATTAGACTTGACCTATTTATTTTATATACTGTTTTATATGTAGTGTAAGGAAGTGAATGTTGTTGTAGAAACTATAATGTGCCATTCGGATAAAAATTTATTCTGTATTTTTTTAATTTCTTTTGGGCCATTTAGCTGCAAAGAAATGTAATTTTTACCTAACACTCCTACTAATACAATACTACTCTCGAAATCCTGTTTGCATACTCATTAATATAACAAATAATTTTAAATACGCAATAATCTTGCATTTACGCTTTTGGTATATTTTATGTTTTGAATGTTTTACATTTTAAAAGGATATCTGGATATACAAAACTTTACGGATACAGGAAACTTTAAAATTTTAAGTGAGGTGTTTGCACTAGCCAAGTGATTGACCAGACCTAGGGGTCTATTCAGCCACGCTCGTTTAAGCCAGGTATGGGCATCCATTGAAAAGTTGCGGGCTAAACTACAGAGTATTACCGAAGTCTCGGGCCCTATAATTGGAATTTATATGGGATTTTGAATGGTTTATAGGGTTTTATACGGTGCTTTGATATGTTCCACGATGTATTAAAAGCCGTCGCTGTCCGTAGGTTGCCCATGTGTGGTTTAAGCAAACGTTCGTATTCGGGACGTAATTTGAAACGTATGCTAGAAGTAAACATTCGGTAGAGAGAATCCGCACCTAAATTTCTACCGTTCCTTGGAGAATACCAACATACGTATGTTAACAGGTTACGAATAACGTCAGTCACATATCTGATGTCACATATCTGAACGCCCACTTAAACAAAAGTAGCTGAATAGAGCCCCTACAATCGTATCACACTATCTATACGCCGTATCCTTGATGCATATAAATATGGTTGGAGATATTATATTAATTTAAAAGAATACAATAACAATATTCCAGATATAAATTTTGTAGAAATGGAAATATAAGAACCAATTTTTATTTCATCAAGGCATAAGGATTGCGGTGACAAATAGGACAAAAACGCATGTGCAACATAAAACCCGCATCTGACAGTTCAATTTATTTAATATCAAATTGATATCCCACCAGGATCGCAAAATCTCCAAGAAAACATTGATAGTACCTCAGAATAAATTCCGTTGTCCTGCAGCGTTTTTATATGAGTGAGAATTTTCTTTTATAAAATAATTTGAACACATTTCATTCATCACATATTAAACATACTATATTGTATCAAAGACAAATATATTTTTTAAAACATCCAAAAACATATTTAACAGTTTTCAAATTAATCATAGAAACATTGATTTTCTATTTCCTATAATAGTTAGAAGCCTTTGAAACATTTCGTTTAAAAATCAGTATTTCAGTAAAGTTCGTTCAGTAGTTTCGTTTAAAAATCAGTAAATCAGAAATCTGATGTATCGTAGTCCTTAAAAGACAAAATTTAAGAACATTTTAATAAGGTTCAGTCGGTTGTTTTTGAACATACGGAAGACACTGTTGTATACGCTATGTTATGGATCCCATGATATTTAACAGGTTCTAAGAAGCTCTTTGCAAATACACTGTTGTCCAAAATTAGGTTACAAATATAAAATTCGTAATAGCTGAAGAAATACTCGGTACATTGTAACAAATTATTCACGGAAATGCTCGTATTGTTATGGAAGAAAGCTTATGAAACATAACACTGAAAAAGGAGAATTATTAGCTTATATATAGGTTATATCAAAAACGGTCTGATCAAGATGTCACCTTCTAATAATATATACATTCTTTTTTAGCACTGTGACTGCAGGCTAGGTAGCAAAAGGGATGCTTATAAACGCTGGGCGATATTACATCTTGATTGTGAAAAAAAAAATAGTTGTATTGATCGAATATAAAAAATGACTCTTTCTTTTAAGAATTAAGAGCACATTTATTTGTAACATTTATACATGAAAACACAATAAAAACTATGAACTTAAACTGAAAAGGAATTGCAGAATCGAAGAGGATTCTGGGATAAGGAGATCGGTTTTTTTTTCTGCAGAAAGAGTTGAGTTGATATGCTTGATAACATGCAACAATTGCGGCTTGTTGTGAGGATTGCTTAGCAATACACAGTAGCCACACACTATATTAGGCGATCCTTTCACAAGACTGAAAAAATCTCGATTAGACCGATTTGGATATAACCAGTATATTAGCTAGCAATTCACCGTTTTTCATTGTTGTGTTTTTATATGCTTTCTCCCATAATAACGTATTTCTGTGTCTAGTTATGTTACAATATACAGGGTAATTTGAAACGTAAGTCTTTGTGTGTAACCTTAATTTTGGAGAAAAATGTATAATAGTATCTCTAAACATTTAGGAACTCGGATCCCGTTATTAAAATTTAGGGGAAGGGGCTCCAAAATGTCCCCTTAAGGCTAAAACTTGTATAAACGAACGTAAGTTTAAATAAAAATTTGACCGCTTGCTTCCCTATTTTATGCTATATTTTGCATCATAAACATATTTTAATAATATTTTAAAAGCACATTTAGTAATGAAAAAAAAAATGCAATTTTGAAAAAGTGTTCAAAGGATCATTTAACCCTTAACCCAAGGGCAAAATGATTCTTCATTCGGAAAAAAAAAATGTAAACTGTTTTAATAGGCAAAATAAGATATGTAAAAGTAATTACTGCTCATGATGAAATGATAGGGTAAAATCATACAAGACGGTGCCCGCTTATGGTAACACGGCGATAGACGCTGGAGCTTGGCGGTCGCCAAGCACGAGCGCTACAGACCTTGGCGCCAAGATCCAGCATCGTTGGAGCTTGGCGACCGCCAAGCTCCAACAGCTATCGCCGTCTTGTGACGAATAAACGCTAGTATATACCACTAAAAGTTTTACAAAGAAACACGAATTCTAAGTAAATGACCTATATAAAACAGTCAAATCCACAACAAAACATTAGAAAAATTAAATTAAACAAGCACTTAACTCGCTTTCCCCCCCCACCGCATTTTTTTGCTGGAAGTACCGGGAACATCCATAACTAACGACGAAATTCCCCGAGAATCTCACTAACTTACGATAAAGAATCCGTAAAACGGAATCAAAACCACAAGAAAAATAGAACGCAAACTTAATCCACTCCATCAGAATCAAAAAAGCACCAAACTTCAATCTTCATGCAATTAGCTCTAAATGAGAATTCCATTCTTGAAATACATCGCGTTTAATTATCAGGATTGCCACCCAATTTCTGAAAACAAAAATACCTGACTTTTGAGAACCAACATGTGATAAAAAAATCCAGACTATTTTTATGACGTCAACTTTACATATGTTCTCGATGGGCGCCCTCGAAAATATTCTAGCGCTGCCCCTCTTGCGAGACCCAAAAAAAACATCAGTGGGTTCGCCCATCGCTTCAGGGGGCCCCCCTCGAAAATATGCTAACGCTGGCCCCTTCGCGAGACCAAAAAAAAAACATCAGTGGGTCCGCCCATCACTTCAGGGGGCCCCCTCGAAAATATACTAAAGCTGGCCCCTTTGCGAGAATAAAAAAGGCATCAGCGGGTCCGGCCATCGCTACAAGGGGCCCTTCGAAAATATGCTAACGCTGGCCCCTTTGCGAGACAAGTTGAAGCAAATTAGAATAGTTAGAACACGAAAAAACGAAAAATAACAATAACGCATGTGCACAAACGCAAGTTAACAGCTTAGTCATGTCAAATTGAGGAAGCGAATTTGCTACATTCATCTGCTTACGTCACACAGTAGCTAGAATAAAAAATAACTATTACGAATGCGTGAAAGTGCAAGAAATTTCGGATCTTTCAACAGTTCTAAAATATCCAATTTACAATATTTGACGCATTATCATACCCCACCCCCAAAAAAAAAAAAAAAAAAACGTCGCCAAGCTCAACACATTTCTTTATGGTTGCTAGCCAAAACTACCATCGACTGGGTACTTTTCTCCAGCTGAACATCGTCCACGATGGCGCCAGAACCAAGGGGCACCGGATGCGGAACATAGACCAATGATAGAAATTTTACAATCATATAATCTGCATAATTTATTTTATGAAAATTTTAAAATTAAAAAAATAGTGTCACAAACAATAAAATGAAAAATTTCAGTATTACAATTCAAAATTTATGGTCTACAATAAACGCGGAAATAAATTAAGTAATGTAATGGGGAGTCACGCATTTTGAGAATGGTTGAATGCCTACCATGATGTCTAAGACCCAGTACTGGAGTTGCTTCAGTCGACGGATCATTTTACCCGGCAATACAGCTTCACCACCACAATATAGCTTCCGGCAATATAGCTCCCACCTTCCAGTTAGGTCCTATTACTGGATGACTTCAAGAAACATCACAAACTTAACAAGTGTAATTCCCATCTAAAAACTAATCCATTCAGTAAATCAAATCATATTTCTGCTCATGAAAGACTGTATATCTAAATAAATAGTGTTGCGGAACTACTCTTCTTGTTACCGGGGTTCGTCGTTCTAAAGTCCAGTTGGTGTAGAACGTGCTGGTAAAAAGTCCAATGGTCAGGATGGAATATAACTTTATTGCTTCTAGAAGTTCGTGGAACAATGAGCTGTACAAAATTCACAAGCACAATTAAACAGTAATGTGCTTTTAACAGTTTTCTTAGATCAGAAGCTCTCTTAAATGCTGTATTTCTTACACAAAATAAGTCACTTTCACAGGCCAGAAATCAGTGAAAATATTCAAGAGATATCGTACACAATCCCTTAAGATACAGCAATGAAGAATTTACACACAGCACTTTGAAAACAGCTTCGTAAAGCAAGCTAAAACACGGCTTCTATAGCACTATCAATTCACAAAGCAGCGTATTCTCACTGACAGCTCTTCACACATTGAGCTTTCAACTCGCACTGAACTGTCGGGGCAGCGCGCTGGAGGAATTTATATATATCCGAGGCAGAAGCTGCGAGCAGTTTCTAGAAAAGTATATTACTCGAAGATTCCAGATAAAGCGGGACTTCTGATTACGTCATAGAAGAGAAATGTTAGGTCATTATGCGTTTTTAATGCAGGAAAAACAACCTCCAGGCCCCATTGGGAAAATCACGCTAAATGACCAGAAAGTCGCCAAGCTTGGCGACTTTTGGCGAAATATCGCCAAATTTGGCGCTAAAAATAAGTCCCCAAAAGGGAAGAGAACGAAGCCCTAGAACTAATATTTCTGGAGATTTCTAGAAGCCCCATAGAAAAACATATGGGAAAGCGAAACCTCCGTATCTCCGGTTCTAATTGGCCGATTTTGATGCAACAAAAAGCAAAATTTATCTATTTGAAGCGTAGAATACGAATTTTAAACTATTTTAAGCCCCAGAGCAGCGGGTTGCCCCGAAAATTCGTAACAATAGGAAAGGTAGTGCTTTCCTTATAACAGATGTTTTAAAACCTTGATTCTGAAAAATTCCTAATTTAGGCACGTAATTTTGTGCATGCTTGAATAATGTCAGTGCTTTTCTTTCCTTGCTACTACTAGTTTATGTGTTACCCGGTAGATAGCGCTACCTATGTGGAAGAAAACATAAGTGGTTAGTTTTACCCGCTTGGATTATTTCGGGCCACCTTCCCAACTATATTACCCAGTTCAGGATCTGATGAACTAATTTTCCCTTATTATATGCCATTTATGCTGTTTTAAAGAAAACTTTATGAAAGCATTTACCAAATAGTGCATATCATAAATTGCA
Organism: Cheiracanthium punctorium; assembly: GCA_038373885.1. Taxonomy (NCBI): domain Eukaryota; kingdom Metazoa; phylum Arthropoda; class Arachnida; order Araneae; family Cheiracanthiidae; genus Cheiracanthium; species Cheiracanthium punctorium. The sequence goes on from JAWZYV010002175.1 coordinate 847,721, forward strand.
ATTAATAACCATTTATTTAGCGTACACATTTCTTTTTTTTAATTAAGTGTTTAGTAAAAAATACGATTCCTTTTTTTCTATAATGTTCAAGAGTTTAATGAGTTATGTACTTTGTAAGGGCTTACTAAAGGAATACTAGTCCGTTATTTAAGTCGTAAAAAAAAACCCGAGAAAGAAGGCCAAAAACCTTCCCCAATTACACAACTAGTTCGTTCAGCCTGCGTCTTCTTCTTTTGAGCGTATTTTAAACCAGTTTTTTTACTACATCAGTTAGATAATCTGTCAGAGTATAGCAGGTAAGAATGTTAATTTTAAAGCAAATTACAACGCTTTTTTTAGTCTAAAAATGGATTTTCAATGGTTGAGCAGCATCAAATTCCTCTCTGAACGTTATAATCCATAAGAACAATTCGACGCCTATGTTTTAAGTTGAGTGATCACCTATCATGACACCCAATTTCATATCATTCTCTACAGTCGTTTTTACGTGATGCTTGAACACAAATTTACGCAGTTTGAAACGATTTTCTCAAAATCTCAAAATCCAATGAGGATTTTTTAAAAATTGGACGCCTATGTTTTAAGTTGAGGGACCACCTATCATGACACCCAATTTCATATCATTCGCTTCAGTCGTTTTTGCGTGATGCTTGAACACAAATTTACGCAGTTTGAAACGATTTTCGCAAAATCGGAAAATCTAATCAAGATTTTTTTAAAAATTCGACACCTATGTTTTAAATTGAGTGACCGCCTATCATGACACAAAATTTCATATCATTCGCTTCAGTCGTTTTTACGTGATGCTTAAACAAAAAAAGCGTCACGGACAGAATGACAGAATGACAGAAGGACAGAATGACAGACAGACAAACTTTTTTTTTTTGAGGGTCGCATCGGAATCCCGGGTGCTTGAAACGGATAGAAATTGTAAAATTTTTGAATTCCAAGAAATGTACAGACAAAAGTCTAATTTTATTTTTATAGATTACAAAGACCTGATGCTTCAGAGATTTAATAAGTTCAAATTCATGCCTGGAATGTTGAGGATGTTAGTTTTTCAGAACCAGGACGTTGTATTATAAGACATACATCAACTGCATTCTAATTCTATACATGGAAAACATTTTATTTCGTGGGATACGTAGCAGACGCAACAATAGACGCTTTATAGAACCACCATCAAAATTTAAAAACCTCAAATTTATTTGCTTCAAAATTTGATGTATTTATAATAAAGCTATATTTTACTGTTTTCGCACAAAAGAAATCTAATTTACGTTTATTTTACGCAAGCTTCAAAAAATTGCCACATAATAAATTTATATATGGTCCCTTAACTCAGGAAAATAACACATTTTATTTAATATAAATTAAATTACTGAACGTAAAAATTTGAAATTTTGCACATCCATGTAAAATCACCTTTTGCATCTATTTCCATCAAAATTTGGCTAGGTTTATATTCATAATTTCTTGAATATTAATTTAATAATACATAATTCATATTAATATTTTATTAAACATTATAATAATAGTAAATTATGTTTGGGTCGTTTATTTATAATAGAACGAATAAAAGTCAGTTTCTTATTATCAATATTATATGAGATATGAATTAAAGTATGAAAAATATTTTAACATATGGGGGAGGTGGACTTTGGGTGCTCATAACTCCTTCATTTTCAGTCCAAATTTATTAGAAATTGGTATCCAGGGTTAAAATGAGCTACATTTTTGAAATATGAAGCGAAATGTAGGGGTTGCTATTGGAAAAATAAAAGTTGATGCGAATTTTAATATGGAGACGGCCCCTTATGCAATTTTTATGTATAGCAAATTAAAGTGCACATCAATCGTAAACGATTGGTATATGTAACTTTTCTGTACGACGAACGACGGCCGAATAAAGTTCAAGTGGGCCTTTTTTTGGCAGTACAAATAAAAACAAGCGTTCTTGAAGCATGCTTGTTTGGACAAGCACTACGAAGAAAGTTTTTGTAATGATTTGTTATGCGTAAACATTTTGAGTATACATTTTTGCAGAAAACCTGCTTGTTTTGGGGTTTCTAGCTTCAAAGTCCAGTGTAGATTGGAGATGGAAAGTTCTAATAAACCGTTCAGTTCACGAAAAGAAACACACATTTTATTTATTTTAGAATTCCGTCGAACAAATTGCTATACACAATTCACAGGAATCAATAAACAGTAACACGTCTTATATCAGCCAGCGTATCACAGATGCTTTCTCAGATGCTGCATTTATCACAAAATAAGATACTTCCCCAGGCTAAAATTCAGTGCAAATTCTCTAGGAATAATCGGCATCTATTCCTTAGCATAAAACAATGAAGGATTCACAAACAGCTTTCAAAAGCAAGCTTCACAAATTAAGCGAAAGATCACTTACAAAGAATGCAAAAAAACTGAGCACGGCTTCACAGAAAAGCTCAGGTTTCTCTGCTGGCCTTGACAGCTGATAACCTGCAGCAACTGAACTGAACGGCACTCTGAGTGTGTTCTGCGCCTCTTATATAGGCTGGTCGAAATCTCCAGCAATTTCGCGAGACTCCAGAAAAATCTCAATCAATCGCGAATTCTGATTGCGTAATAGAAATGAAATACTAGGTGTTGGAGTAGTACTAATACAGAGAAGCAAACATTACATTCCCCATAAGTAAATTCCCGCCAAATAACCGAAGCATCTCCAAGCTTGGTGACATTTTGCTGAAGCATCTCGAAACTTGGCGCAAAAAATAACTCCCCAAAATTGAAGTCAGCTAAGCTCTAGAGCTTCTAGAGCCAAAATTTGAGAATTCGGGAAAACCTATGTTAAGCAATGGGACCTCCCAAAACTGTCTATTTCGCGTTCTACTTAAAAGATTTTGATGCAACAAAATGCAAATTTCAAATATTTGACGCATAGATTACGTATTTTAGATTATACTTATCATCTGGAGAAAAGAACAACCCAGAAATTCGCTACAATATATTTTATAAATGGGAGGGACAGAATATAAATATTGATATTTTCTGATTTTAGAGCAAGCATAATTTATAAAACTTCAACTTTTATCGTGGTTTTTCAGAAATAACATGTCTTATATAAAGCTCATTTTGCAACAACGAGACTTGTTAATCTCGTCCAATTCCAGGGTTATTATTCCTCAAAATCTTTCACTTAAATGTCAATGTCTCCAGTTCGTATAAAGCATTCACAGCTCAGTTTCTACAACTGGTTAGACAGTAATGTAAATAGTGAAGGAACACGATGTACTTCGGGAACTGTGATTCGTAATTAGAAGCAACGGAGTAAATAATAATTAAGTTACATACACCCCTACTGAAGTTATTTGAAGTATTTTCGCGTTCGCCGAAATAATTTGCGCGAATTCTGGTGAACATTTTATTGAATACTTGTTTACTACGAATTAATTATCCCTAACTAAATAATCATTGAAATCTCCATTAAATGTCAAAGTAATATCTTTCTATGTTAGTCTTCTGAATGATCAGCACTGTGATAATAAATATTTAAAGTTTAGTATACCTAATCTTATTAACCTCCATGAAAGTATTAAATTCCAAAACATAAAAAAAAACTTAAAGCATAAGTAGCTTAAAATGCTACGCACATCACAGCAAATGATAACTTAACGAACGTTTGCTGGGGTTCAAAATTCCCCTCATCGTCAAGAACGTAATATCGAGCATAACCGCGTGCAAGTACTCTGAATCAGTATTTTCAATTTTTATTATGCCGGAGTTCGGGTGAGCTATTTTGACAATTTGCTTCTTTCTAGATTTTGAAATGAAAGTTCAATTTTATTATTACTCTTGTGCGAGCTTTCCAGAAAGTTACTATTGCATATTTGAAATTTTTAACACAATATTTTCTAGTAACCATTTTGTAATAAGATTTTATATATACTTAGTACCAATTGACCGTAAAATATCATTTTTCAAGAAATTTAATTATATTTAATACTTATTTTACTTTTTCATAAAATAAAAATTTGGTGTGAAAACATTGAAAACTGAAAGCAATCGTTCAATCTTTACATCGTTCGTTTAATACCTTACAGTATTTCAGAAGTAATATAAGAATTTAAAAGACAGCATAATGTAATACACGTGATTTGAACAATTTGTACATAATTAATTAAATTTCTTAATTAAGAACAGGCAGCAGAGCCATTGCTAAGACTATTTTGGGGGAGGGGGGAGAAGTCGATAAACTGCCATGCCAAATGTCGGTTTTTACCAACTTACTTATTTCTTTTATCAACTATATTACTAACTTTTTACTTCTGCTAACTGGATTTGCGTAATTTTGACAAATAAACCCGAAACAGAAAGTAAATTATCGTTTTAGTTAACATTTTTTAACCAATTTTGCCAAGCTTGATAGAATTTTGCGAGTGTTAGCAAGGGCCCTGACAGGCAGGAACAATTTAACACATTCAGAAGTAGGGGTAGTGAACACTGTTGACGAGTTAGATGCAAGATAATAACAAAAAAACTTCGCTGTTTAGAACTTTTCAAAATATTTATTTACCTGCAGCACACGACATCTGTATCGCATCTTGAATCGATAATGTGAGAAGAACCATCCTCTAAAATTTATCATCACGTTATTAAGACTTTTCTCGCGACTTCTTTGACTCGAGGAACCGGTGAATCCCACCTCCCGAGTTTACGAGCAGACTGACCATTTTCGCACAATAAGTGTTGTATCATCACTAATTCAAAAATCGGCCAATAACTGCCAAAAATATGAATGAATGAAAATTATGAACTTCCCCATCCAAGCACAGATACATGAGTGGCCGGAAGGATGTCATGTCATATAAACAAAAAAAAATTACTTTCTCTGTGAAGTATTTTTCTCTACAAGTGATTTCACAGTGCATTCCCAAATCCTAATGCTGAATCATCTGCAGATAAAAATCGCAAGGCGTTTGAGTCGTCACAAGCGGCAGAGAGGGAAAAAACAGTCGGAGGGAGTAACATTTTTCAGAAAATAATATTAAATAGAAAAAAAAAAAAAGATGATTTTATCATCAACGTGCAGTTTATTGGCTCTCAAAAAACTTGTTAAAGGGTTAACATCTAAAAGTAGCATTGCTTTAAGCATCTAGTTATAAATAGGCTTCTCAGCTTGCTTTAATCCTTTTAATATTTTATTGAATTTTATGTCGATAATGGTGCTTGCATCTAGTTTGTCCTTAAAGTCTCAATATTGAACAAGGAAATATATTTGTTCACTTGTATGATATGTTTTCAAAGTTAAGCATCTGTTTGCTGTTTCTAATAATATTTGCAGGAGAAGTAGATGCAGAGCTACGGAGCAAAACAGACCACTTGCGCATTATTCGGCCGTCCTCAGTCGTACAGCAAATTCACATACAGCATTCTTTTACAAATAACGTGTACTTTGTTTTGCATGCAGTTTGCATAAGGGACTATCTTCCTATTTAATTTTGCATCAAATTCGTTTTTCTTAAACACAACACTCTTTGGCTTTTTTAAACGAAAGGAAAATTTCAAATTATCCCAAATATAATTTTCACGAAATTTCTACGATAGATAATTTCCGGAGAATAGCGAAATGCGTGATTTTTATTGCGTGATTCTAAAGAGTCTTCATGAATTTGAAAACAGTATATGAACATTCAGAATGTATTTTAAAAAATGATTAAGGAATGAGTTTTGTATGATAAAACTAACTTTCGTTTTATTAATAACTTATGAGTTAAAAATTTAATGTTTAAAATTTTGATTTTACTTTTATAATTTTCATTCGTTGTCAATTGCACCCCGAACCAAAATTATTAATTAAAATTAGAGTTTCTCTTCAACTGAAGTATTAGAGTGCGTTACTTGTGATTTATTTACAATATTTTTTTTTCTATTTAATAATGGAGAGTTTTAATGAATTGGCTTTTCATATGATATATTAGTATTAAAAGTAATAGCATAAGTATACAAAATTGAATGTTTTTGCTATACTGTGCTAATAAACCATTGCATATTTCAGATTTTTATTAATATATTAAGAAATTTTATCCTAATATATAGTACAGTAATTACACTGATATTATTCTTTGTGTAATAAGGCAATGTTGTATTCAAATTGGCTTACGTTTTGGCATGAATACTTTCTAATTCATTTTGAACTTTTTATTCAGTAACTTGAAGGTTCTCTTATGTAGGTAAATGTAAGTTCAATACTGATTTCATCTACCATAGTAAAATACATACAGAGAATTTTAACAATGATTGTAGCTGCATTACATAAAATATGTCTGCAACTTTAAAATAAAATTTAAATTATTGCTCTAAAAGCGTAAACGCAATTTATCTTTATGAGTAAATTTTTATTTTCTTCCATTGGCTTTTATTGTTGTGGTTTCAATGCACACTAATGATTTTTATACTCGAAACAACATATGCACCAGAATAATGATTGGAATACAGTATTTGCAGTATTCTGGAAATAAGCATCCTGCAAAGAGGAGAACAAGAAAGCTCTGAAAGATTCAAGCGCAAGTAGATTTGCACTTAACCCCTTGCCGGTTCAATTTTTTCGAGTTGGAGGGTAAAAAAATGTCAAATTTTTAGTGCATATTTTGATATATATACATTTTAAAAACATAATAACACTATTCTCATACACGATTTCCTAAATCGTGCATATATCTACCATCTAGTGATCAGAAAAGTAAATAAAAGTGTTTGAAAGTAAAACGAAATAATTCAAGAAAGATTACGTGAAAAATGAAAAAAATTCCTACTGCCTGAGCTACACTTGGGATAATCCAGAATGGAACGTTTTGCCTGCCCGAGCACAGCTCCGGCAATCCGGTAAGGGGTAATCCCTTACACGTGACCATGCATTTTTAAACATTAAGTTACATGTTAAGTAACATAATTGTTATATTCATTATACAATATTGATAATATTCGTATCATCATTGTATTATAATCATTATCATATCATAATCATCATTATCATCGTTCTATTCATGACTAGCATATTGTTTGTTTTGTATCAATTTCAGGAAAATAAACAACAGGTTATGAACAGTTTTAGAAAGAGTAGTAAAATTATTTGCTCACGGTTTCTCACGCAATATAGATTTTTATAGACCTTTTTCTGTCATTACGTAGCAAAAATAAAAGTCCAATAGTAGTTCAACAGCAGACACAGGGGAATTTTTTGACAAAAAATAACGATATTTTTAAGGTAGCGTGAGAGTAAATAGGAACAATATTTTACAAGCATGCACATTTCCCTCTGGCGCATTTTAAGAGATTGTCAACGAATAGAGTAAGGAAATATATGGCCCGTATGTTTATTTTGCATAGTGAAATACAAACTTGAGTAAATGTACTGTTTTATGATTTTTAAGGGAGCAGACATTTAAGCCATAAAGTCTGTAAACGTTCTCTGTTGCTATAACTATGGTGAGCAAAATGTCACATATCTTTTATTACTTTCAGGATCACAGTAAATCAGGATTTATCTGTAACTGTAGCTGGTGTACAATAGGCAATTTGTTTTCTATTTGCATTTGTTTGACTTTTATTTGTATAGTTATTGTTCATTTTTTATTAAAAAAATTAAGTAAACTAAATGGAGCAAAATCTATGTTAAAATAAGTTAAATATATGGCCAATGGAATATGGCTATGGAATATATATGGCTATGGAATAATGTTAAATTACAACAAATTGCAAGAGCTGAAAGGTACCTTAGACAATTACACAAAAAATAGTCATAAAACCTAGATCTTTATATATTTCTTGATATGCAAATTCCAAGGAATAAATACTTGTTCATGCACTATTCCAAATAACTCGTTAATTCATTGTATATTTCAATTTATCGATTGTATTTTGTATGTATTTTCAAATTTATATATTCGTTACAAAATGCATACCAGAGTAATGATTGAAATACAGTATTTGAAATTTTTTGGAAATTATTTTTTTTTCATAAAATTTTACAGATTTAAATTGCATGAATATTATCCTTCCATTTAGAGCTTACTTTTAGCGTTTCGTTATAAATGCTCTACTGCAATTGACTTCTTCTTTGCATAATTTTTTATATGAAACTCATATTCTCGTTCTAACTTAATATGTTTACTACGTTCTAATAAATAGTTCATATTTTATAATTACATGAAATGCAGTAATATTAAGTAAATGCTGTAGCTTTCAGTGCAACTCTGCATGCAAAGATTTATCTGGTGTCCATTTAAACATTTAATTGCTTCAACAAATAACTAATGTATGCTACTTACGCATCGTTTGAGGAGTTCGTGTGTCCATAAGTCCGATAATTTACATAGTGCATGCAATGTTTGCTTTGCGGACACGAAATAAGGTACGTTTTGATTATAACGAATCTTGGAAAACATGTCTTGACACAGAGGCATTGACAATTCTCCAGAAAATCGTTTTAAATTGAAAGACTTAAGTAAAATAGAATGATAGTTTATAAATAAACACTCATTCATATTTCATTCATAATCAATTATGCGATTATGATACTTTTAAACTAATTAAGCGCTAATGATTTTCATTTCCCTTTTCTTGGTTTTTTGAGTAACTGGAAACGTTTCTCTTTAAGAAATGGATAAAATCTATCATTAAATTAGAAAGTATTTTATAAATTTCTTTCGTAAGTTGAATGATGCTATAATTTATATCCCGGTGAATTTTGAATAAACTTCGGAGGAGTATTTATATTGTTAATGTAGGAGACCCCATTTCAAATTTAGACAAATATTTGAAATCATAAAGTCAGTTTGTTCGTCCCAAGATTCAGATTATGCTCACCAATAAATCGCTCATTAAAATAAAGTTTTATTAATATCGACAAACCAGACAGTTATCTGAAATATATCCTAATGTTTATAAAATACCAGAGAAAATACTTCATTAATGACATATTCATTTATCTCAGAGGGAAATTATTTCAACTACTCATTAAATATTTCGAACATATTAGAAGAAAAGACAGGGAAATGGAATTATATAAATTTTGCCTCGGGAATTTGTTGTTTAAGTTGAAAAAAATTAGCATTTAAAGGGTTAAACAAAAATGAGCGCTGATACACAGGTAAATATCGTTTACGCCAGTGTGTTTTTCTTGTGTAGCTTGTATTTTTATGGACTGGATAAGCTGTGCTTATACTTTCAAGTGATCTTAAAAAACGGATAATTGTAGGTTCTAATAAAAAAGGGAAAATCAAAATCATATTAAAAATCATATTAAAATTATATTAAAAATCAGAAATTACAATAACCTTTTTAACGTAGGATTCTATGTAAAGAAAAAGAAATCATTTTCAACGTCCTTCGTCTAGTAAGTTTCAATATTACTCCGTTTGAAACCTGAATAAAATAAGCAGATGAACGACTCAGCTAACCAGGATTTCTTTTGCGGCTGTGAGAATTAAAAATTGTGTGACATTCATAAATTCTGCCACAAAATTTACGTCATGTTCATAATTTGTGCTATTCAAAAAGCTACTCGACACTATACAATTTGGTATTTTGCACGGCATTTAAAATAAATAAACTTCATTCTGGAACTTTCTTCTGATTAACCATGCAGGATTTCGATATTTAATTCGGGCTTTTAAGGGGGAGAGATACGAAGATAGACAGTACTCGTATACGTTATAGATAATATTAACATATTTGCTACGGTAATATGTATTTAAAAATTTCGTGAAATTAAAAATGTTTGGTACATTCATCATTTTTCAACGTTCGACAAAACACTATCTAAATGATAAGTAATTCTACGTGATTATATCCCTCAGTAATACCAACAGAAGAAACAGCCTGGACTTTCTTTTTTTTTATTGTGTTTTCTATCAGAATTTCGTCCTTTGTACTTTTATCCGTTTCACTGCTGGATAAGCACAACTCACGTCATCAATTATAGCGTCACTTACAGATCATTAGAGCCTTTTCTTGTGTTTTCCTATTACTATTTAGATCGTCATCAGATGATGATGGGAATGCTAATCGCCATCCATGGGGATTTTCGGAAAAAACGGATTTATTTATGCATTATTCTATTTTTATTTGTGTATGGTAACGGCACCAATTATTGGCTCTTTAACGAAAATTTTGTGTTGTTTCCTTTATAACGTCTTTATTCGCAAATAACTATTCACGCTTCAAATATTTTCTTTATAACCAAGGTCTGAAATACTGATTACGGTCATTTACTTCTGCCAAATTAATACATTTTCCCGTTTTACGAGCGCAAAGTCAACAGAAGTTTTCTCCAAAATTATTGATTTAAATGAACTACTACCTGTTGACAAGGTTAAGAACCAATTATGGACATACGTATTTAATTACTGCTTGGAAAAAGAAAACCAAATTATTGACACAGCAATAAAAGTTTAAACAATTTTATTTTGAACAAAATAAGGTAACGTTACCATTGAAATTTACGAATTAAAAACCCTTTTAAATTTCTCAATAATTGGTTTTCAGAATTGCAGTCATTGACTCATAACCAGTTATTGACACCCCCTCGAAAATTGGTATCTCTGCGTTATTTTTAAAAGATGAAGCACAATCAAATTTGTTTCAAAAAAAAAAAAAAAAATGTTTGAAAAATGTTTATGTGGAGTTCACAGCTATAGCTGTAGCTGTGAACTCCACATAAAAACATTTCAAAACTTTTTGGAGTACCGATCGATAATTGGATAAATTATGATTAGTAATCATTACTAAATATAGTTGATTAAACAAAAAATTACAACTGAAAACTCTAAATTAGAAATAGCATCAAAGTTGAAAAATCCAAGTTCCAGTATCGAAACATGAAGACGTATAGTTATTGTAGGCGAAATCGAGACCATAGCCGCTGCGAGAGATGGACCAGCAACTCTCTGTTCCCTGGATTTTCATCACTCAAGGTGACTGAATCTTGACGGGAATCTGCGGCTTATCAGTTGGACTTTGGCTAGGGGGTCAAGTTTGGATGTATAAGTGGCCCCAAATGCTAATTTTTGAACATTGAAGGAACAACTGTCAATAATTAGGGTAGTGTAACTTTACCCAAAATGTTCTTATTTATGATTTTTGAATGATTTTTGAATGTTTTGTTTTATTTATGATTATTGAAAAAACAAATGATTTAATGACTATTACAAGAAACGAAAACAAAATGAAAATAAGAAGCACAAAAATACTTTACTGTTTTATCTTTAGGTATTATTATTATTATTATTATTATTATTAAGTATCTCGAAACACATCCACTACTTAGGAGTTATGAGTTAAACTTTCTCTGTTCCTATATTATTATGTAGATGATCCCTGCAAAACAAAACTTGCTATAGATAATGACAAAGAACGAGCATCATGATAGTTCTCATTAAACACTACCTCAGTCAGAACTGGAAACTACCTTTCGGCTGAAATTGTTTGACAGAGAGTTTATATATACGTACCCAGTGACTTTATCTCGAGTCTAGTATCTTCTGAACGAAGTGGAACTGTAATATATTACTCTAGAGAATATAGTCTGCATAGAAGCATGGATGATGAAAGACGGCCGTTTATGTGCAATGAATGTGCTTGTTAAATCTTTGAGGCAGTATTTGCTTTGAAGGGTTTAGTTGGCAGATGGTTAATTAGTACGCCAGGAATTTACTTCATTCCGCTGATGTTCTGAATAACAGAAATTTGTAATAAAGCATGATCATTCCCAGTAATTGTGCCATAAAACAACGATAAATAGGAAAGGGAAAAATATTTTTGGTTAAAAAGCATAACATTTTTAAAGGCAGTTAATAAATTCTCCACGTGTTTCGAAAGCAATTTCTAAATATATTAAAACACCTATTATTATGTCAAATGAAGAACTGTAATTCAATATTAGTATAGTTTAAATCACAGTTCTTGAAAAGTATAGAATAAAAAACTTTACCGAACATTAGGTTGTCTCGGAAAATACGAATGTCAGAAAATGTTTGCTCCATGGGGTTTTTCTGGTTCGTTTTGGTGTGAAATTACAATGTGTGAAATTTGAAGTCTCTAGGTCAACGTTAGAATTTGCCTGTAAGGCCTTTAAAGTTTAAAAAAAAAATGCGAAAAACACGTAGATTTTGTAATAATTAAAAAAGTTTTATAAACATGTTCCTTGAACTTAAGGAAATAGTTTTTTACTCATTATAATTTAAAAAAATTATATATCTATAAAAATATAGTGCATATCCAGTGCAATCACAACAAGAAATGATTAATTTATGCGGAAATTGAAGACAAACAAGCGATACTACTATGCATTTAAATCAGTCTCCAAACGTTTTTGACCACGTACTGTTTATGATTACTTTATGAAAATAATCATAAAATCTACCTCCTAATTGTTATTATTATTATTATTATATATATTGTATGTGTGTGTGCTTTGTTTTGTGTTCATGTCATGACAACGAAGGTGGGATTGACAGTAACATTAATGAACAGGATGTATGTGAAGGTTCAACAAATTATAAAACTGTTCGAGACTTTTCTGCCCCTTCAACATTATTTCATAATACTGGTGAAGTTAATATTAAACTTCCGAAAAACCTTTTCAAGAGTCCAAAACCATCTCCAAGGGGTGATCGTCTAGGACTTTCACTAAACCAAAGAGCTGCTATGGTATTGGCAGTAGAAGGTGGAGCAAGCCTGAAAAGCTAACAATATTCTCTGATGCAAAAGTCCCAGTAACTTTCGAGAAGACTTCAAACCTCCTAAATACTATGTGCTGCATTGCGACAGCAAAGTATTAAAAACTCAAAATGTAGAGTTTGACGAAAGACTAGCTAACTCAATCTCGGGAATACCGGAGTATATGGGGGGAAAGTTGTTAGGGATGTCAAATATACCTGATGGAACTGCTAAAGTACAAGCAGAAATAGTTTTTCAATTGACTCAAGAATAGGGTGTATCAGAAAATATAATTGGCCTTTCCTTTAACTCAGCTGCATCAAATAGTAGATGGATAAATGGAGCATGTGTAAGGCTAAAAACACTTTTGGAAAAGAAATTATTTTACCTCGCTAGTCGACACCATGTGTTTGGGTTAATTGAGTCTGCAGTGTGGAAGTCTATTTTAGGACAATCTATGAGTCCAGATAATATAGATTTTAAAGATTTTCAATCCCAATGGGAAACTACTTCAAACAATTTAGATAATTTAAAAAAGAATGAAGTTTGTGACATAAAGCTAAAATCGTTGAAAGAGGAAGCCACCCCATTCTTAAATTTTTTTTTTCGGCAAAAGAAGCTCTTTCTTCGTGGACACTATGAGAAATGTGCGGAAGTCTTACTTACAATATTAGGTGAAATTCAACCTCGAGAAATTCACTGACAGAAGCCTGCAGCTTTCCAGAAAGCCAGATGGATGTTAACAGCAATTTAAGGGCAAAAATGTACACATTTAATGAGAAATTGGATGATCCAGAAAAAGTTGAAAAACTGCGTAGAATCTGGCTTTTTCATTCTCTTCTATACTATTAAAATCTGTGCGCGTCTGTCTGTGTGTGTGTGTGTGTGTGTGTGTGTGTGTGTAACATCATCTCCTCCTAAACGGCTGGGAGTTGAGTTTCGAACGAGGTATCCACTTATTCGGAAAATTTCGAGAAAGAACCTCGGCTAATTTAAATTTCGAAATTCGAATTAGTTTAAGAGATATTGATAAAAAACTCCGTCAAAAACGTTAATTTTTGCTCTCCGCAACTCCGCGATTGTAACCCCTGTAATGAAAATGTGAGAAATAAGCATCGAGGTTGCCATTTTTGGAGAATTTATTAAATGATTTACACTCTTGCATTAAAAATAAAGGAATAATACTCTTTCTGTTTCAAATATTTGCTAGGTTATTTTTTAATTAAAATATCGTCTGCGTGGGAAATCAGAGCAGGAATTCTATCTTTTTTATACGCAAAAGAAAAAGGATTTGAAAATTTCAGAGACTAAAGTGTTTAACTTTATAATTTGGCGAAAAAAAATGGCTTATATGCCGATTTTTGAGAAAGTGGATTCTAGTGGTTTGCACAGTTTTAGGCTTGGCAGAATTTACTGAGAGCGTAAAGAAATAGTATTTTTAAAAACAAGTGTAGGTTTTACTAGAATTTAGCCTGAAATTTTAATTTTCTGTTCAGAAATAATGCAGTTATTAAGGCGATTTTAAATGATTTTCATCAAGTTAAATAAATTGATTTAAGTTAGGGAAACCCCGCAAAATTTCAGAAAATTAAACTTTTTCATTTGTATTTCTAATTCTATGCCCCGATTGAAATGAGTTGGTGTTACGAGCGTATGAATAGATAATATTTTTTAATCTCGTCAAACAAGGTGTAATAAAATAGGAAGTCTTTATAAATACGAATGCTGTTTGAGATGAATGAGAATATTTTTTAAACCCAGTAAGACTAGCTGGTAATGTCTTTAAATTATTGCATTTATTGTCAAGTTTAATGTGTGATTCATTTTGGCTATTTGCCATCGACTGCCGACGTTAATTACGCCAAAATGGCAGTTCTAGCAAAGTAAACATAAATGAATCATTTCATATTCTATTTTTAACACTGCTACAGTTTCCGTAGCAACGGAATTCATTGTTGCCACTTAAGTTGTTCAATTTAATAATTAAGTGAAACCACTCATTTCTACAGCTCTTAAGACCCAAAAAAGTGAAAACACATTAAATATGAAACAAATAGAATTTTAATATATTTGCGCATTAAAAATAATCGAAGTTTTTTTAGGCAATTCTGCATATTTTTCATTTTATTACCTTCGCGTGTGACGTCATTTTCACGTCATTGTCTTCTGTTTTGCTGTCATATTATCCGGTGAAGCACATTACACGCTAACGTATATGCTGCTTCGGCGGACATAAGTAAGCAATTTGTCGGTTGCGTATTTGCCTAACCCCTCTGTGTGTCTTAATTGAAGCAATGAAACTTTGTAGGCGTTTTCTTTTTAAACTAGAAAAAGGCAGATTAACGTCGTTAACGTGGAAAAAATATATATGGAAAACTATTTAATTGGTAGTCGTAATGCGAAATGATAATCGATTATTCACATGGGCAAAGCAACAAAATTTCGAAAGTATGAAAAGTCAGGAATATGAAATGAAAATCCAAAATAAATCACCAGAGACTATAGGATAAGCATCGTGTACGAGAATGATATTGCAATCATGTACATAACAAAGGCGCTTGCAAGGAATACAAAATATAATATGAAATTAATTGCTCTTTCTTCCCATGGCTTTTGCGGAATCTTTCCGAATAACGGGATCCGATGTGCTTAGAATATTTCATATAAATTACTTATATGTTAAAGTTCTATTTATTTTTTCATATATATTCCAGTTACTCCAGTTACAAGACCAAGAGCTCTAGAAACGATTTCAGATTCTGTTTAATATTGAATTTGACACTATGCAATTAATCTATGTTAAAAATAAAATATGAAATTAGTTATTTATTTAGTGTGAATTGGCAGTGAGATCAACGTTAGTTTTATGTAACAAGTGTGCTACTGTATTAAGAGTTCAGTAAGGGTAATAAGCTTTTCCGCTTAAGTTACGACACAAATGTTTTCATTTACAAAAGCGACAAGATCTTCACGGAAACAGGATGCATTTTTGGTTTCTGAACGTACAATGTGCATCGATTGTTTTGTGTAGGTTTTTTAAATTTGGGTATAATTTAATAAAGTCATCAACATAACTGTGCTAATGCATTGTCCACGCTTTACGAAATGCAAGATAAGATAAAATAGTATTCAACATCATGTAATGTTATTCGTATGGTATGTATGAATGCTATAAATTAAACCTAAAAAAGATAATTATATGATGTAGAAATAAGCATTTTTCGAAAGAGAAAAGTTTCGTCTGCATACCGTAAAGTTCTTACTTTTCTGATCGCCAGTGACAATGACGTAGTTTTTGTGTCATCATGTTGCAATCGTCTCAAATTTCTACTCATGGAGTCAGCTTTTCGTCAGAATTCCAGCAATTTTTCACTATTAGAGATTCCTATCAGTGGGTTTAATTCGAATTATATGTGTAAGGAAAATATTCGTCTCCTACCGTGCGGAGAACGGGTAAGCAGCTAGTAAGCATTAACGGTTGTAAAACGAAAATATATTGTATGGGTATCAGTAAAAGATAGTATAAGTAATAGTAAGTAGATATGCTAAGGCAATATTGATCAAAGCACAATATACCGCATTAATAAATATTTCGTGAAACTAAGTCTTCTATTCATTTTTCAACAGCCGTATTACATCACAGCTAGCAAAACATTAAGTAATTCTACGTCACGTTAATATATCCCGCGGTAGTTTCAACAGAAAAGACTGTAACACAACTTTTTTCTTGGAGATTCTGTTTTGTCACAAGTAGTTATGATCGCATTTTAGGAAAATGTTCTCTTCTTGCCTTGTGAAGAGCGGGTACACAACTATTTAATTGTAAAATAAAACTGTTCTCCACATCATGTAGTATCTAAGGTATTAATGGCATAACTTAAATCTAAAAAAGAGTATAATGCAGAAATGAGACATTTTGAATATTAGTAATTTTCACTGCGAACCGTCACGCTTTTCTTTTCTAATTGCGAAGGACACCGACATAGTTTTTTGCGTCATAATATTAACAATGGTCTCAGGTCAGTACTTATACTAACTTTACAAATAACTAATGAGTAACTTTACGCCGAGAGTCAAATCATTTTGCTTATTTTTAGATCCCAAATCACTGGAATCAATTCGAACTATACATGTAAGAAAAAGTTTCGTTCCCTACCGTGCGGAGAACGGGTATGCAGCTAGTAGTTATATAAAATCTGCTATTTTAAAATTATATAATTACTATACCAGTACGTATAATTGGTTTAACATACGTACTTTCATTAATTCCATTAAAAAGAAACTTTTAGTAAAGTATTTTTCTATTTGTTCAAATCTTAACATTTCTGGACATTTTTCTCACCTATTCTTCGATCTCATTGTTGAACGAGCCACTGCACTTACCGTAAACGTAAAAAATAACAGTAATAATACACCTTCTAATTCTAACTTATTAATTACTTTCACAAATCCTGCAATCAATAACTTAAACTTCAATACAATATTTTCTACTAATAACACTTACTTTCCCATTAAAAATGTCATCATTAAAAAGTCCTTTAAATATCCCCTACCCTTTGGTAGGAAACTATTTAACTATAACTTCTTTTCTAAAACATATAACCCTTCTGATACACCACCCTGTATATGCAATGATAATCACTATAGGAACTTCATTAATAGGGATTATGGACACGTCATTACTGGGGATCTCGCTATCATAAAAGATATTAGGTTAAAAAAACTCATGCAGAAGGGCTCTAAACACCGTATTCCTTCAAAACATTCTCTTAGTGGCATTGTAACATAATTCGCATATGATTTAGATTTTTACATATATAATACTGCCTTAAAATACAACACTCCTATTGAAGCCTTCACTACCTAAAAAGTGAAAGTACTTTCAATGTTTAAGCAAAATATTGCTAAATATGTAAAATACAGGTCTCCTGTCAATAGTCAATTTCATACGCAAATAGACTTTCTAAAGCAGTATTTCATAATTACTTATGTAGATAAATCATCCAATAATTATGCTTTTATTTGTAAACAGTTATATCATAGCTTGTTAGCCTCTACAATAGTAAATAACAGTATCTATTTATCCACTAATCTGTCTACTGTAGTCTGTAACAAAAAAATTCTGGCTTTCTATAAACTTCTCAACCTACAACATAACAATCTAAACTATCCTTATATTGTACTAATCCCTAAATTTCATAAATCGCCTTTAAAGTTTCGAACTGTTACAATAGGATGTAATACATATAGCAATGTAGCAAGTAAACTTTTATTAAAGATACTGTCTGTTATGCATGACTATTATATAAAACGTAATGATTACTCTATAGGATAGTTATTATTTACGCAATGCAATATGTACTATTAGTAATATTACCTCTTTATATACCTATGATTTTAAAGATCCATTTAACAATATTCCTCTTGACGACTTTTACAATGTAATTAATGAATTATTTGAAACTTGTGTTAAAAATATTAAGTTTCCTTCCAATGCTGATATAACGTATTTCAGTTGTCTTTCTAAATTTATTATCTATAATAATTATATTCTACATAACAATAAAATATATCTACAAAATCATGGTATACCACAAGGTGGTTCAGCATCTAGTTACCTTGCAGATCTTTACTTATATTACTATGAAAAAGAATATACTAATACACATATCATTCTTAAACGATATATAGCTGATATCTTACTTGTAAACACTAATAATAATAATAACATTATCTTCCCCATAAAATATCCTTCTGCTCTGAAATTAATTAAAAATGATATGCTTAACTATTCCGTTAGTTTTCTAGATCTAAGCATCTCCATCACTCCTAGAAATAGCCTTAGTTTCAATATCTATGATAAGCGAAAAGATTTTAGCTTTAAAGTAAATAGCTTTACTCATTTTCCCTCCTGCTTACATAAATCTGTATTTCGCAATATCATCTATAATCACTGCTGTAGAAGTTTCTATGTTCTGAAGTTTTTAAAGTCTCCAATTTTAAATCTCTATTCCTGTCAGCTAGACAATACAACTAACCTACTAAGTTCCTAAAATCTATTATATACAATTCTTGATAATGATGTGTCTAATGTTTTTGTTAATTTACTGGAGGTTTGGTGGGGTTTTGGTTTTAAGGTTGTAATTGGATGGATGGATCGGGCGGAGGAAGATTTTCTCATACAATAATTTAAAAAAAAAATGTATACAAACAATTTGGATGTGTATATGCATGCATATATATATATATGGAAGGATTTAAAAATTATATATTAAAAAAAAGCGGGGTTCCTATACTGTGATTATTTTGTCCCAAACATTTTTTTTAATTAATTATTTATTTATTTTTTTCTTATTTACTAGATTAATCTTCTGTCATACAATAACTTATTAATCATACTTTGTCACTAATAATAATGAATATATTTTTTAAACAATATGTTATATTTAACTTTGCATACTATCTATTTTATTCACTCATTTTAATTTATTATTATTCTATATATATTTAATTATATTAATATACCTGGATACTCTTAAAATTTAATAATATTACCTTTTAGTATTTGGCAACTCCTATACATTCTTCTTTCCACTTTTACACTTTTACTTTGTGGCAACACCATTTTTCACTCTTTACAATTCTTAACATTGGCAACACATATTACTTGTTCAAATTTCAAATGAGATTTCCATGTGCTCAAGGTCTGGTATGTAGATTTATAATTGCTATTTATAATTTTTGTTATCTTTTTGATTTCTTCTTTCCTTTATATAGTAGGATAGGGCCCAGGATAGGGCCATAGATAGGGCCCATAGGATAGGGCCATGGATAGGGCCATATATATATATATATATATATATATATATATATATATATATATATATATATATATATATATATATATATATATATATAGTAATTATTCAGCTTAGAATTTGCCGTAATAACTGTTATATTAAATTTTATTATATATTAAAATAGTTTTCCTTTTGGTGTGAAGCTGTGATCTTCATTTTTCTCAATTGTTCTGGAAAGTGAAGTGCTTCTTATTTTATGTTTATAAGGAATTTGAATATAATTACACACTATTAATTTAACGCTAACGAAGCTTATATAAATTTACAGAGCCCAATGTGACCAACTTGGCCCCGGACATTGATGAATTTGGGGGGTCCATAGCTATAAAATTTTTCTTTTTCATAAAATTTTGTCATATAAAAGAATATTTCAGAACAGCATTTGAAAGAGGGGGCCCTTTCGAACCAGGCGTTCTGGGCAAGGCCCGATGTGCCCATGCGATAATAAGGGTCTGAAAATTTATCAAATATATGTAAACAAAAGAGTTTGAACATTGAATAATGAATACTGAACGGTGAAGGCCCCGAGTTCAGGTAAATTTGCGGAGCTGTCGATCTAATTGTCTGGAGTTTTGGTCGGTTTTCTCTAGATGTAACGTGAATACCCATTAGAACCCCTTAAAATATCCCCCGACCAAGGTCCCTGGGTAGTATTCTTCGCTGCATCTTTTCAATAATGAGAGCGAACAGGTTAAGCATGGAAACGCCGTTAAATGCTTATATGCATGTAGAATATTATTATAAACCCACTTAAACAAAAATCAAATAAACAGTATGCACGTTTCGGATGGTAAAAAAGGTCCACCCTCCTTCACCACTCATCTGAAAAGAAGGGTGGACACTTTTGTACCACCCGAAACGTGCGTACTATTCTTCCGTGCAACTTGGATAATGCGGATTTTTTGTCGATTCCTATAATTTTTTTATTTATAACTTTTTTCTGCTAGAATATATATTGCTCGGAATGTTTACATATTTCGAATTTTTCCTCTGCTCCTTTCAGTGGTATTATTTTTTTAACGGGAAATGACGTGCTAAAAATTAAAGAATTCTCGTGGAGCTATGTCACCCGCAACTATTTTTATAGAAATCCAATCTATTCTTCGTGACTGGCAACAGTCAAAACGTCAGAGCTGGGTGTTCCCAGAGTGGGATCACTGTGCGAGTTAAAGGGTTAAACTCGCATATCTCAAAATCCTTTTAGGCCTAGAATGTCCAAACTTTATATTTAGGATTGTTCTAACATCTAGTCGTGCACCTCTCCTTTCGGTTCTATTCGATTGGATAGTTTATCTACAGGATCGCCCAAAAGATTCGAAATACATTACGCTCTATGGGCCGAAATTCGTTAACTCGCATATCTCAAAAACTATTGGTCGTAGGATGTTGATAATTTATATTTAGGATTTTTCTAACATCTACTTGAGCAACTCCCCTTTTGGTTCCATTCTACTAGATAGTTTATCTACAGGGCCGCACAAGAGATTCTAGATACATTGGGCCGATCTATGGGCCGAAATTCATTAAAACGTACTTTAGAGGTATTGGGCTATTTCAAACGACTCAGAAGTGATATATGCTGTTAAGAGTTACAAAATGAATTTCTCTATTAAAAAATGTGTCTTTATTATTTATAGTTCTCCTACAGGAACACTCAAAAGATTTCCAATACATTACGGTCAATGGCAATTTTAGAAGCATTAATCCATTTCAAGCATAATACCGCCCTAATATATGTTAGGTAATGGCCCGACCACGGTCACGTGCCTCCCTCAACAAATACGCCAAAAGTCGCCGAGCTTGGCGAATTTTGGAGTACGTTTGTATGCGTTTAACTCTCAAAT
The DNA here is from genome assembly GCA_038373885.1 of Cheiracanthium punctorium. Lineage (NCBI taxonomy): Eukaryota > Metazoa > Arthropoda > Arachnida > Araneae > Cheiracanthiidae > Cheiracanthium > Cheiracanthium punctorium. The sequence continues at coordinate 869,127 of JAWZYV010002175.1, forward strand.
CTCAAAAACTATTAGTCGTAGAATGTTGAAATTTCATATATAAGATTGCTGTAACATGTAGCTGTGCATCTCAATTTTTGGTTCCAATCTATTGGGGAGTTTATTCACAGGACCACCGAAGAGAATTTCGATACTTTAATGTCTATGGTCATCTTTAATATAATACAACTGTAGACAGTCATTGTTTGGTCCATGCCCAAAATCTCGCCGTCTGTCATCGACCATGGCGAGTTTTGCCGAAAAATGCCAAATTTGGCGATAGTCAGTCATTGTGTCGATACCCAAAATATCGCCATTTGTCACCGTTCTTGGCAAGTTTAGGCGAAATATCGGCAAATTTGGCGATAGTCTGTCATTGTTTGGTCCATGCGCGAAATCTCGCCATTTGTCGTCGACCTTGGCGAGTTTTACCAAAATACCGCCAGATTTAGGGATAGCCAGTCATTTGGTCCATATCGCCATTTTTCATTGTCCTTGGCGAGTTTTGGCGATAGTCAGTCATTTGGTCCATATCGCCATTTTTCATTGTCCTTGGCGAGTTTTGGCGAAATATGGCAAAATTTGGCGATAGTCAGTCATTGTTTGCTTAAAATCTCGCCATATGTCGTCGACCTTTGCGAGTTTCGTCGAAATATCGCCAAGTATGGCGAAAAAATTATTTCGTACTTTGTATAACTCTAAAACTTGAACCCGAAGAATTTTGAACTTTTGTACTTAGAACAACTATTGTAACATCTAACTGTTTTCAACATCTTTCTTGACTGCAATCGACTGGGAATTTTTTTACAGGGTCAGCCAAATGACTTTAAATACATTAAGGTCTATGGATACATTCAATTCATTGAAAGTCTGTGATCAATGATACTTTGGCTATCCCCAAAATCTCGCAAACTATCTCAAGCTTGTCGGCTTTTGGTGAAATATCGCCAAATAAAGTGGCAGAAGGAAATCTTTCAAACTGAACTCAGCTTGGCGATATCGATATATTTGGCTAGAAATCGCTAAACCTTACTAATACTGCAGTATTTTATCTCTTTCAAAGAAAATAAGTTTAGATGAAGCGCGCCGAAAATATCTTTGATTTAATAGACGTGCAAGGAAATTATGTGTTGTCCACATCAGATTTTTGTATTTTTAAAGTAGAGTTATATTTCTCAATTTCCGCTTAGTTTCTTCGGATGTGACGGAAGCACGACCAGAGGTATCATTGTAAAAATTTAAAAATACTTCTCCTCATTCAGATTGCAAACAAAATAAGAAAAAAATGCCCCAATGACCCTGCGTGGTTCATCACTGCCTTGTGATACTCATAATTCGCTGGATCGTTTCTGTCAGTCATTTGCGGTCAATCCATCGTCGTCAGCCGTTGGCCGAAGAGAACTCTTCCTTTCTAGCACTTGGGGTGTCCCTGGCTCCATACAACCTGGCCGGATCCGAGTTTTAGCCTACTACGACCAACATAGCAAGACCAGCCAGGGAAACGGGCAAGATCCACGTTTTGGGCTTGCCACCCACAACAGAAAGGCCACTTAATTTATTCTTGGCCGGTGTCACCACTAGAGGCCTCGGTCGCAGCTTCGACCCGACCAAGCGCGATGACAGCAGTCGTCACAACCATCATCCTCTGCAGAGCGCTCCTACAGACACGCAATCGCAGCGCGAACGTCCGAGCGCACAAGGCAAGTGACCGTGATGCACATCACCTGCTCGCAATCCGGTGATCGATGTTCTAATCCATTACACTCATAACATCATCACATACTTCACATACTTGCCCATTATACATCCATCATCAATTAAACACTTTGGATTAGAACCACGTGCAACCGGCTCGCAAGCAGAGAGAGCTCACGCACGTAGTGCCATTGCAGGCCACTCAGTTCATGCCTGTTACTTCTATATAAGGTTTCCATTGTTGAAAGGTACGCGGTGCAATGCGAACACCAACGCTTTGTTGAACTGATAAACTTGTTTTGAATGGCTCCGTACTCTAAAGTTTCAATAATTACAGGCCCTTCCATTGTTGTAAAGATAGATACATAATGCAATGCAAACACCGGCGCATTGTTGAAATGAAGAACTTGTTTTGAATGGCTCAGTACCCTATTGTTTCAGTAATTGCCGCCCTCACCATGGCCGAGTGGATAGGGCACGAAAAATGGCAACGGCTGAAGTGTGAAGGTCCAGGGTTTGAGTCCCATCGAGCGGTTGGCTATCTAACGGTCGGGAATTGGGGTCGGTTTTCTCCAGGTGTAACATGTTTATGCGTTAGAACTCCTTAAAAAGTCCTCAGACCAAGGCACCCCCTGTCCTAGACTGATAGCCCACGCGTAGATTTGCCTTAAAAACACAAACATGCTCAATAGTTACTGCCTACTTCAAAAAGAAGGAGATACAACGCTTATTCTACAGTGAAAATTCTATGAGAGGTCACCTCTATTAAGCAACCCTCTCCTCCAACGACCACCTGTTTAAGACACCGGTTTTTTAAGCTATCTACCTGATGTTAAAAGGTCCTCTATAAGAGACCACACCATCCTCTATAAGTGACCGGGCCCGGTTCCCTAACCAAAAATTTGCTTGTATTTGTCAGGAAGTAAAGTACGAAAAAACCACATTCCAAAGCAATCGCTCTACTGCAAATCGGCAGCAGATGCAAGTACACGTACACATTACGTACAAATATTGTAGGTTAAAAAAGAGACATGTCTAAGAAACGAGCGATTTTACCGCTGGAGCAGTGCATCGATGTTATCGAGTCTCACGAAAAAGGCAATTCAAAAAGGACATAGGCAGTTACTTTTGAAAGTGATAATACCCAAGAAGCAAATTTTAGATTTTATTAATTCAAATTCAGAACGCTTGAAGTATATAATGATAAATTCTTTTTTTTGTGTAATAAAATAGAAAGAGAGAAAAGAATGGAACAATCTGAAATTTCAAAGTATATTATTAAAATTTAAATTTTAAAAATATTTTTGTATAATTACTAATGCATTTGTATTAAATTTCATAAATCTCAAATAAACGATATTTTTACCTTTATTTTCTTGACTAAAATGTTTATACTTCTTTAAGCGACCTCCTCTCTTACAGACCTATTTTTCGCGGAATGAGGGTGGTCGCTACTGAGAAGTTTCACGTATGCTCTTTTTTTTTTTTTTTTTTAAGAATTAAACATTCCGGACTTAGTAAAATTTTCTTTAGCTATTCTGAACTTTGTGATGACACCTATAAACACCGTAAGTTTTTATAGTAAATTTACACCTGGATTAACCTAATGCACGAAAAGATAAATAATTTCACTTATACACAATCTTCATCTCAAATAAAGAAATGAGAGAGAGATAAAAAAAAGGTAATGCTCACTTAGCGTTTCAAAAGTATCTCGTCTTAAATTTACATACTAAAATCCAGCTAAGCGTTTGCTACAGAGCACTTCGCAAGGGAAAAAAATCCCCAAGAGAAGTATGCAAACAAATATGCTAAAACAATTTGCATTTTCTAGTAAAATAAAATGTTAGCACATTTTTTAGTCAATCACTTTTAATGTATGAAAATAATAACAGAAAATAAAACTTGAATTGCTTACTCTAAAGCCCTTTTTATGCTTGTTTATGATGTTCGGTTAAGACAATAAAACTCATTGTTGGAAACTTTCTTATTTCAACGGAGTAGCTGCTTGGATGATATCGAAAAACCTTTGATTGAAGTGCAACATTTGAGATGCTATAGCAAATGCATTATTTATTTTAACAAAAATTTGTTTATAGAAGTTGATAAAAGATTTATGTGAAACATTTTGTACAAGTGCAGTTTTTTATGTACAAGAAAAAGTTTTCATAAAATGCATTTCACGATAACAATGTTAATAATTTCTGTAATTGATTCCATTAGGTGTAATCTTTAACACATGCAAAAACCCTTAACGGGTTAAAAATTTGTGACGCAGCATTGTACTTTATAGCTATATGAATGTTAAATATGGGTCTTAAAAATAATGATATCAAATTTTAAGTGACGCCCTGCTGGGATTTTTAAAGATTTGTTTTTAAATTCCATTGCAGTTACTTTCGTTTTATTTTCTAAAGCAGATTTACGCATTTAAGCAATGCTTTTAATTATGAAATACACTGTCAAATATATCACACTTTCAGTGTCTATATAATGTATTCAAATGAATTGATTTCAATAATTTAATTTATCTTTTGCGTCACGCTATCCAAAAGGGCAAGCAAAATTTTCATATACATTTCACTTTCATATACTTTGTTTGGTTACTATGACACTAACTAAACATTTACGTAAATTAAAAAAAAGCCTATCAAAACAAGCCCATCTTGCAAAAGAACGACAGCGAGGATGGAACTGAAGTCGCCCGGTGAGAGAGCGGAAGCGGAATGTACTAGCTATCAAGGGCCAAACGGGTTTGCGTTATAAGTTAACTTGTACAAGTCTTGTCACTTATCTGAGCCAAAAGCAAAAGGAAATAGAAATATTGTTAAATGAGTGACTAATTAAAACATAAGGGATAACATATTCAAAAGGAAGAATGAACGGAATTATTATGTGAGTATGAAATCATGGATTGAGATTGAGCACCGAGTCATTTCCCTTAGATTTTTTAGGTCAATTCTTTGCATCAATTTTGTCGTCATCAATTTGAAGAGTATATTTATAACAATTTGGAATACTGTGATGAAAATTGATGATTAATTGAACCAAAAAAAAAATTAAGAGCCTACTTATCCTTAAAAAATATTTTCTTAGGCTTTCTCACTTTTGTGTCCGGCAACAGCACTGTATTCATACTCCCTGTCTTGATTACCGCCTCGCAAAAAGATCGTTTTCCGTATTTTATTGCGCAGGTTTAATAGTCCCCTCTTTGAACTGGATTAAATAAAAAAACAAGTTTTCCTAGCTTAACCGGCGACGTCACTCACCGAATTTGGCACTGATTAAAATCATATATTAATTGTAAAAAATTCGTTAGAGCGAATTCCGAGATCCAGAAGATAAAGAAATGAAATAGCGGAAATTAGCTGTAAATATAAGTGCCGCGAAGTTTTACGGTTGGTTGGTTGGTTGCGTCACTCGTAGAACTGTCGTTCTCCATGATCATACTAGATTTTCAATTGCGTTGTGATGTTGCATCATGAAATATGTTTGAAGCATTAAGAGTTATAAAATAGTCACCACCTTTTAACTTTTTAAAGAGTAAGATGATGATTAATCCATAAATTTACGTTTGTGTAATTACAGTTCCAATTTGTACCGTCAAACATTTAAAGCTTTTATCAAACTAAATACGCATTTCATAAAATGATTCCATGCTTTAGATTACGAAAGAGGACTATTCAGTGCTTATTACCTTTTAAACATAGCTTTTTTCATCCATATTTCAGTTTTTTGTTATAAAAATCATCAAACTTGTACGAAGAAACTCTTCAACATTTGAAATTCCATATCATACAAGTGATTCAAGACGCAGGTTATACTTCTTTACCTTTACTCTTAAAACTATTTTTTAAGTGCACGCTCCCATCTTTGCAATGGCAAAAATGCAATTTTTTGGGGGAAGTCAGAGCATCCAAAGACAAATGCTGGGCTTTAAGGAGAATCTTTACCTTTGCTCTTTTTTAACCTTGAGAAGGAAAAGGATAAACCAACGTTTAATGAAGGATCGGTTAAAGTCAGACACAATTCATATCTTCAGAACGTGAAGTGAAATTTTTTTTTACATTTTAATAATTTTCAAGACACCCAGGTTTGTTTAAGTTAGTTTCAAATTTCGTTTCAGCAGATAAAATTTTCTTTCTCGTAAGAGGAATAGGTTCACATTAAAATTTTCAGATATTTCAAATGAGAATCTGTTATACTTACGTTTTTGTGAATAAATATACAACATGCAGGTTTTCCGAAAATGCTAGCCGATGGCACTGTCAGCTCAATTTCATCAAAAAATGAACAAGTTTTTAGTTCTTCACAGTGTCGCAAATAGGGAATGATTAGGGAGGAATTGTTGCTAAATATAGCGACATTTTTGTCTACTGAATTTAGCAACTTTTCTGAAAAAACATCTGGCAACATTGACTTCCTCTGAACTTTTTAACTTTCATGCTTATTGTAAGACAAATAGCGATAATAAAAAAATACGAATGTAATATAACTAATACTATTTTAGATATTAAGATGGGTGGGAAAACATTATTACCTCTATGCATAGATTTTTATTTCCAAAATATCTGAAATGAATGATGCCGACTGTAATGTGTTCAGAGATCACAGGATATCACATCTGATGTTACGTGACCTGCAACTCACTTTTAATGAGCCGTTGGTAAAGGACATGCAATGTTGTATGCCCTTTTACTCCTAAAAGTCACATATCATACAAATGATTTTAAGTGAGAAAGAATTTAAATATAATACTTGTCGTAATTTCATGTACAAGTTAGTCTTAATACAAAGCGCACTAAAATTTAGACATACTTTCTAAAATTAGTTCTTATTTTCTTACGACAACGAAAATTCTGGTGTGTTTTATTCGATAGATCAATACTTGTAGAAATGTTGTAGGTGATATAGGATACATAATATGAGTTTGATGCAATGGTCTCCAGTGAGTCACGAAATTTTACGTTCCAAAATGAAGATCATTTCGTGTTCTAATTCTGAAGTACACTAAGGATTTCAAACACAATAGGAATAAATTTACTGTTTATTACTAAGCGAATGAACTTAGGTGGATGTTTGTTTACAGACCCAAACATATAAAAAAAATGATAATCGATAAAACAATCGACGCTTCGGAAACGTTTTTACTTTTTCATTAAAAAATATAATTTCGGTTTGTCTATCTATCAGTTTATGCTCTTAACTACCGAAAATATGCTTCGATTAAAACAAAATTAGTATGTTTTATCTACGGACTATATCCGTGAGACATATTTAAAGTAGTGTATTCAGCATTTGTGTGTCTTGTACAAGAGCCCGCAAAAGAATTTCAAGATATTATGCTTTATGGACAGTCTTCGCATGGAGCAGTTTTTGGGGACGTTAATTAATTTCAAAGAAAACAAAATGATATATTTATTAAGAATTACAAAAAATACTGTTCTTTCAGAATACAGCAAGTGTACAGACATTTATAATAGCTATATATGGAATACATAACATGAGTTTGATGCAATGGTCGCCAGCTAGTATTTGTATTAAATGCTGGTTGAATGCTCCAAAAGCTACAGATGCTCCTGTGAATGACATTATGCTTTCGCATAGTTTGAACAGCAACAAAGCTATCGATACTGAGGTTCTCAGGCAGCTTTGACAGCCTTAAATCCTCACTTGTAGTATTTGGCAGAGGAGACAATACCATTTTTTTCTCTTTTCAAAAAAAAAAAGATATCTGTAACCAAGAAAAAAAAATCGCCGCGTCATTGATAAAATTCAACAATGAGTTGATAATGTTATCAAAGGGCGTTCCTGTATCCCAAATTTAAATTTACAAACAAAATTATTTCAACTAGTAGGGCCCAGCTAATGACTACTTTGTGAAATATTTAAGCAGAACGGATCCTGGCTGAAAAAATGCCCATTGACATGGGAAGAGGATGCTGACTAAATAATGTAATAAAATTATTTGTAAAACCTTAACCGTCGTCAACGATATAGCAGAACGTGGAGTCAAGCTGGTGCAGGATTTTTCTCAGAAAATTACGAAGGATGAATGTCCTATGAATGTCCGATGAATTTCCTTTTTAACAATAGGAAATCAAGCTAAGTGCACTAATATGGGAATTTCATTTTACTTTGCAATAGATTACTTGAAATTTTACTCAGTTTAAAATTTGGCCGTATTCCTAAAATGTATATTATTTGCTGGTTTTTTCAGCTAATATTTTGTTACTGTACCAAAATATATAGCAATGTTTAAATACTTCCAGTGTTATATTTTTATATCTATATACATTTATAATCAGTACGAGAATAAAGTTCAATAATATGAAGGGAGTTGATTTTTCCATTTTCATTCTTGAATAAGTAATTTCTTCTGTGATTACAATTTATATGAATCTTAATTATATGCGAATTAAATACTTTTTTAAAACTTAATGCCGGAAAAATGTTGAAAAAGAAATCAATAAACACGAAAATGACGCATTTTCACAAAAAATATAGTATCGCTTGTTTTTATTGAATTTCTGCATAAATTAATTATTTCTTGTTGTGATTGCACTTGATATGCACTGTATTTTTATAAATAGATATTTTTTCAAAATTATAACGAGTAAAAAACTATTTCCTTAAGTTGAAGGAACACGTTTATAAAACTTTTTAAATTATTACAAAATTTACGTTTTTCGCATTTTTTAAAAAACTTTAAGGCCTTACAGGCAAACTCTAACGTTGACTTAGAGATTTCAAATTTTACACATTGTAATTTCACACCAAAACGAACCAAAAAAACTCCATGGAGCAAACATTTGTATTTTCCGAGACACCCTACCGAACATACATGCAACTATGCAGACCTTTCAGTACTAAATAAATTTAAAGTAACTTATTTAATTCCTGAATCAGTTAGTAAAGGAAAAAAAATCTTTAATAAACAATCATATTTTGAACTATTTAAAATAAGTTAAATCCTTTTGAAAATAACGTGCTTACGAGTTAGAATGATTGAAGATGCGTGTTATTTAACAATAATGGACTCACAGAGAATAAACATAAAATTAATACATTTTTTATTATTTTCTTGGGTATAAAACAACAATTCAAAGCTTGTTTTACGTGATGATTTATATATTGCTACTGAACGAGAAAAAAGAAAACCGAAATCGAGAAACAAATGTTGCAAATTATGCATTAGATGCACAAAATAAAACAGCCGCAGAGAATGTTTTATGCATGAAATACATAACATAAACTTCTTTGGTTCTTCTCTACAATCATATACATATTATTTTCTATAAAAGTTTGAATAATTAAACAAGTCATATCCAACATAACAGAAAATCATCAAATTTTAACATGATTTTTTTTCCTATTCTAATACATCGTTTATTTATAAATTTATATTTGGTGTGTATATTTTTATATATTCTTATGAAGTATATCCTGAACCTCAAACGATGTTGCATACTTCCATAAACATTTTTCCAGATTTCAGGGTTGGACGTTAACAGAATAATCTAGGACGTATTTTTAAAAATACAGGGATTTTCTTCGCATCATCATTATTGATTGTTTTACCGTTTTAAATAAGCAATTATATTTGTTTTATAAAACACATTCCAAGCATTGCTTATAAGGGGATATTCGCACCTTTGAAGTACTTCTTTGTAAAGGAATAAAACTGATTTTAATGATTCTCCAAGAATCAGGAAACGTGAATTTAAAGATTTTTTAAAGGAACTATGTTAGTGTGCAAGAAATAGATAAAATAGGTCTGTATGCTTCTACGCAAATAAACAACGTCTTAAAAACGTAAAACTATTTGCTCTTAAACTGTTAAAGATGCAATCTCTCGAAGTTAAAACATGCAAAACATCTGTAAAATCTGGAGGATTTTACTTCATTCTGCGAAGTAAAAGCTATATTGAAATCGCGAAAAATTTTGCTATTCAGATTTTGACAGAAAAACCAATGTTGTTCAACCCTGAATATACTTCAACAAGTTTCTGCATGAAGTATGTATGCACATATGCATTTGCAATCCATCGTGAGCATCCCTGAATCCATTTTGACTAGTTTCGACTTGGCGACTGCATGTAAGTATGTACGTATCTATCTGGCTTAGCTCGAATATGATAACTGCAAATTATCTTAGGCCCTTGAACTCCGCCCATACTAATTTAGACTTTGTTCTGCCTGCTAGGTAAAAATCCTAGCCGAGATAGAATTAAGGATGTCTACTTTGGTCGGTTTTGGGGAAAGATTTAATGAGACACATTGGTTGGATGTGTTCTGCTGCCGGTGTTTATGGTAATGCTGCTGCGTGGTTAACTCTAGGCCCTTTGGCCTAGCAGGGCCGTTGGCCTCAGCAGACCTGTGTGATGAATATCACATGTATAATTTTAATAATCGTTTAATTTGGATTTCTATAATGTAATGTATCCAAAATCATGTATTCTAAATCATTTCTGTTCTCAATTTTCGGTCACTTCGGCTTTTAAATCTGTATATTCCCTTTTCCCTGTGTGCATTATTCTTAATTTTTTATTTGTTTCATCAGACCTGTGGAGCCATTGTGCTAAAAATAGATTATATTACGTCCGTTTCCTAGGGCAACGTTTTTTTTTTCCATCCCTTCTTGTGCATTTTGCTGGTGTAAGTTATTTTCTGTTGCCCTGCCACATCTTTAAAATTATTTGCTCGCAATTCCGTCATTTTAATTTTATTGGATTATCTTTTAGGGTTGCTCTGGAATTGGCGTTATTCATCTCAGCCAAGTGTTTGTTCTCGCCAATATGTAGTTCTCTGCTGGCGTCATTTTTTTTTTTTCATTCCATCATATTATCACAGTCCTTATAGGGCGTATTTTTTGTTATTTCACTAGCCACCACCAGTCGTTGTGATAAGTTTATGCTTTAATAGTTTCTTTTAAATAAAATAGTTTTAAATATTCAATGTCTTTTTATTATATTGCAACTAAGTGTGTCCAACCTCGATTTCTAACCGTAACAACGCAATTTAACAATTACACTATAGCCAATCAAATATCTTCGCTAAGCTATATTGGGCTGCAAGTAATGCGCTAATAGCAGTCATACCTTGTTAAAAATAAGAAGAACTTGAAAACGAATAGCCTGAGAAGTTTGAGATCTTATATTTAGGACTGTATTAAAATCTAGTTGAGCACCTCTATTTTTTATTGCAGTTGACTAGGTATTTACAAGATCAATCAAAATATTTTAATACGATAGTCTGGATAGTCATTGTTCGGACCATGCACAAAATTGGGCCATGCATATCATGCACAAAGTGGCTTAAAAATTGAGTATTTTTTATCGAAATATTACAGAATTCGGAGCGAAAAATGTTTCCAAAACAGATTGACTGATTTTCCAGATAGATGAGAGATTTCATAGTTGGGGAAAATGCACTAAATCTTAGTGTTTAGAAGTACCGTATCTAGTTTTCAAGTGAAATGCTTAAAAAATGAAATGCATAATTAAAAATAATGTCCCTTGACTGATTTCCCAGAATTATGATAGCTTTCTTAGTTGGGTAAAATGCACTAAATCTGAGTGTTTAGAAGTACCGTATCTTGTTTTTAAGTGAAATGCATAAAAAATGAAGTGCATAATTTTAAAAAATTGTGCCAGGAAATCATGTGGTGTTCGCTTTAGATGTTTGAATTTCAAAATCAGTAAGGTTGTTTTAAACAACTTTTTTTAGTGGGGAAAATTTTAAATCCATTGGTCAAACGATAGCGCACTCACTTTCTTTCAGAGATTGCGAAATTTCGCTAAAAAAACGGGGAGTAGGCAAATGTTTACCCTTTTAAAGTAGTCAATGCATTTTATCTGTAGTTTTTTCCTGAATAAAAGCTCGTAGGTATGGATAAGGGACGCTCTGACATAGAGATTAATAGATGTAATGAGATGCGAGACAGGAGTATTTCCCCCATACTATTTGAGAGACAAAATAAAGCTTTCTAGGACTGACTTTTTTCTTGTTCTGCAGTTCATCCCCAGAGATTGTGCAAGCCTACAATCTTATTGGTTTCGCGTCGACGGAGACGCTTTCTTTCGTGATTGAAAAATGAAAAAAAGAACGAAAACTAAAATTTTTAATTTAGTAGATTCTTGTCTATCTTTTTACACACGCGCACACACGTTTATATATATATATATATATATATATATATATATATATATATATATATAGATATATATATATATATATATATATATATATATATATATATATATATATATGAATATATATATAAAGATAACCTATTAAATTTGATACCGTCTCAAAACTCAAAATTTCTATTAGTCTCTTTCTTAAGTGTAAAGGTTGAAATAGTTAAAAGTAAACGCAAAAAGTTTAGATGATGCAATTCAAAGACAGGATTTATTTCTAAATATCAGTAACATTGCTAATTTACCGAATAACTTAAGTAATTAAACAACAATGTCTGTATCCAAAAAAACATGTGTTCCCTATTTTAAAATAATATTTTCACAAACTCTTTTACCATTGAAACCATTTTATATACTTTTAGCCTAAGGCACGATTTGGAAATAATTTTTGTAACGCTTTTAATGTGATCAAAAATGTTATCCATTAAAGTAGTACTGAATTGCACGTAACGGCTGTTTCTTTAGTATTCAAAACGTTTATACGAGTATGCAGAGAAAAGGGAAATTAACAATTATTTTTATTTTTAGTGATTGATTCCTAATATAATGTCTCTTTAGATTAGGATCATGAACGTACATAGTAAAAGAAACAACTTCCTAGCGTTATGGAATTTGCCAGCGCAATTTTCCATACAGTTTATATATTTATCCAGAAGTGCAATTTAGTGTTTGACAGTTTATTACAGTTACGTAGATGGCTGCAGTGGGAAGAGACATGGTCTTGGACTCCTGCGCGGCTGTAGATCTAACGATCGGGCGTTTTGGGCGGTTTTCTCCAGATGTAATGTGAATACTCTTTAGAATCCATTAAAAAGACCAAAAGCATCATTCCTTAGGCAGATAGTCCTCGTGTAGCGTTGCTTTAATCAAGACAAACAAACAAATAACAAGAGTTACGTAAAAGGGTACCGAATTTTATGGCAATAATTAAATTTTTCAGCAAAATAAATCTAAATAAATACAAATTTTAAATTTTATAAGGCCCCTGAACAAAGAAATTTCCAGTTAGTAAAATATGACCCATACTTTAATTAACATATGCTGACTTAAAACATTCTTCTGGTGCTCCTGAAAAGCAAAAGATTACAATAGAAGATCGAATTTCAGGGATTGTACAGAAATTTCGGAAAACAGCAATGATTGCATAATATTTTTGGTATTATTGGTATTGCATAATCCTTTACCAAATTTGTTTAAAGATATACCTGAGGCGTTTTATGATGAAAGGCTGAAATTTTGTAAATCCTAATTAAGGCACGGGACGCATTTTACTAAGTGAGAATCCTTTTTGTACGGAGGTAGCATAAAAATTTAACTTTTGTATTTATTTAGATTTAGGGTGAGATTCGAGTGAAATGCGCGTGATCGAGTTAAAATCGAAGGTTTTTCAGTCCACTGTTCGAATGTTTTGGCAGAATGCTTCCAATGAACAAACGTATCGCGCTGTCACGTGATCAAAACACGATTGGCTTGTTTCAGTTGAACAAGAAACATTGTTATCTTTCGAAGTTCCCCCTGTTCGACGCGGAAAGCGTTCGAATTGGGTTTCACTTGAATCTCGCCCTTAATCTTCTGGAAAATTTTTAATAGATATCTCAAAATTGTTTAGCCCTTTTTTTACATAACTAATGAAGATGGAAAAATATTGTATTCAAAAACTTACAACAAAAATTTTTCACAATCTGTAATTATAGTAATTACACATGCAGCACATTAATTCTAGAAACTATTAATGTAATGTACGCAAACGTTCTATTTTACTCTTTCTAGATATAGGTTTATGTTTGCACCGCAGCCAACCCAAAATGGTTTTTTTTTCCCCATTATGAATCCCTCCAGGGATAAATTTTTTCTATGTACAAATTTTTGACAAGCAACTCTTCATCAACAAAGCAACTCTTTCATCAAAGAAATTTCCCCTTAAAAAGTGTTTAATTAGAATTAATTTTTAAAGCACGGTTTATAAGTCTAACTTTACTATCGTCTCTTTTGTAATATTTCATTCAATTAATTAATTATTTAAAACATATTCCTTTTTAAATTAAAATAGAAGTTTCAGTTTATCATGTATGAGAAATGTTTTCTTCAGATAAGATTAAAAAAAAGAATCTACTTTACACATACTAGCTTCATCCTTATACATTTAACATTCCTTTTTTAAAAAGTATTTTGAAGCTTTTTGATGATGTAAAATTTTAATTTGCAATGCACAGTACAACTCTCATCACAAATCTTACATCACTGAAATAAAAAAAGTAGTAACAAATTATTATTAATTTCTATCTTTGCAATGAAACATTTATTAATCATATTTAAGAAGATTTATAATTATTATTTACGCATTATCAGTATCAGAGTACAATTAATTTTTCAAAATAACAAATCTTGTAACAAAATGTATAAAAAGATAACTTATTAAAGGTAAATAAACATTTAATAAGTATAGCTAAATATAATAATAATAAATATGGAGTTTCCTTAATTTCAGTTATAACTGAATATGGAAATTTTCAGTTAAATATCGTTCAAAATAAATTGCTGGATTATTTTGAATTTTTAAAAATTAAACTAATATGCATTCAGTTTTTAAGCATTCAAAAATTTAAATTCAATTACTCATTTCTCAGATTTATGTTTAAAGCGTCATTGAAGCGGCACCTACCTTGGTGAGCGCTTGGGAGGGTGGAAAACTCTCTCTGCTGGGGTGCTGTGGAACGGTGTATGCTAATTGGAGCTGGTGCACATAAAATATGATCGTGGCTCCAATGTCTGTCACGTCCAAGCGATACCTAAGGGGATGCGATCCAGGTGCTAGGTCTATCATCTGGAATTGGTTCTAAATTAGTGTTCTATTGTACTGGAGAACCAGATGTCTAATGACCTAATGGTCAATGGTCTGGAATTTGAGAAATAAAATCCACTCGTACTTGATGAAGCCAAAACCACTAAAAGTACAAAAATATCAAACAACAACAAATTCGATATATATTGCATAGCTTGGCAATAAAAATAAATTGATTAATGGCGTAGCATAATATTTGATTGGAAATTACATCTCATTTTAACACTTGTCTTCTAGAAATGTAAACCCAAAGTTAGTTGTTCGTGGAAACCACACATTGATTTGTTCAAAATAACATCGTGAAAGCAGTTTTCTTTACCCGCTTCTAGGCCAGAAACAAAGTGAGTCAACTATTTTTGAAACGTTCTGAGTAAAGCAAGTGATCAGATATGAAAGCGTTTCTGGAAGTAACCAAAAGATAAATACATACATATAACAAATTTTCTACTTAATTAAAACTTTTACATTAGCATTTACACGGAATCAGCTAATAACTGGCTATTTTTGTTGCATTAGTTTACTAAAACTTACTGGAAGATATTGAATACATTAATATTTTGTATAGAATGACAGACTAGTATTGAATATGATAAATATACTGATAAATATTATTATAAATATGCTCATAAGTATAATAGGTTTATTAATGGTTAAAATAGACAATGAACCCTTTTCTTTTAAAGAGATGAAACATAAATTTACAAATAAACTATTTCTGAGAATAGATAGAAAATTTAAGTATGCTAAATATAAATGTTACGGGCAAAGTATGAAATGCCGGCATTCTACAGAGTGCTTAGGCATTGTATATAATACCGGACGTTTTCAGGCAAAATATGATATATAAAAATTATTACATACTTCCCCTAGGCATTGTAAATAATACCTAGGAATTCTATAGAAAGACAAATGCTATTTGGGCAAAGTGTGAAAAAAGATGTTGATAAGGCTGTTATATAAATGACATGCATTCCTCAAAAATACACATATTATTCTGAAAAATAATAAAAGTGCCATTAAAAAAAATATTCAAAATAAATAAAGAAAATGATATTGTACGAAACAAAATTATGCCTTTCTTATTAAGGGAAACAAACATTTCATATAAAAAGTAAAAATATAACCTACTTTCTGGAAAATGATAGGCTTGAAATACCTTTTCAATTACGTTTTTCTTACTTTCACATACAATTGGAGATGTATTTCATACTTTGCCGGTTTCTCATCTGGCATTCTATAGAATGCCCAGGAAATGTGTGAAATATGAATCGTTTCACACATTGCCGGCTAGTTTCTGGAATTATATACAATGCCTAGGCATTCTATAGAGTGGTGGCTTTCAAACTTTGGAGGTAACATAAAATTCAAGAAAATTGAGTTCATTATAATATTAGGGTTATGGGGGACAGTTACAATACCTATCTGGAGGCGTTTCTTAAGGACTCCCGATGAAGTAAAATTAAAAATTAAAAAATAATAATTAATATAGCATCTAATTAATTGAAAAGTACTACATTTTTTCCCAATGGCGGGCCGCTATCTTTGAAAGGCTCTGGCCACAACAGGCCGGAATTGTTGGCCTCTTTATTATGGGGGCACCTGGTAGGTGTACCAACGTCACCCCTTATGAAGGGACGGACAAATGAAAACCACGGCTAGTCGGGGATCGAACCCCGACAGTTGAGCCCGAAAGTACTACGGTGCTTTATCCACCATACAATCCGGTCGGCAAAAGTACTACATAAGATAATAAGTTTTAGTTGGCATAATGAAAAACGAAATTAGAGTTAATTGAATGAAAATATTTGCATTATTTTGCATTTTTGTTTTTGTCTTACTGATCTTGATTAAAAAATCTATTGCAAGCATCTTTTGCTTAAAAAACTCATAAATTCTTAATTTTAAATGCTTTTGGTAATTCTGAATATGTATAGATATTATTTTCTCTTGATACATACAATCTTTTTTAATCAAAGGAATGTAACAACAACAACAACAAGAATTTATAAATGAATTATTACGGCGGTAGTAGATTTGTTGAAGCCAATTAACACAAATCACCTTCATAGTGTTACTTCAATATTTGCCAACCTTATTAATATTAGGCATTCACAAAGCTAAAATAATTAAATGCGCGATATATTTTTAAAATAATATGAAGTTCAATAAATGCATTTGGAAATGTTGTACATGTTTTGAAGTTATCATTTCTATTTACTATACGTCGATTTTGTTTTTTACAGAATGTAGTGAATTACAAACCTAATGACTAAAACTGAGTGGGATGATAAATTAATATTTTCTGCAAAAGTAAATAAAATATTTAGTTCATCATTTTAAATGGAGATAACACCCTTCTGGAAAAATATCATATTTGTGTAAATTTTTATTTTATTATAGCTCTACAAAATAAATTCGAATTAAATCTTTTCACTATGCTAACTATGTGCATAATTTCAACTTATTATGTTTCTCTGGATGTATTCAATAAAAGAAAGTTATGTTTAAATAATAGTTAAATTTGTGTTTAAATGATTTTCTATCTAAAATTGGACACAATGAAAAATCGTTTTCTAAGATTCCACATATCATAATTGATAAATTGAAAAAAAAATATCTTTTTGAGCTTAAATTAATTCTTTCTTCTACCACTGAAATGAATTATGTTTAAAAAAAATCCACATTTGTATTCCCATTATTATAGAGACTCAAGAAAATAAGTCTGGTAATGATAATTATATAATCCTTCAAACAGTATCGTTCTTTTATTTTAATAATTCATTCCAAAGTTGCCATGTTTCTTAATAACATTTGATGGCTACATATGAGTGCTTTTAAAGGTAGAGAAGTGGAAAAGGCAGTTGGTTAAGGTAGAAAAGTCATTTCTAACTTGAATTCTGTTGTCTGGAACAGTATTCTTCGTAAAACAAAACTATTTTATAGTATACTAGCTGAAGTACCCGTTCTTCGCACGGGAATGAATGGACTTTTTGATATTACGATTTGTGGTGATTACTATTCATTGTAATAAACAGATATAGCAAAGTGGATATCGCGTTATATTGTGTCCAGTAATCATGCATACCGAATTGCAAGGCAATCGTTTGTACGGTGCAGAAGGCCATGCGGCGTAGCGCAATCTAGTGGCGAGTTTTAGCAAAACGGATACGGCGGAAATATTTTTCGCATTCAGATATCGATGTATACGAATTTTCATGACTATCAGCTGGACAGTCCTGAAGTTCATGTGTTTACGCGACATCTAGTGGCAAGTTATAGGAAAATGGATAGCGCCAAACTCTTCCCCGTGTTCAAATATCTAAGTATACCTATTTTCATAGCAATCATTTACACAGTCAAGAAGTGATACACTGCAGGGCCATCCAGTGGTTCAATAAAGTAATGATTTGCTACAGCGCCGTCAAGTGGCGAGTTATAGCAAAATGGATAACGCCAAAATATTCTCATTGTTCAAATAGCTATGTATACTGATTTTCATAGCGACCGTGTTCAACTATCTATGTATACCAATTTTCATAACGATCATTTGCACAGTCAAGAAGTGATACACTGCAGGGCCATCTAGTAGTTAATTAAAGTAATGATTTGCTACAGCGCCGTCAAGTAGCGAGTTATAGCAAAATGGATAACGACAAAATATTCTCATTGTTCAAATAGCTATGTATACTGATTTTCATAGCGACCGTTTGAATGGTCAAGAATTTGGCCTGCTGCAGCGTCATCTAGTGGCGACTTAAAATAATAATGCATTGCAGTGTCATCTAGTGGTGAGTAACATCAAAAGGAACGCAGTTAGAATATATTCTTCGTGCTCAAATGTGTAAGTATAAAAAATTTTATGCCGATCGGTCGAACGGTATAGAAGTTGATGCTTTTCAGCGCCATTTAGCGGCAAGTTACAGCAAAATGAATATTGAAAAATATTCTCCGCGTTCTAATATTCGAGTGTGCCAAATTTCATCGAAATCGGTTGGACGATATTCGCATAGCAAACGGCTAAACGGAATAGAATTCGACGTTCTGCTGCTCCACCTGGTGGCAAGTTAGAGGAAAACGGATAGCATAAAAAGCTTCTCCATGGTAAAAGACTTAGGTGAACCAAATTTCATGGTGCAACGGTGCTCAACGGTGCTGGAGTTTTTCAACCTCATACACTCATACCAACATTCATTTTTATCTATAACCAGTGTCATTATATATCCCAGTCTCAAATAAAATCCAGTTTCAAATCTAAGCCTCGCCAAAGTGCCAACATACGCCATTTTGCAAGCGTTTTTTCAGGAAATCATTCGAAGCATTGACTTAGTAGCAATAATATATGGGAAATGGTTCGACCGCGAAAAAGTAAAGCAAGCCTTTATTTGAAAAGTTGAATCCCTTAATACAGCCGATTTTTTTAAAATTATCAACTATAACGTGTTTTATTCATCATTACTCCGATGTACTAAATGAGAAGATTTCAATTTTCTGAAATTTGGCGGAATTCCCCCAACTTAAATCAATGTACTCATTTGGCGAGAATTCTGGAGATAGATCAATTGAAATCCCTTAATAACTGCATTATTTCTTCACGGATCAATAAAATTTAACACTGTATTCTAATAAAACCTTTGCACTTGTTTTCAAAAATCTATTTCCTTAAGCTCTCAATAAATTGCGCCAAGCCGAAATCTGTGCAAACCGCTAGAACTCACTTTCACAAAATCGGCATTTGAGCCATTTTATTTTTTCGCCAAACTAAAATAATTTACCTATTAGCCTCGGAAATCTTCAATTCTTATTGTTTTGTGTGTAAAGCATTACATTCCTGCTCAGATTTCCCATGCACACGATATTATAATTTAAAAAAAATAACCTTACGAATATAAACTAACAAAAAAAAATCATTTATTCTTTTATTTTTACTTTGAGAATTTAAAACATTTTATTCGGCAAAATCGCCACACATGGCAACCACGATCCTTATTTCACACTTTTTTCACTACAGGGGTTACAATTACGGAAAGCTTTTTGCGTGAATAGCATAAAAAATCTCTTAAATTCCGGGAACGGGTGGACATTCAAAGTTTTAAAGTGGACTACGATTTATTCTATATTATTTTACATATCTGTGCTAAATTTCAGGCCGATAGGTCCATTTTTGTGGATTTGTATACGAACGACATTTTATTCGGCAAAATCGCCACACATGGCAACCACGATCTTTATTTCACACTTTTTTCACTACAGGGGTTACAATTACGGAAAGATTTTTGCGTGAAGAGCATAAAAAAATCTCTTAAATTCCGGGAACGGGTGGACATTCAAAGTTTTAAAGTGGACTACGATTTATTCTATATTATTTTACATATCCGTGCTAAATTTCAGGCCGATAGGTCCATTTTTGTGGATTTGTATACGAACGACATTTTATTCGGCAAAATCGCCACACATGGCAACCACGATCTTTATTTCACACTTTTTTCACTACAGGGGTTACAATTACGGAAAGATTTTTGCGTGAAGAGCATAAAAAATCTCTTAAATTCCGGGAACGGGTGGACTTTCAAAGTTTTAAAGTGGACTATGAGTTATTCTATATTATTTTACATATCTGTACTAAATTTCAGGCCGATAGGTCCATTTTTGTGGATTTGTATACGAATCAAATCCACAAACAAACAAACAAACAAACAAACAAACAAACAGAATTTCATTTTTATTTATAAGATGGTGCAGAAACATTACGTTGTATGGTTCGAAGATTTGGATTTGAGACCTTTCCCTCAAAAAGAAGCAATTGCCGATTGAAATGGACCTGTGGAGGAAGATCAAAAAGAATATCAAGACTAGTGATGTGCCATTCGAATGATTTTCAAAATTGATTAATCGATTTCGAATTGCACCAATAATCGATTAATCGAATAGTGAATATTCGCGATTTCACTGTTCGAATAGTATTCGCTATTAATCGTTTCGCAATTTGAATGGTATTCGCGAGAAATCGTTTCGCAATTTGAATAGTATTTGCGACTATTCATTTGACTATTCGAACTGCATTCGTTTCACTATTGGAATGTTTGAATGCCGTGTGCTGAGCTTTCGAATCACAGAGATATGAATACAAGGAGACGGCATTAGCTATGTGATAGTGAAGCCTAAACTGTAACCGATCCACCATATTGCTTAGACTACATTGCAATAAGACTGTGTGACAGTTCCAATTTTAAAGATGTAACTAGCTGGTTACCCGTTCTCCGCACGGTGGGAAACGCATATTTTCCTAACACATATAATTCGAATTAAACCCAGTAATGAGGAATCTCAAAACGTGAAAAAATACTTGAATCGTGATTAAAAGTTGACGTCATGAGTGCAAATATTAGACGATTGCAACATGACACAAAAACTACTGTGACTGGGGATCAAAAAAGAAAGAACTTTACGGTATGCAGACAAAACATTTCTCTTTCGAAAAATGTCTGATTTCTACATCAATTCTCTTTGTGAGGTTTAATTTATAGCATTAATATATAGAATATACCACATAAATAACATTACATGATGTTGGCAACAATTTTATCTTGCATTTCGCAAAGCGTGGGCAATGCATTAGCGCAGTTATTTTGCAGAGGACTTAATTGAATTTCAAGTAAATTAACAAAACCTACATGAAACAATGGATGCATCATTTGCATTTAAAAGCCAAAAATGCACCCTGCTCTAGTGAAAATCATGTCGCTTTTGTAAATGAAAACCTTCGTGGTGTAACTTCTGAGAAAAAGCTTATTACCCTTATTGAACTCTTAATGCAGTATTGCACTTGTTACATAAAACTGACGTTGATCTCGCTGTCAATTCGCACTAAATAAATAACTAATTTCATTTTTCATTTTTTACAGATTACAGTTGACTCTTTATAACATGGGTCTACAACACGAATTCTTAGAACACGACGAAAACATTACGATCGTTTTCGTGTAACACGTTAAAAGAGACTCGTACATCACGGTGAAATGAGACATATGTTCTGATATTATGACGCCTTAGCTCCTGTAATTAACATTCCTTTTGAATGGCAACACCAAACATCATTGCATTTTTACGGAGCGCAAATAAGTTTTGCCGCGATTATACCGCGCAGTCGGCACTCCAGGTGGAGTATAGCGCAGGACCCGTACAACACGGATTCCTATAACACGGAACGTATCTACCGTGTATAGGGAATCTACTGTAGTTGCTACTGTAGTAGAAAATTCTGGGTTTCCGTATTTACTAATATTTCATCTCACCTTGGTAGCCGAAATGTATTAAAACCAAATATCCGAACTGTATCAAAAGTAAACTTTACTAAAAGTAAAATTTTTAATTATGTATAACCCTCAAAACAACTTCGGTGTTTGCCATCTACGACGGTTTTTCATGACGTGACAACTTATGCTTGCGTACAGTGGCGTAGCCAAGGAGGGGATCGGGGGTCAAAACCCCCCATGCGGAGTCTTTTTGCCATACAAAATGTATATTCTTCACTCCCGTAACATTCCCATGAAAAATTTTTGGCACCTTCTGCTTGCATATAATTGATCTTTTTTTTCATTTATCAGTGATCAATATACTTCAGGATCGGAATCTACGCGGTAAAAAATGGTCTAAAAAATCTGACACCAGAAAAATTTGATTAACACAGTGGGGTTACACAAATACGCGCCGGACATACGCTCTTGCTTATGTCCGGAGGAGCAAATACATTAGAGGTTATGTGTTGCTCTGGATAATCTGCCAGCAAAACAGCAAAAATGACGTAAGAAATGACATCCACGCGCGAAGGAAATAAAATTAAAGATATGTAGAATTGCATGAAAACTTCGATTATTTTTAAAGTGCAAGTCTGTTACAGTTAGTTCTATTTATTTCACATTTAAAGCGCTTTCAATTTTTCGAGTCTTAAAAGCTGTAGAAATGAGTGGTTTCACTTAATTTTTAAATTTAACAACTTAAGTTGCAACAATGGATTCCGTTGCTACGGAAATTATAGCAATGTTGAAAATAGAACATGAAATGAGTTATTCATGTTTACTTTGTTAGAACTGCCATACTGGCGAAATTAACGCCGCCAGTCGATGGCCAATAGCTCAAACCACAAATTGAACTTGACACTAAAATCAATAAGCAATACTTTGTTTGGCGGAATTTAAAAAAACTATCTATGCATACGCTAGTGACATCGGATCATCTCAATTGTGGAATGGAATTATAAATAAGTACAGAGCTGCACTACATTTGAATATTTTTCGCCAACTTTGCTAAGAAATGTACTAAAGTAGGAATCAACATACATTTCAATTCGTAAAACAAAAAATACATTAGACAGTATTAATTACGCCTTTCTAACAGCTTTTAGTAAAAGAAACTTCCGTAGCGCTGCTTTAACAAATAAGAATCAATTATTTATTACACAGTACTTCGATCGCCAAATGCCAACATACACCATTTTGCAAGATTTTTTTTGTTTTCAGGGAATCATTCGAAGCATTGATTTAACAGCAATCGAAATGGGAAATAGTTATCTATCATTTATATGGTTCCATCGCCAAAATTTGATGCAGGCATATTATTGATAAGTAGCAATTATTTAAATTATTATTAACTATAATGTGTTTTAATCACCGTTAACTACCATGTACAAAATGCGAGAATTTCAATTTTCTGAAATTTGGCGGAATTCCTCTAACTTAAATCAGTTTACTTAATTTTTGGTGAAAATTCTATAGATCGTTTAAAATCGCCTTAATAACTGCATTACTTCTATATGAAAAATTGAAGTATAGCGCCTTAAAACTTATAATTGTTATTAAAAATACTATTTCGTTACGCTCTCAGTAATTTGCGCCAAGCCCAAAACTGTACAAATCGGTAGAATCTCCTACTTTCTCAAAATCGCCAAATGAGCCATTTTTTTTTCGGCCAAACTAAAAATATACATATTAGTATCGGAAATCTCTCAATCCCTTATTCTTTTACACATAAAAAACATTGAATTCCAGATCTGATTTAACACGAACGCAATATTTTAATTAAAAAATAATTTTGTAAATAATATAAACAGAAAAAAAATCATTATTCTTTATTTTTACTGCAGGAGTCTAAATAATTTAATAAAATAGCCAAACATGGCAACCTCGATGCTTATTTCTCACTTTTTTGACTACAGGGGTTACAATCACGGAATTGCGGAGAGCAAAAATTAGCGTTTTTGATGGGGGTTTTTATCAATATCTCCTAAACTAATTCGAATTTCGAAATTTAAATTAGCGGAGGTTCTTTCTCGAAATTTTCCGAATTCGTGGATACCTCGGTCGAAACTCTACTCCCAGCCGTTTAGGAGGAGATAATGCTACACACACACACAGAGACAGACGCGCACAGATTTTAATAGTATAGATGTCGCCAAAGTTGGTGCCGATAATAATTACGTATTTGGCATAACTGTAAAACTTTTAACTGTAGAATGCTGAGATTTTGTATTTAGAACTAATCTGACATATGATTGTACATGTTTACTTTTTAATCCGTAAAATCGAGCACCTTTGACTCTCATTTAAAAGAAACCAACTGAATGTTCCACCATTCTTAAACCAACACAGTTACTTCATTTCGTCCAATGCTAAAGATAGCAAATGCCGCCTCCTTGTGTTCATATCTCTACGGTTCGAATCAGTTTTTTCAAAATCGATAATCATCAATGGAGTTAATAATCAATTAATTTGAACAGTTTCATTCTTTCATGCCTATTACTAATCAAAGTTGAAAAGTTCTACATGGAATGTAGACCTATACGGGGGATCATGGGGATCATGGGAATCATGGGGTCATGGGGAATACGGGAATCATGGACGTCAAACACGATGTGATAAAAACTATTGACCTTAATAAAATTTAAATGAAATGCGTATGTTTGCAGAATAAGCCATGAACGCTTTACCAGATGTTATGTCGTTGACTCGAAGACGAATAGAAGACGAAAGGAATGGTAGACCTATATTGAACTGGAATAATTCCATAGATAAGAATTTCAAAAAATTTTAATTTGAGTGAAACATTACCCTGAACAGGAAAAGATTGAAAGATACTCTTAAAATTATTTCTTTAGATCGAAAAAATCCACCTGTAAAAACTCCTAAAGAAAAAAGAAGAATCATGTAAAATGAATTATAATTCATTTAATTTTTTTGTAAATATCACTAGTAAAATGAAGCGACGCGTTAAAATATCTTAAGAAAGAAACCAGTCTGATGATTTCATTAAAAAAAGAATTATTCCCAATATTAGGACAATGAGAAGGTGCTACATTAAAAAATATGCGCATGATATTTCGATTTTAATGAAAATAATTTCTTATAATTTTGTTAAATAAGTAAATAATATTGTTATTAATCATGACAGTATTAACTGCATTTCTAACTAAATAGATATTGACACTCACTTTATGCATATCTTATAGAAATGTGGGCTCATAATATGTAAACTGTTGTTTTACTGTTTTGGTGATTTCGATTTTGACCAAAAGCATGATAAAATAGATATATGCCGAAAAGTAATAGCCTTTTTTTAACAAAAAATTCAAATAAATCAATTCTTAACAAACATTGAATTACTAACAATCTGTGCCTAAGCATAGAACCCATATTTGTTCAATTTTAAAGACAGAATTTTACGGGTAATATTTTTTTTCCTCTCAAGAAAAATGACCACCCTCCCACCTTTTATCCTACTCTACTTGGAGGATTGTATTCGAAATGTTCTGAAAACTATTTTTAAATATTCGTGAGTGTTGTATTTTACAGCAGCAATTGTATGTATATCTCTTTTCATGTTTGAGATCACTCAGGATATGTAAAAAGAATGTTTTGACTCCCTGTCGTCCATAAGTTACGAATTTTGGAAAATGTTCTCTAATTCGGCTAAAAGAATCTCATATGAGGACGAAATTTAGTATTACTGGATTCAGTAGTTTTCGCTTGGCAAAATATTGACTTACGACCTAATAATTCAGAAATATCAAAACTTCCATTTTTGATAAATTATAGAGGTACAATATCCCTTTGAACTGACAGCAACAGTTCATTTCCAATTATAAGATGTAAAAATATAGATTTCAAAATAAATGTTTATATCACAGAAGTGACAGCTGAATAGGACTCAAAAATTAGAATTACGGATTTTATTTAATCCATATCAGATTCTTCTAGTCAAATGTCCCAAAACTGGTCCATCCCATAAGCTTCAGAAGGAGCGGAGCCCACATTAAAGCATATTTGTGTTCTAGATCAGGAGCAATGTAATTTTTTGTCCGCAATACATCACCTAACTTTTGTCCACACCGGCACTCGTCTAATAAGGCATTCGAAGAAATTCGCCAAGAGAATATTAGATGCTGGGTAAATCATACGTATACTAAGCTGTTACTAACTACATAATGCGTAATAGCTTTCGTCTTAGTATCTGGCAAACCAGCAGGCTCAAGCCGGACATGGGGTTAAAAACAAGACTGACCACGGCACCTAGTGAGGGTCCTTATTCGACGAACGTCGATTTTCGGTTATGTATTGAAAAGAAAAAAAAAAAAAAAGCAGTCGTGGGACTGCACGTCAGAAGTGAAAACTTCTTGTCAAGCCAGTCAACACTGCAGTTTTTTAAATAAATAATCGAATATTAATTATTTAACCTCCCCAGGTAGAAAAAGTCTGCACTTAATGTACTGAATTAATTTTGCAAAATTATAATAAATGGGTGTGAAAAATAATAACAGGCAAAGAAACTTTTAAAAGAAGAGACATCAATCATTCTAAATGGCTTAAAACGTCTATTTTAACTATAGCAAGGAGAATTATTAACTGCTGTTAATAGAACAGAGATTTGCTCATTCTTCCAGAGTACAAAATGGTAACAATTGGCTTATAGTGAAACGGCTAATTTTATGTGCATAAATAATGCTCATGACCATTTTACTAATTGCTTTGATTAAAGATAAAAAATTATTCAAATATCAGTATGAATATTATATAGATAAATATTTAAAATGAATTTCCTATAGTCTCATTTATAAAATGATTTATTGATGTTATTATAAATAAACTTTGCTATCATATTTAGTAACGTAATCCATTAATACGTCTTTTTTACATGTTCAGTTAAAATTTTTGATATTATAATCTGTTAATATGTTCTGTTAACGTAATTTACTCAAGCGTAAAAGCAAACACAGACTTCAAATTTTAATTTGCATTAAGATTCTGGATCGCGTTTTTCTTTTATCAGAATAATATATTAATACGAATTGATAAAAGCAGAAATACCAATTTGACATTTTAAAAAAAAAATCAAGATTAGAATCTAATGTTCACTATAAACTGATTACATCATATGAACATTTTACAAATTTTCTTGTTGCAAGTTGTTTGTTTAAACCATATAGTTCAACGAAATTAAATCCTTAATGTGCGTGTACTCTTTTTAGAGATTCACCTGTTTTATCTGTTTAATATTTTAATAATAAATTTTGCTTTGAGGAAAATCTACAGGGATAGTTCAAAACATTAAAGTAATTGAAAAACTTTGTAAAAAACACACATAAGATGTTATAGGTAAGAGGATACGCACGTTTCAGCCAAAAATTGTTTTGGCCTTCATCAGTCCAATCCCTTCGTCGCAAGCAACACAGAGAACTGAAAAGAGATAAACAAGCAAGATGTTGCTTGCAACATCTTGTTTGTTTATCTCTTGCCAAGAAGAAGGCCAAAACAATTTTTGGCTGAAACGTGCGTATCCTCTTACCTATAACATCTTATGTGTGTTTTTTACAAAGTTTTTTAATTACTTTATTGTTTAACACCAGTATTTTGAGTGTTTTTTCAGTTCAAAACATTATTAAACTTTAACTAAAACTTTAATAAAGGATTCTTTGAAACTTAAAAATTTCAAATATGTTCCGTAAATTCCGGCGTGTAACACGCACTTTTCATACAAAAAATAAGGTCGAAATTTAAGGGTGCGCGATATACGCCGGTTATAAAAACGATGAATTTAAAAATAAGGAAAAGATGAGCATAGAAAAATGAGATTTCTACATGTACCTGAATGTTGTTTATTTAAAACAAATGACATACCTTATGAACTTCAATTTTAATTATCGGACAGCATAAAAAGTTCGTCATATTCATGTTTCGTTATATTTTCAGGCGCATGATCAAACAGCAATGCTACTTGTGAGGGCAGTTAAAATTAGATTTTCGAAAGCTCACCTAACAAATCAATGTTGCAGTAACACTTATGACGCTTTTAGAGGTATTTATAAAATATTGACTGTATGTTTTGGTAACATTTCCGTTTCCACTTCATTATTCACTCAGTTTTCAGGAAACATTGAAAACATTGACAATTTGAATAGAAAATTGGTATTTAATTATAAACCAAAATATTTTCCATATATCTATTGGTGTCAAGAATTAAGGTTATAAACATAAAAATAAGATTTTTTGACAAAAAGTAGGTTTAATGTATGGGAATTCGGTATAATACTGTGGAATTCAGAAAATGGTAACAAAAATATTTGCACAGGAGTTTAATGTATGAAGTTTGAGCAATATTGTTAAATTAGGATATAACATAACTCTGGTTCGTCTAATAAGCTAATAAGAGTTGTGTCCACCTCAAAATAATTAAATTAAGAGAAAGAGCAGTGGTCAATCTTAAGGGAAAAAAAGCGGAGAGAGGCTCATTTCTTAGGAATTATTTATTGGATTATTATTAATTTGGAGTTATTAATAAGGTAACATTAAGAAGTGCCTAGATTTTCTTTTCCAAACTAGCTCAATGAGAAATTGAACGCTGTTCAACATGAGCAATAAGTCTCGTTTTTCCCAGTGAGCAAATGTAAAATAAGAATTACTCAAAAAAAAAGTGAAAAAAAATCGGATATCATAAAGTTCTAGCTGAAGAATCGAAACTTTACATCGGACGTCTAGGAAAAAAAGAGCGTAAAACCTCCCACTTAGACCTCTTAAACCTTATCATTTCGAACGATGAATATTGCACTTAATGTTAATAAACTTAGGAATGTAATTTCTCAGGTTTGTATCGAACAAGAAAACCTAAATGATTCAAGAAACGAGAACGCTTCAAAGGTAAATGCGAAAAAACTGCAAAAACTGAAAAAGAGTAAAGAAGTCAGCAGGAAAAAAAAATGCAGTCCGTTTGGCAACGTGTTCGTCGCTTGTGTTTTCTGTTTACTTTCTTTTCGGTTCCCTGTGAATGTTTTCCACCGATGAAAATTTAAAAAATATATATCGGAACAACTGTATGGCCATTGAAGTAATTTTTGTGGAGTTAGTTTACAAAATTATTTATTATTTCAAACATTTTGCTTGCATAATCATTTTCCTTTCGTACTAATTATAGCTTTGCTTCATGTATTCGTACTATTTTTCATACGTCGTTCTTTTTCGTACTATTTATGGCTTTGCTTCATATTTTGCTTAAATTGACTTATTATTTGGAAAAAGGCGAAATTTTACAAATTGCCTTATTATCTGTTTTTAGATGAATGGGTTAAATAATTAATGGTTATAGTTTCATGCAATTTTTTTAAAACCATGCAATTAAAAACACAGAGGAATTTCTTGTGTTTTTTTAATTCCTTTCTTTCTGAATATGAATTTAAAAGATAGCAATATTTTAACAAATATTTTTTAAAGTTTATAAGTTGAAGACGCACAAAAGTTTATACTCGTTTTCAAATATGCGTCTGATAAAGGTTAAGATTAATGAAGCAAAAATCCATTGTGTATGTACTCAAAAAACATTCGAGTGCAATTGAAAATTTCCATGTTAGTTAAGTGAATACCCAATCATATATTTTTCGAAAAATACATAACTCAAAAGGAATATGCAATGTTATTATTCCATACCGTACAAATCACAGATGAATGAAGTACTTTTTATGCGAAACTGACGTAATATATTTGACTTGCAGGCGAATGCTTTTTGGAGAGGATATATATGTATATATATATAGCAAAAAATAATAAAAACAAGAACTACATGCATAATTAAGTCTGGAATTTCAAACAACATTATTGCATTTTTGTTTCTTTTTAAATGGATTGCAGGGTGATTAAAGGAAAAAACAAACAAACATTATATTTCAAGCCTAATGGCC
The DNA here is from genome assembly GCA_038373885.1 of Cheiracanthium punctorium. NCBI lineage: Eukaryota > Metazoa > Arthropoda > Arachnida > Araneae > Cheiracanthiidae > Cheiracanthium > Cheiracanthium punctorium. The sequence continues at coordinate 899,062 of JAWZYV010002175.1, forward strand.
CGAATATTCAATCAGTCGGAAGGAAATTTTATACATTGTTATTTGAAATTCTGAGTTCAAGATTGTGATTATTTGGAACATTAGATATCTCACTTACGATTACAGTGAAAAAATTTAAATATTTTAAAACAGCATCAGCTTTTCTCCTGCGAAAATTATTCTACGTATTGAAAACCCATAAATGGCGATACACGTAGAATAACAATTGACGGTGTAAAACATTTGCAATAAAGAATATAGTAATGGACCGAAAAAATATTTATTGCAAATAATTTTCCACTGGAAAAATACTACACTTTTTTTAAATGAAATCGTTAGTTCTTTTTATTAATTTACTTAAATTACATATCTGCAGATTTTTGGGATCGTAATAATCCCAGCCTATTTTTGTGTAAACATTAAAATACTTGACATTTAACATTCAAAGTGTAGAAAAGGTAAGAGCATTACGTATTCAAGCTTGCTTGAAAATTAACTTTACTGTATATCATTACAGATAAATATTATAAAAATTAACTAGTAATGGCAAATTACTAAAACTGTCCTGTGCCAAACTTTCTGTTTTCAAAGCTTAAGGGAACTTTGAAAATTTGTGTATTGTATAGTTGATTACAGAATATTGGAAAATACTGATGTCATGGTGGCGACACCAGTAATCGACAACAAGAAAAAATTTGGCTCCAGTGAAAGGCAATTCATGCTCCAGTAACTAACACCTAAAAAATGAGTAGAAAAACTTGGTCATTTATTTTTAATCAATACCTCCTTAAAAGGAACAACAAAAATATATATTTTTTTAAATATGATATTCAACTCACATTGAATTATTTTGCAAAACCAAAGAAAAATACTACACAAAATCTCAAATTAATGATAACAATAATAGTAATACCACTTTTATATAAGATAAATAGAATAGGTAGAATATTACAATGGCACATATTATACAAAGAAAATATTTTTCAATTATATGAAAACTATTATCAGAAACAGATAAAAAAAATCAGTGTAATAAAAATGCACTGAGTTGGAACATTTTATATACTGAAACATTTTATATAGTATAATTTGATACAATTCAGTGTAAATTAATTTCTAAAAACAAATATGCTTCAAATAGAAACAGGTTGAAAATGAACTTACCTTATTTCATCATCAAGGCAGGTACCGAGTATACGATTTTTTTAACAATGAATTTAAAAACGCAATTATAGATACCTAGAGATCCCTGGAGGTAAAAATAATACATAAAATTGAAGACAAATATCTTAATTGGTACTACATAGGACCATTTGATAACAGTTCTGAAATAAAAACATATTGTAATAAATTTTATAGCAAACTGGCAATTACTGGTGCAGTGTTAATTCATAGTCTGCCTACACTAATAGGACACAACCTGTGGTTCATGAAAATAAATTTCTGAAAGAAATTAGCTTTGCTTGCTTTGCGGCCATTTGTTGCTCAGTCGAGATTTTCACAGAAAGAGCTTAGCGCTTTCCAGTAGAATTCGTCACTCTTGCTATTTCAGCCATTTGAGATGCAGTTAATATTCTACTTGTTTCGCTATTCAAGTGGACTACTGGTATCTTAGGGTCTGTGAAACAATCAGTACGCAATCAGTTCGAATCAATTATTGTTTATTTGCAATGTGTTGCTATTGTATGCGACTCATAGTCAGTTTGTGAGCATAGTGCCCAAACATATGAGCGGGAAAGAGCTATGCCCCTTCTCCCTGGCTCAAAGGAAAAATATACAGTGTGCCCCGTTGTCACCTCAATAAGTTCTGAACTGCAACTGCTATAATCATAAGAGTGGAATCTAGGTTTAGTAAAGTTGCCACGAATTTAAATTAAAGAACATATTATGTACATATGTATTATTTTGGATATTTATTTATCACACCTGATTACAGAAAAAAAAATGATAAATCATAAGTTCTCTCAAATATAAATAATCTCTTAAATTATTCAGTACGCCCGTACTAAAGTCTGTTGTCACCGCAATAAATTCTGAACGGCAAGAGCTAGTATAGTCATAAAAGTGGGATCTAGGTATAGTAAAGTTGCCCTGAGCTAAGCAAAAAACTGCTTGCAGCGCCACCTGGCTGCTAAATTTGGAGTTA
>JAWZYV010002176.1:0-15827 GCA_038373885.1 Cheiracanthium punctorium
AAAAAAGAGAGAGAGAGAAAAGAGAAATTAGCTCATTTTAAAATCGAAAGACGTAAAATTGAATAAGAAAAGTTGTTTCGTTTTACAAATTTTGGCCTAAGGAAAAATGATAGAGTGGGTGATAAAGTGAGCACTGTTCTAACAGGTCTAAACCCTACAGATTGCCGAGATGATATTAAGAAGAAACAATAGATAAGAATAACAATTTTGTCAGATTGTTTTTCATTGTAAATAGTCAATCAGGAGATAAAGCAAAGCTATGACAGCGATTGCTTTTCCTGTTTAATGCCATTCAATTAAAATGTACTTTGTCACACAACGAATAATTCAGGGTATTCGCCAATGTCAGGAGGCAAAAGTAGTAGCATTAATAGCCTGACTCAAGGACGTACCCAGGGGGGGGGGTGGTCCAGGGGGTCAGGACCCCCTCCGAAATTTCAGTTTTTGTAAGTAAAATATTAATTATGAAGTTTTGTTGTATAAAATTCTGCCTTTTTCACTGTTTGGACCCACCCCGAAATTTTTTTCTGGGTACGTCCCTATCCTGACTGACATAAAAAGTCGCTAGTTTAGTAGCCATTTCCTTAATTTTAGTTGCCAAAAAAGTAGCATTTTTGCATGTTTTGCAGTTAAAAAATTAACATACGTCACTTTACTTCATTTAAGAAGGAATGAATAAAATGATAAATAAAAAAACTTTAAGCGTTATATAGTAGGACATATAGTACACAGTGGCGGATCTAGGATTGGGTAAAGGAGGGGGCTAACTTGCTGGGTATTCAATAATTTGGGTACAGTTATCCATAGGCCCTACGAGAGGGGGGGGGCAGACGGGGCGCCGCCCCTGGGCCTGTGCGAGTTAGAGTGGATCCGTGTTCAGCTAAAGTGCGTCCGTGAATTTTTCAGAATGTGTTACGAATTTCATTTATAGATCTGTAATTAAAATCTTTTTTTTTTAAATAGACTAAATTTTGAATACATAATCTAGAATGATTTAGATGGCAGAAATGTTAATTCTGCCTTTCAAATATTAGTATTTTTGTCCAACCTTTGAACATGAATTAAAAGTACCACTACATATCAGAAAAATTTCCCTCCCACTCTCTTTCCTTTTAGCATTTTATATAAAAATCATTAAAAACAGCAGTTTTACAAAAAAATTCCTTTGTTCCCTCCTGTTTTTTCGAAACTTTTGTGCTTTACGACAGGGGCCGGGAAGATTTTCATTCCGCCTTATAAAATTTCTCTAGGAGGCCCCGTATCCAAGCTTGACGATATTTGGCACGATTTTTTACATGTCGCTGTATATTTTATTTTTCTATCTACATATAGTATTACGTAATCGAATTTCGAGAAAGGTGTGCGAATTTCGATAAAATAAAATGCTCGAACCTGCTAGGACTTACACTTCATATGAAAAACAATGTCTGAAAAAATTAATTTAAATCATACCTCTTTTTTTCCATTATGATATCATTGTATTCCTTCTAATTATCCACCTCTTTACAAACTGCCTGATAGTGGTACAAGTGTATTTTGTGAGTGCTGTTCCTCTTGAAATAGCTTGTTCTGGGGCTGTGCATTTATGATTTTTTCCTGGTGATTTGCGCTTTCACTCTCACTAGACAAATTATCATTTTTCGGAATTTTCATAAAATAATCAACAATATTACGACTCAATGACCGCTTTCTTGAGGCCATAATACTTGCATTTAAATTAAATTCTACACACGAACGGAGCTAAATAGAGAAGAAATGAATCACACTAGCGCTTCACCTGAAAACAACGACCAGGCGGCGAGAGCAATTTCAGTGGGTTAAGATTTTGAAGCCTGCTTAGAAAGGACTAGAGTACTTCCAAGAAATTCTACCACCATTCCTAAACATTCAAAACGGGTGTACTTTTGTATAAACAGGAAATGTCCGAAAACTAGATTAGGAAAATTAGCCATAGTAATCGTATTATTTCATAATACCCCTGAAAATCCAAACGGCGGAACAAAAGAACCTTTCACAATGTTGCACTAGCAGCTCCCCCATTTAAGCACATGAGCACGTGAACCCCCAAAGGAAAAACTAAAGAATAAATACGTTAACTAATTAAATTTAAAAAATATTAAGCACACTTCTGGATTTTTGTGAATTTAAAACGTGAGTTCTACTCTGCCCCCCCTCCCTCCTCCTACTATTATTAAATTCGCTTATTATAGCTAACGCATTGTAGTGAAGGTTACTGCAGCACAGTCTTTAATCAATCGCACGTGCGAACGGAAATTTTTCTCTCTGAACCGCTCTCTGGTCACAGAAGCGCAGACAGCTGAAAAGAAGTGCGGCGCTGATGATATCACTCCGTTCGCACATTTTCACTGTGCACACAGGGCCATTTTTTGCGGTATTTCTTCCGGGTTTTTCTTTGGTTTGTAACGTTCGGTTATTTAATTAATTTTTATTTCATTTTCTTATTATTTTCTTTATTTCTCTCATTTTTCACTACATTATTTTTTTACAAACTAGTGTAAATAATTAAGATGGGGGTAAAAGACGTGTTTCGGAGCTAAAGCAACGACAATTTTCAATATTAACCTTGGAAAAAAAATTGAAATAAAATGAATCAAGACTGAACCGGTCTCCGAGAACAGAAGCGGACAATGCCGGGCAGAAGTAAGGCGCTGCTGATATCATTCCGTTCGAACATTTTGATTGTGCACACGGAGATTTTTTTTTTTTTTTGTGGGGGGGGGGGGTTATCTCTTCCGCATTCTACCTTGGTTTCTTATGTTCGGTTAGTTATGTTTTTGTTGGTGCATTTTCTTATTATTTTCTTTTTTTTATCATTTTTCACTAGAATATTTCTTACAAACTAGTGTAAATTATTAAGATGGAAGTAAAATAAGTATTCCATAGCGAAAGCAATGCCATTTATATTATCCTTTGAAAAATAATTGAACTAAAATGAATCAAGACAACATCTTTGCTAAAACTTATCTTGGTGACGAAATGTAAGACAAAATATGACTTGTTTTCTTTTAGTTGCGTGCATTACTTTCCTTTAACTGCTGGAAACGTAAATCTATTTTAATTTGTAAGGTGCATCGTATCTGCCTATTTAATTTTTGAAATTTGTTTTGTGAACCTCCATTTAAATAGCTCATGAGCCGCCACTTGCTACAGGAGATAGCCACTTGGGATTCCTAGTCACTTGATGTCTATGTTACATTCTCCTATCCCCGCACTATGTACATCTATCATAAGGCATCCCACATCAGGTACACATCAGTCAGTGGCGGCCCGTGGTCAAAACTGTTAGTGCAGCCGGAAGCATAAGAGCTCCCCCCCCTTCCCACCGGACAGGATTGGAAAATCTTTGTTACTGAATTCGAAAGCTGGCGGATTAAGCCCTCACCGAGGAAAAAAAAAAAGAAATTACATAAAAAATGTAAGAGATCCTATTTTACTTCCATAAAATGGACATAAATTTCAACCAGCCGCTCTTATCCTCAAAATTGCAGTAATCCGTGTCTGATTCGAAGTTTCCTTAGAATTTTCTTTTGTAACGATAACTTGAGAAGAAAAGAAAAAAAAAGAAAACTTACTTATTTGTTATAAGTCAAATAAATCCTCCTTTCTTTTAAACTTGCGAATCGGTCAGTGATGCTCTCATAAAAAGGCGTTGTTTTAATTCAGATATCCATAATTTTAAAAGCTCTTTAAAATTTCCCATGTTTATAGAATTTTCTCGCTCGCCATGTCCTCTCAATGCCAGTTCTTGCTTACTTAAAAACAATTCTGCTTGGATGGGTAATTGTCCATTGATAAGCGTCTATTCAGGCTTACCTTCTTGATAAATTCAGCAATATAAAGTCGAGAGTTTTCCAAACATATATTCTCCTTACCCCCTCCCTCACTTCTCGCCCGAGCCAATCAGTGAGTCGAGTTCTCAAGTTCAGCCGCCGTTAGAAAATCTTCCATCGGCTGCATCAGCTGCATACTCCCTATGCTGGAGAGGCTGGTGACGTAGCCGTTGTCATGGCAACGGTGCTGCCAATTTTCTTTTCAGCGCTCTGGGCTGAACCAAAGATTTTCCCAATTGAATTGCGGGAAGATTAAAGTGCTTTTTTTCTGAATGAGCGATCCGGCCACAATACGTTTTTTTTGTTGTTGTTTTTTTCGGAGATTTTTTTAATTTACCGTAGGAATTCCACAATTCTAATCTGAATTTAGGAAAATTAGTAGAAGAAATTATTTTAAAGTATGTGCTGATACTTTCAAGTGCAGCCCGGCTGTACTTGCTGTATCCCACGAGCCGCCACTGACATCAGTACAGAATCAGAGACGCGCACCGCACAAGGCGTGCACAAAGACTGTTTATGTTTAACAGTGAATTATATGTATTGTTAGCTCCCCTTTTTACGACTTTACAGACGGTGAATGGACATCATCGCTCAAACACTATTCTTTGCACTTGCCATAATCCGTTCCAACAGTGAGCTATTCTTCGCTATTTACGTATACATGGTAAAGGCGAGAACAGCTTGGTTACTGATCATCCTTAAAAGAAACCGAAATGTTTCAAGGGGGGGGGGGGTCGAAATTTCGGGCGATACCTTTGGACTCAGGTTTTGGAAACACCTGTAGCCTGGAAACGAAAGGGTAAAAAATATTGATTGAGGTCAAGTCTAAAAATCAAAGTAGTAAATCAAAAAAGCAAATTTAAATTTCAAAATAACCGATTTTAGACACGCAGTTTTTAACTAAGCATCAAAACTCTATTCTATCTAGTGTAAATTCAGTTTCATGGGGGGGGGGGCTATAGCCCCTATAGCCCCCCCCGTAGATCCGCCTCTGATAGTACATTCATTTTTATAATACGGGGAACCTGGGAGCCTTGACCATAAGGGAAGCTTGACCCACCCTTGAATTTCAGTATTTAAAAATATTTTAGCTTTCCCTCACTAGATGGCAGTCAAAGCTACTGATGTAATCAGACACCCATCATAGTTTCATCCAGTCAGTTCATAGTGGAGTGGAAATAAACAAGAAAGTTTTTCTGCCTAAAAAGTAAGTATTTTAAACACACTTTGTAAGAGTTTTTCAAAGAAAGTAATTGAATTAACTTTGAGCTAGTGGGATTTTATAAATACTGTCATATTAAGCTATTATTATAGTCATATTAAGCTATTATCACCATGCACCATTCTTTACAAAATGGCGTGATGGGGAGGCTTGACCACTGGGTCACGGCTCCCTTAGTTAAATAGTTTTGAAAATATAGCAATACTGCTTTTCAAACATTGTCATAATTAAAATAATACCTAGATATGAATACACATAATTTTATATGTTTACAATAGGATAGGTGGTTGACAAAAAGTTACCTACGAATTATTGTCCAATAAAAAAAAGTTTCAAAATTTAATACTAAAAACTAAATTATGAATAATTCAAGTATAATAATTTTCCAGATTTACACAAAGAGATTACCAAATTTTATTTATTTATTTATTTATTTATTTATTTTTTTTTGTGTGTGTGGGGGAGGGGGTTTATAAATGTTATCTTTACTGAAAAACTATTAATTTCTGGATGTTTCTTTTGATTCATTTTATTGTGAATATTAATATAAAAATGAGATGTTTTAAATGCTGTATTAATAATAAGTATTATTTTTTTCTCAGGATGCCCTTTTTTCATAAACCAAAAGGAAATGCTCGTAAAAAGTACTCCACAGAAGTTATGATGACAGCAGAGTGTTCAATTATCATACTGAAGATTTTATTCTTAATGCTTATATAACTAATAAAAAAGATTTACTTTTATCTTATTTTAAAATTATACATTATTGCCTGGGCCAAGCCTCCCATACCATGGGTCAGAGCTCCCTTATAAAGGGAGCCTTGACCCACTTTCCAACGTTTAAAAAAATATTAAATTCAGAAAAGAAGAAATGCACAATTTATATTATCATAAATATATTCTTAATGCCAATAAAATTTCCTTTAAATTGCACTATAATAGGATTATTTTGCTGCCAAAATAAAATTTACAAAAATGTTTTTCTGAAAATGTGGTCAAGGCTCCCCAGGTTCCCCTACCATTAAAAAACCGTATTAGAAAGTTTGATGAACGGTCCATCCCAGCTTTGAAAAAAGGAAAAGGGAGTTGACAAAAACTGAAATCCGATTTTCAAATGAGTCACCTGGAGTAAGGCACAAGTCGCTAAAAACTTGAAAATAGTATGAAAATGGCGATTTTTATTCAAAAAAGTCATCCAAGTCACCTTATCTTTAAATTAGAAGCAGAAGTCACCTTTTTAGTTGCTGATGGACACCCTGAAATTTTATTGAGTCATTTATCTCTTATTGGCGTAAAATTAAAAAGAAAATAAGAGAATTTTCTTTCCTAGCAATATTTTTACACAAATACAAAAGAATACTTCCTTTACTTTCTTGACCAGGGTGTTTCACCGTGTCAGCCTAACTAACCAAGACAAATAAAATATAATAAAATTAAGACGGAAATTGACATTTAAGGCAATACTTCAGATAAACCAAAGCTTAACTAGATCTACTAGTGTCACATGCAGTTTGCATGGAATAAGTTTAATCTTATATAAACATTGGGAAATGCTTGGGGATCTGGATATGCCCCTTTCATACATGAAAGGGGCATATCCAGAAAAAAATTTTGGAAGTGGCATAAGCAGGAAAAGGCAGAAATTTTTACAAAAAATACTTCTCCATCATCATTTTGTTAACAAAAATAGAAATTTCTCCCTTAAACAAGTCCTTGATAGATGACTAGCTGCTGCATAGCCCTGTGGCATTAGGTATTAGGGCATAACTTCCTTAACCCTCTCGTCACCCTGAACTTCATATGAGGCCCCTACTTCAAGTAGCAATATTTAGAGAGAACACAATTAAATTTAATATTTTTTTTTCAGTGATATCAATATCATTAATTCATGTAGAAAGTATAGGAGGCTCTTAACTAGATGCATAAATCGTGCCTAGATTGCAGTACTAGTCCATTTAGATCATTTTTACAGTTTTCTTTTCATTGTTTCAGGAGAAAAATTAAGAAAATATTGATGCTGATTTTTTACCCTTTTTTTCTTTTTAAGGTAAGTATAGTTTTTTCTTATTCCTCAACCTTTACCTAATATGTGCATCCTTTTAAATTAATTTTAGCATAACAAAATGCTTCGAAAATGCAGAAATTAATATTAGAAAAATCTAATATTAATCGACATTAGAAAAAAATATTTTTGCATGATTTATAATAGTATTTTAGATGCATTCAATGCTAGACAGATTTTTTTCTCTGATTTTTCATAATTCGGTGACGAGAGGGTTAAAATAATAATAATAATAGTCTGTTAATGTGTGTTAATCTAGTTTCATGGTTTATATTCACAACAACTTACGCATAAAGTCAATATGAATTTTAAGATTAGTCTGCCTATATCTGCAATTCTATAACACTGTATGTGACACAAATTATCATTTAATTCCTTAATTAACAAGAAAGAAAAATCATGCCAAATGCACAGATTTTAAAACACTTTCCAACACAAAAATATTTTTGCGACAAATCTGGCAATGTATTTTCCTTAACACTGGAGATAAGATCATGTTGTATTATGACTATAAATGCAATTTTGAAAGACCTGTAAAAAACCTTTAATTTTTTCCCCCAACGTTTGACTGATGAATACAAAAATTTAATTGTCTAGTGCTAGAAATGTATTAGTGTCTCTCAAATGCCACAGACTGTAATGCATTGGAATTCTTTCGAGTGCTCCTGTAGAAAAACTATTAACAATACAGACACTGTTCTCAATGGAGAGCACTATTTTGAGAACCTTGATAATATGTATGCCAACTTTGTTTTCCTTAAAAAAACCCCGAATATCTCTAAAATACGTTTTCAAGAATGAATGCCCATCAATTCTGCCCATAGAATGCGATGTATCGGATTTTTTCCTCCTGTAAAAAAACTTTAAATGCTACTTACAATATTTTCAATAAGGTACATGGTTTTTCGCACCATATTTGTCAATTTATTGCAAAAGTGGCCAACATTGGTGGCTTTGACGCAACTTTTGAGTGAGGCACACGATCGTCGTTGCTAATGATATTGTAGGATGTATTATATGCTTTAAATAGATACCTGTCTCTAAATTGCCACTGACCGTATTGTATTGAAATTATTTTGAGTGCTTCTGTAGAAAAACTATTAACTATACTTTAGTTATATAAGACACTATTTTCGATAGAAAGCTTCATCTGGTGTTAACAGATGGTGTCTCTTATACACATCTGGTGTCTCTTAATAACATCTATCAATTTTGTTTTATTTCAAATAGCAGAATATCGCTAAAACTAGAAGCCGTTGTGGAGGCAATTAGAATGGACACTAGAAAAAAAAACATTTGACGAAATTTTGTCTATATTCAATATATTTAAATTTCATTCACCTAAAATAAATATGTTCATATTCAATTTTTATTATACTAGACGCCAAGGCGGCCAGCTTCGTCGCCCCATACCTTACTGTTCTTTATACTCAGTGCAACGTTGGCCAAATTATTGGACTCATTTCAACGAAAATCATATTTCTTTGTTTTAACAGTATTTATGTTAGGGTTGCTACAAATAGCAGTTAAGTATTATCCGGCGGTCATTCCCGCCAAATTATTTTTTCATGAAATGTGCCGGCAGTTGCGAATCGTTTTCTGAACCATCAATAATTTAATTTGTCCGGAATTTATTTTTGGCAAAAAATCACCCATCTCGGCATACTGCCGGAATAATAAGTAAGTACCCTACAAATTGTGGGTGTCATCATAAAAGCCAAGTACTATCAATGCAAAATGTATGAAGAGACATTATTGGCGACATTGCGATTCATAAAATGATTATGAAAATACTGTATTCTGCTCTAATGGGGGCTTTTCTCATTTAATAACACCAGTGCTAATGTGCCAAAGTTAGCAACCCTATGTTTTCATAGTATGGTCATTATTTAATATGTATTTTCGGTTACAATAATAGGGAGTTTGTGCATACCGTTTCTTCCTATGCTAACGCTATCCGCAGCATTTTGACCAACCATGTTTCGCATTTTATGCGTGCGCATGCGCTTTATTGTCCAATGTCATTTAACGTTAGTGTTACCGTGAGTGAAACCGGGCCTGCACAAACTCCCTAATATAAAAGAACAGGAAATGGGGCTAAAATGTGCTTTAGCCCACTGCATGGCGACTTTTTTTATGTGCGATTAACGCTCCGTGTATTGTAAATTCAATTAAAGCTGTGAAAATATCCCAAAGATCTTGCATTTTCACTTATGCATATGCATTATTGTTATTTTGTAATCTAGCTACTGCGTAACGAATATACTTGCTTCATTTGACGTCACTGAACTGTTAATTTGGATTTTTGCACTTGCGTTTTTGTTATTACGCTAACCGTTTGCCGCATGGAAATTTAATGGATTTTGATGCCGCAATCGAGTTTCATGCTCTTCTGGAAATGCGTGGAATCTTTTTGCAATCGAGCGATTTCATTTTGTGTTTACAGCTATTCACATACCCATGTAGGCGATTTATTTGGGAAAAAAATTAATAAACTGTGTAATTTGGAAAAACTATTTTAAACGAATTATAATCCCAGTTGTATGACGTCACTTTCACTTGAAAAAGGTAATTTTGTCACGCAAATGATTCACTTTTTTCACTCTCGGAAATAAAATGATGCTCCAAATCGCTTAAAAATGAGGGAACGGGTGGATTTTCAGACTTTTAAAGTAACGCAGATTGTTTACTATATTTTGATACATAATTATGAAAAATTTCAAGCGGATCGTACAAACGGTGAAGAAATTATTAGGCTTTTTGTGTTAACTTTGTAATCATTTTGCAGTAATGGCGGAAAAAGTTTTATCTTGAAGTCAGGGATCACAACGTAACTATATAGTAAGATGATACGCTTTAAAGAATAACTTCCCATAGAGCGCAATGTATTGGGAATATTTTGAGTGCTCCTGTAGAAAAACTATAAATGCTGCATAGACCATTTTCAATAAGGGTACATGGTACAGTTGTCAATAATAACATATTTAAATTTCGTAGAAATCGATGCATATTTATGGAAGTTAGAGCATGGACGGACGGACTGACAGACAAACCGAAATCATAAACACTTTTCAACCTTGTTGGAAAGTGTTAAAAATAATACTAAATCCTGTCGATAAAAATACTGAAAAAATCAGCAATTTTTTCTATCTTAAAATTGAAATAATAAAAATCTTTAAGTTCTGCTGCTAAAAAACTAATATTTAAACAAACCAAACACATTTTCTAGTCCATAAACAGCAACAACAACAAAAATCCCAAAATACCTATTCTATTCCTATAATAATAATTTGAAAAGAAAAGAAATATCAAAATAGTGGTAAAATCAACTATTCCCAAAATAAAGGAAGTTTTAAGGCACAAATTGGTGAAAAGGCTAGACTAGCTGATATCTGCTATTCCAGTCAACTAATCTCATACTTCACACGGGAACGGGATTTATTTTCGCAAACACAAATGTATAAAATAAATATGAATTTTAAAAACATTGTCTATGCATATACATGCAAGTCTTAAAACACTGTTATGCAGCTTCTGAAAAATCGTTTAATCTGCTAATCAAACATAGTGAATAACATAAATGCTAAACAATTCATTAACTAAAAAAAAAAAAAAAAAAAAAAAAAAACAACTTGACTGTTCGAGCCTCATCAGGGGGAGACCCCTCTAATTTTTTAGTTTCATTATTGCCATATTAAAACAATATTAATTATCATTTTATCTCTCATCTTTCGTGTATTTCGCCTGGTAACCCTGTGTTGAAATTTTTAGGATTGTAACCTATTTATAGAAAAATACATGTGATGCATATGCAACAGCTTACGATATATTGTAACAATAGATTAACGCTGTTGTGAACTAATAGTATTTAAATATATGTAAAAATACACGTGATGCATATTCTACAGTTTATGAAATATTGTAACAATAGATTAAAGCTGTTGTGAACTAAGAGTATTTAAATATATGTAAAATTATATCGCACTTTTGGGACACATTTTTCGGACAATTTTCAATAAAGGGGGTGAGAGATAAAATGACATAGTCATTAAAAAAATTGTTAAATCAAGTTATCCTGAAAAATCATATTATTAATGTAATATTTATCTGATGCCAAAATGTCTTCATTTTTATTTCCTTGAATGAAGTAAAAGAAGTACAGTCATTCCTTGTTTATCACAGTCTTATGTACTGCCTTAAGACAACATTTTTACTTTCTTGTAGAAAAAAAAAAAAAAAAAAAAAAAAAAAAAAAAAACAGTTATCCCCTGTTCATCATGGTTGAGCATATTGTTTGACATCAACTTGTCATTATTATTTTTTATGCACATACTTTCATTTGATAGTTTTGAAGATAAAATTTTAGAGAATTCATTTTTAGTGATCATAGATGCTTAGATATATAAAATTGAGGAGCTTTTAAATTACTGTGGTATTTTTTACTCTTTATCACACTACATGTTTGCCTGCATTAGCAAATCATGTTGAGATGAAAAGAGGAATCCGTAATGACAATGGTGAATGAGCAATCAAAAATTGGAAGTACTTGGAGCAACTTTAACAAATGGTAATTACTAGTACCCTTGTGTAGTTTTGGCAGCAGTCTTAAAAAGATTTCTGGTTAAAACCAACAAAACTTGTATTTTGAAAGAGAAAAATTAAAAAGGAATCATTATTATTTTTAAGTAACAAGCATTTGCATACAAAAACTAGAACTTAAATTATCGCATGAAAAACAATCAAGAAGTTTTGATAAATTTCTCAAGGAGGAAAAGTACAATTCTCGTTCTATTCAGCTCATTTCGCTTAATTCTTTTAATAGGTAGATACTCACCCATAGTGCTATGTATTGAGACTCGAGTGATTCAGACAATATTTAGGGTGACCTCATCTCCAAAACTTCAGTATTTAAATCTTAATGTAACTCATCTAGTTCCTATGGAATTTCAGCAGATGTCTATAGGTAAATACAATTCTGTTCATTCCAAGGAGCTATATTGCTCACGATACATTAGTTGAATCTAAGCAATTTTTTCATATTGCAATGTAGAATATTTGTCTTGCATGGTTTTTTCTAAGACTTTTAATTGATAGACTTCAATAATCAACTTAAATGAGTTATTACTAAAAGGTGTCTAGTTAAACAGAATTCCCTCCTCCATTTCAGTAATAACATTATTTCAACTCAAAAGAGGAAAAATAAATATTGAATAACCCAGGTATTTCACAGGTTCTACTAAAAAAGAAGCAGAAAGGATGAGAAAAGAAATAATGCCACAAATATTTTATTTGTACTTTAATAGAACATCACACAGATGTATGACATTACAAGCTCAAGCAGATAAGCAGATATATTGCCTTATGACAGTTATATACTTTTGAACATTCAAAAATTTATACATTAACAGACTGAAGTACAAAGAATTAAAAAAAAAATGTTGATAAAAAAGAATATTCTTTAAAATTAAAATGTTTATTTTTTATTAAGAAGTAAAAAAATAATGTATAAACATTTTTTAAGTTCAAAATAGTATAAATAATTTAACAGTGAAACTCAAGAAAAATGAATCGATAAGCTGATATTTTTGCTGTAAACAGATTAAAATGAAAACAACATTCACTTTTTTAAAAAAAGTTTTCGACTTACAGATAACCAAAATAATCTATGTATGCATATATATATATATATTCTAAAATTATAACTATATTATTAACTAAAATATAAAAAAAATTTAACATATAAGTTTAAAGAACTTTCTAACATTAATTCATGGCTGCTTTCATTAACAAACTATATATTTTCACTCTATAAAATCTAATTATTTAGTCAACATAAACATAAAATATCTGATTTTAATAACAACAATAATTAAAAGCATTATTTTATCATCACATTTATAGCAAAATAAACTTAAACATTCATATTAAAATATTTTTAGTGGATTCACAGACTTAATAAAATATGTAATTCATTAGTCAAATTTAGAAATCAAATTTAGATTAACAATTTTTTACATACAATTTATAGTAAATATGAAAGAAAATCATATTGCAGAATACTTTGTATCCATAAAAATAATAAGATATAATTTCAACATATATTAAATAACATGTAAAATGATATGCATTGTACCTTTTGTATTACTGATACTTAATAAACTGTAGACTTGTAAATAAGAACATATATATATTTTCATTACAAAACAATATCACAGATAACCAAAAATTAGGATATTCCGAAAAAAACATTATGAAGAAATGAAATAATTTTCTACACAAGAAAGCATCATTTTACAAATTTTACCAAAGCAATTCTAATTGCGTAAACAGTATTTGAACTATTATTCTAACATCACAGCTGTAGGAATGACAATACAATTGGAAGACTGGATTCAAACATTTCATATGGAAGACAATGTGTATGCACTTGAATTCATATGGATCAAACACAGGTATAATAAAACAATAATTTCAGGAGTTGATCCAGGAATTTATTCTAAGGTTCCCTTTTTGTGACTTTCAACACTGAATTTTGTAAATTTCAACAAATTTTTGTGAATTTTCATACCAATATTTAGTAAAAGTCACTTCTTTTGTTAAAATACTTGATAAAACAGATGAAAATGTAGTGTGAAATACCAGTCTTAATCGATTGTATTTTTGTGAATGGGCAAAATGGACCCAATTTTCATCTGCATCGATCCTTGAATATATGAAAGAGGGATCCTATTATGCCTTTCTAAATTTTTAACAAGCAATGTTCACACAAGTAGTAAATTATAAATTTTTAAAATATACTTTACCTATAAATATTAAAGAAAAGTATTTGGGTTTATATGCTACTAATGCTAAGAAATAGTGATACCATGTGATGAATTGCTGATGCAAGAAAGAAGGGTGTTAAATGTTTTAAGCTTTTCTCTTTCTATAAGTGTGTGACGAATGTCAGTGGCATTATAGCTCATAAACAGATGGACTGATTTTAATCCATTTTATATTATTTTAAAGGTTGATTGAATCTGGATTATTCTAATCTATCTTTGATGAAAATCTGTTCCTTGTTTAATTCATATATGATTAAAATCAACAAAAACATAAGTATGACACTGTAGTGGCCAACTAGAAAAGACAATTTTAATCTGGTTTGTTTTGTCTGAAAGCTGGTTCATTCAGAATGGTTCTTAGCTATATTTGATCATGTTCACTTCATATGTCATGAGGATTTATAAAGCTTACTTTACACTTGTAGACAATTTCATTTAGGGTAAAAAAAAACTTAAGTACATGTGTTGAAAAATAAGAAAGCAAGGAAAACAACATACTAATCCACTGCACTTTTATGCACCATCTGAGAAGGGCATTAAATTCAGCATTTAGATGCAAATCAGTCAGTTAGATCACGTGTTACTGAACATTTAATTGATTTGTCATTCATTGGCATGGGGATATAAGATTTTTAAAAATTTTAGTAGGATATCACCAAGCTGAGACCACTTTTTCGAGCCAAATTTAGAAACATATCGCAAAATGCCATCTAATTTAAAAAGACTTGAAAGCATGCTTTCTGCACAGCTTGCTTTGGTACTGTTTTCATAGGAAATGAAAATCTATGCAAGAAGTAATTCATTCCACCGTTCAATTTAGTCTGTAAACTTATCTACCAAGAGAGATTTGGTTCTTCAGTTGGACTTTTAGTAGTTTTTGGGAAACTAATGATGCTGAGTGAATTTTATTTAGAAAAATACTGCTGATGATTTGTATTGTTTGAAAACATTTTAATGATTTCTTGCAATAAAGCTGCCTTTTTGTTTGCAGTACTCTGCCCAATTCTTGGCAATCCATTTGATTCTGTCTTCAGACTTAAGAATGCAAACAGAGGACAAATGTGATGAATCATGTTAAAAACTCTTTCTCAATATTATGACTCTCCTTAAAGCTCTCAGTGTTCTACATTTTATCAATAATTTATAGGAATTTTTGAGTAAAAATGAATCCCAATGCAATTCTGCACTTAATTGTCTTTATGAGTAATTTGATGGCACTTCACTGAAATATTTTCTTAATTTGAAAGACATTAATAATACATACATATATTAAAAAATACAGTTTCTGCCTTTTAGTTCTAATAATAAAAAACAGTTTGTAAAGTGCATTAGACTACTTAAGTGCATTTATTCTGCATTAAAGTTAGCAATACATCATGCAGTATGCATATTACATTAGCATTAAATAAATAAGAATTTAATACGTAAATTTAAAAACATAGATTAAACAAAGACAAGATATAATAGAAAACAAGCCAAATCTACTACAAATTGCAATAAAACACCTGAAGCTTACTCCTAAGCCAATAGAGTTCTTTCAAAAATTAGTTAATTTTAAATCAATATTTTCTGAACTGTTTAATCAATAAATCTGTTAGCTTTTGAATTAATTTAAATTAAAATGTTGCTTAGAATTTACTGGTAACTAGTATGATCCCTTTATTTGAGAAAAAGAAAAAAAAAGTAAAATTGCAATAATTTTAAACACCTGACCGTATTTCTTTCAGACAAATAAAAAATAGCATAACATAAATGGCAATGAATGACAGTATAAAACAGGAAAAGGTCAATTAAAAATCACATATATTATTAACGTAACTGCAGTAACTTCACTGTATGCACTTTACATCTTTATAAATGAATTTAAA